>CM049179.1:159589-759589 GCA_026770425.1 Boechera divaricarpa
ATTCCAACGAAAATTCGTGAGTATTTGTTCACAACATTCGTGGGTTTTCGTGGAATGCCACGATTGGCCACGATTTTTATTTCGTGGGTATAAGATCGTGGGTAAATATTATTCGTGGCAAAATGTGACATATTTACCCAGGAAAAAGCCACGAAGAACAGAGTGGGAAATTTTGCGACGAATTGCCACGTTTTTATTCGTGGCAGTACCCACGAAAATATCCGTGAGATTTTGTGGGTAATCCAAATAAATTAAAAAATATCAATCTCATATTCGACGATAGCAGTGGCGGCGGCAGTCTGCGGTGGCCAGCAGCGATTTGAATTAATTCACGAAAACCACACCATATAAAGTAACCATATGTTAACCACTACACTACATGAACATTTGGTTAACTCTCTACACATCAAATATATATGTGTAACTAAAATTTTTCGGGTTTTAAATTCACGGTTAAGAAAATTACTAGATTTAAAAAATTATAAGTAAATAGTTTTAATTTTATGTAAAGTATATATGTAAATAGTTTTAAGTTTTTATTAAATAATTTATAATGTGCTTATATCTATTTTTCAATTACTTATAAGCAATTTTAAGTTTTTATTAAATAATTTATAATGAATAATGTGGGTTGTTATATTGAATAAATGTGTGTCTTTTAGTATAATTCTATATGTGTTATAGTAATGTACTATACTAATTATAGTTTTTTCAAATTATATTTTATAATTTTTTAAAAAATAATCTACTATTGTGTAATGTTCTATTACAAAAATTATATATAAATATTGTCACGAATTCCCACTATAAATTTTGTGGTAATTTGTGGCAAACTATCGTAAAAGGTACGTATTGCCACGTTATTTGTCGTGGGTATGATTTGCCACAATAATATTAGTGGGTAAATGTGATATTTGGCCACTTGCCACCACCATTTTCGTGGCAATTCGTGGTAAATGGTACCCACTAATATAATTGTGGCAAGTGTACCCACGATCTTCCCACGAATTGGAACGACTTACCCACGATCATCCCACCTAATTGCCACGTTCTCTTTATTTTCGTGGCAAATCACAGCTGCGTGAGAAATCGTGGTAAAACGTGGATTTTTTGTATACCCACGAAAATTTTCTTGGCAATTTCGTGGGTATACCTTTTTCTAGTAGTGAAACGAAATACTTATTTTATATGACATGCGATGAATAAATGTGTCATCTCTTAGACTACTTACAATGGGCATGTTGAATAAAACAGTTGAAATAATACAATGGGCATGTTGAATTTTTGTTGAAGTTGATGTGGATTAAATCATGTTGAATCTTTTCAACATGTTGAATTAGTGAAGGTGGAACCCATAAAAGTACCTGGCAGACATTAATTGGATGAAAAAATTATGTTGTGGAATAAAGTTTGAATTAGGACACGTGTTATGTTTTTATTGGCGACTGAGATTTTTGATATTTCTTATTACATTCGAATTATTTGAGACCAAATATTTCATAGTAAATTATTTATTTTAAATTAAAAATTATATCAAAATTCATTATTTTCATATTTTATAAATAGAGACTTGTTTTATTTGATTTGGACACTTGGAGAATGGATCCCAACAATCACCCTTTTAAACCCCAAAATTCTACTAATTATTATTTTAACTACCCAAAAAATTTTAAGTTTTAATTTAAGAGTTTTATGGTTTGTGAGTTTAATTTATTGTACTAATTAAGTTATGAGTGTTTTCATAAAAGTTGTATGCGTTTTAATAAAAATTATGTGTGTTTTAATAAAATGATATGTTGTAATAAAAAGGTGGTGTAAGGTGTTGAATTTTATAAAACAAAATCATAAGTAGAGTATAAAAATAAAATGGGTGTTGAATTATTAGGTGGAAAAGAGAGATGATTGTCTGAGTAAAAATTAAGGTGTTCAAACTGAAAACCAATGTATGTAGTCTTAGAGTCTTCTCCTTTAATAAACCTAGGAGGTAACACCTTTGTTTATTCAATTGGTCGCAAGCTACCTTTATACCGACATTGTTTGATTCTACAGATTTCCAAACCGTATGAAACAAAATGAGAACAGCAAGTCAAAGAAGATTCTACATCTTGTACCAAGTTTACTACAAACAACTAACACGTAATTGGATACCTAAATTACTCTTTCTCCGCACTAGGATTAAATTGACCACCGAGGAGAAGTGAATCATGTAGAAACACTCTAGTAACCAACATCATCATAAAGTGAGCCGCCACAACAAAATATATCGCAAGGGCTATTTACAATTTTCTCTCCCAAAATAAACCCTAATCGCCGCCCTCAAATCCTGGCCGCCGTTTCGCCTCTCCGCCACCGGTGCCGCGAGAGGTGTCCCTTTCTTTCTTTGTTTCCCTCTTACTCTCTCCTCAGTTTTTTCCATGGCTTTGATTTCGAGCTCAGTGGTATCTTCTCCTTGACGATGTGCTTCATCTGATGGTTCCGGCATCGCTTTTTCATTGTTCTCCTCCAGAAGCTTGCGATGATGGTTCTCCTTGTTTCGTGGATCGATTTTGGTTTCTTGATGCTCGATCTCCAACTGCGGTTCTGAGGTTCTTTTTCTCTCTATTTTTTCTTGGTTGCGCTTCCTCAGCTTGGGTTTCTTAGCTGTAGTTTGCTGGTGGTGCTGTCTCGAAGAAGGAATTTAGATTTGGGGTTAATTTTGGATCTTATTTCTTCATCTCTCGTTGGTCCCTATTGCTGGCTTCGTTGCTCGCTTTGGATTGTATTCAATTGGTGTTTGCCTTTGTGAAAGATTTCGCTGTCAAGCCATCTACTATCCTCTTTCTGAAGCTCTTTTGGAGTTTTGGTTTTGAGGTTTCAGGCAAACCAGTGGTTTCGTTCTTCGATTCTTCTCTTGCGAGGTCGTTGTCGGCTTCAAGTTTTGTAGATGGCTGGTTCTGTCTTGACGAATGTCCGCATGTAAGAATGTTGAGCTTATTGGGCTTATCTCCATTTGTTTTTCAAGGGTTTGCCTTGATCCTTCAGTTTCATGCTTCCTTTGTCAGTTTGTTAGGATGTGATGGTGTTTGTCTCGTGTTACCGGCTTCGGTTTTCTCTCGCTTTCCTCGATATTGGATTTAAAGACTGTTAGGGTGTAATGGTTTCATTGCTTTGATTTGATGACGGTGTGTGGCATATCTGGTCTTACTCGGCCTTCCGTCGCTACCAGTTACTTCGGAAAAGCTTTGTAAATTTTTCGTTTTTCTTTGCTCAGTCTTAGAAATTAGATCATTTTCCCCTAATCTTTGGTTTCTTTTTAGATGTGGCTTCTTAGCAGTCTTTTAGATCAGATGGTCTAAAGTATTATCGTCCAGCTTGTTTTATTTTGTTTACCTCGTTTGGTCTTTAGTTTCCGGACATATTACTATTTTCCGTCGGCTTTTGTTTCTGGGAATATTACTATTTTTCACCGGCTTATGTAATATGTAATCGTACCAGTTTGACTAAAAATAAAAAAAGACCATATACAATGTCCTATTTAAAATAATAATTTAACACTTGAACATTAATAATGGAACAAAAATTTAACATGTAAAAGTGACAAATATTAAATTTTGTTGAATTATTTCTAAAGAAGGTTTGAATCGAGAAAGAGGAGGGCCAACGTGGCGCATTCTCACTGATTCGAAAATTATATAGGGAAAAAATGATTAGAATATGTGTAGAAATCTGAGTGGTTGTTGGTATTTTTGTAATTTTTTCTTTCACCCCAATCATTTAAACTCATTTATTTCATAATAAATTACTAATTTATATTTTATTTTTATATCTAAATTAATCATTTTTCATACTCTATAAATAAAGATTTGTTTCATTTGATTTGGACTGAGAAAAACTTGTTTTTATGAAATGATTCGAACAAAATTCTACTAATTATGACTAGAAAATATAAAAACTCACATTTTCTCTCTCTTTTAGAGAACAGAAAAAAACTCATTATTTCCATTTCGCCCTTAAAACCCAAAAAATGGTTGATGCTCAATCATGGACAACGCGGCGGATCAGCAATCCAAGATTCGACGCCGCCGCAACCGCCGCACCAACCATCGTAGACATCCCCGGAACACGTCCACACTCCTCAGCTTCCTCACATCTAACACCATTCTTCCTCTCTTCCCCTACCGTATCACCAACAATCCTCACGGCGGCGATAATCACCTCCTGGTTTGGCTCCAACATAGGAGTCCTCCTCTTAAACAAATACCTCCTCTTCTACTACGGTTTCCGTTATCCTATCTTCCTCACGATGACACACATGCTCTCCTGCGCTGATTATAGCTCCGCCATGATCAACATCGCCGAATCGTGCCACGTCAGCACATTTTATCTCGCCGTCAGTTCTTGAAGATCCTCTCTTTATCGGCGATATTTTGTCTCTCCGTTGCCTGTGGCAACATGTCGCTACGTTACTTCGCGGTTTCTTTTAATCAAGCTATTTGAGCCACCACGGCTTTCTTTTCTCATTACCCGTAAAATGTAGTCCACGTAAGTTTACTTAGCTCTTCTTACTGTTGTCTCCGACATCATTCTTGCTTCTAACTCTGAACCTTCTTTTCATCTCTTTGGTTTCCTCATCTGTGTTGCTTCCACCGCCGGTAGAGCTCTCAAATTCGTTGTCTAGGGGAAAATTCTAACGTCGGAACTAGAGAAGCTACATTCGATGAATCTTTTGCTATACATGGCTCCAATGGCGGCTTGTATATTACTACCATTTACACTATATATCGAAGGAAATGTATTAAGAATCCTAATCGGAAAGGCGAAGACGGATCCATTGATCATCTTCTTGCTAGTTGGGAATGCGACAGTTGCATATTTAGTGAATCTGACGAATTTCTTGGTGACAAAGCACACAAGTGCTCTCACATTGCAGGTTTTTGGGAACGGAAAAGCCGCAGTGGCTAGGGTGGAATTATTATCCGAGATCCGGGATCCGATCCGAAATTTAGGATATCCGAGTGGTTTGGATCCGGATCCGGATAGTAAAATAAAGAATCCGGATATATATAGGGTCGGATATCCGAGATCCGTAATATTATTACTTAATCTAGGCCCATTTACAAAATTGGTGAAAAATGTTCGATTGGCATACTATTCACAACAATACTTTTGGGCCCAATAGTTAAATTTCAGCCCATTTCTCTCCTTCCTCTCATTTCTTCCCTGACGATCCATTTCCTGATTAGAGAAGAGATTATGCTGCGTTAGGGTTTCGATTTTGTAGGACGAAGAAGACAGAGACAGAGAAGCAAGGGGGTCATATTGTTAAAGGAAGAAGAGTGAATGGACTTTGAGCAACGATTACAGATTCATCGACGAGCTTGTGGAGTTGAAATCTCCAACCGGTGGTCTTCTCCTGCCCATAACTTCAGAATCAGCGTGGTGAATCATCATCGAAGCTTTTGCTCGAAGACATGAATCTCGAAGAATTGAACGCCAAATCTCATATCTCTCAACAACGCAGATATTGTTCGTCATTTCGTTTTCGTTTAGCTCTCAGTTCCATGCTTTTTTTCTCATTTGATTTTAGGTAACAACTCGGATCCGGATCCGGATATCCGCGGATACGTGCTTTTTCACTGATATCCGGAGTTTTCGGATCCGGATCCGGATATTGAAATTGCGGATCGTACGAATCCTGATCCGGATCCGGATCTCATGTTTTTCCTGGATATCCGATTTCCAGGCCTAGCAGGGCTGCTGAAGTTTCGGTTCTAATATTTAGGAATCCGGTGACAGTGATGGGAATTGCTGGATTTGGTGTCACCATTATGGGAGTGGTTCTCTATAGCGAAGCTAGGGAAGAGATCCAAATTGCTTAACGAGAAGTAAAAGTGACAAGTGAACAGATATTGGATTTAAACCGGTGAAGTCGTTTTAAATTGTTACTTTTATTTTTTCGGTTTAGTATCTTGATTCTTTGGAATTCTGTTTTTGTTTTTGAACCATGTCGGTTCGTTTTGAGAGGTAGAAAATCAATTTAATTATAAATGGTTAACATTGGGGGAAAACTATGAATTAGAAAAAGAAAAAAAGAGGGGACATATATATATATATATTCATAACAAAAGTGAAAAAGTAGGGGGTAGAATTAAAAGAAATAAGATTGTATCTTTATTTAATTTTCCTTTCTTTTAAATTTTTTCTTTAAAATAAAAAAATCTACTAATTACTCTTTTAACTACCCAAATCCCAACAATTACCAATTTTAAAACCAATCTTCCAACCAACCCCAAAATATACCAAATTATGATTTTCTACTAAATTTATTTATGCCATCAGCTATTACAAACTATCCTCCATATTATGGATCGATGATGCCATATTCATCTCAACCACCCTCTTCTTCTATTCCAACGGATAATGCAAAATTTTTTGAATGTTGGAGCAAGTAAATTTTCCAAATTTTCTACCAAAATGGCCCTTGCTGATATGAGCGGTGCTAATAAAGCTAATTCGAATGCAGAAGATTCAACTCCCGCCCGTCTGAAAAATAAATAAGGAACACACAGCGTTGTTGGCGTAAACCTAAAAGGTGAAGCAAATTAGGGTAAAATTGCTGACTATTGCTATGAGCATTGCTCATTTCATCTTCCGCGATTGAGCTTCGTGCGTAAATCATTACAACTACATGAACAAAAGACTGAGCAAATGGATTGGTGCTTATGATAACGCTAAGCTGATATCATCATATTTTACATGTTTTTATGCATTAGAATAAGTTAGTTTTAGCTTTTTATAACTAACATTTAGTGTAGAATTCATGTTTTTGCATGTGGTTATATGTTTTAAGGTACATGGAGATAAATTTGAGTAGTAGAGATATTTTGGAGTTTATCAAGCCTCCGAAAAACTGGTGACATCGCCTAGATCGTGCAAATTCAGAGAAAGATTTCACAGAATCCGAAGAAGGAAGAATCGACTCTAATATAGACCTATACGGGTCGATATTGAGTCCAAAGATTTTCCAGAGAGAATTCCTGAAGGATGCATCGACAAGTCAAGCTGTGGAGCCAGAATCGACCCTAGCATTCCCATCAAGGTCGATGCTGACCTCCGAGAATGCTGGAAAATTTCCTCTGTGGCAAGATATGACTTGAGCAACCATGTCATTTCGAGTTTTAAGCCTCCGTAAACAAGATAAAGATGTAATGAAGACTCCTAGAGAACCCTAATACTAAATAACTTGTAATCTCACTAGAGAAAAAGAGAGAACACACACACGTAAACAGATCTTGTAGCGGTCACATTTTCATATCTAATAAAGTTCTTCTTCTTTAGCTCAATATTTGTTCATATTCTTTTGTTATTGCTTTGATTACTGCTTTAGATTAGTTTCCTTTTTAGTTTTGTTTGTTATTTTGTCATTTAGACCATAGGAGATAAGAGTCTAGATCATTTAGACCACATAGGGTGGTGGTCAATGATGGGATCTATGTTTTAGAATTCATTACTGTACTTAACTGATCTAGATACTTTAGTATGCACAATAATGCTGACTATTCTCTCATGGGAGATACTCAAGAGTACAACTGAATCCAGTAGGTGTAGTTGTCTATTTAGAAGTGTTTGATGCTACGAGACTGGATCAAACCTTCAGATCTCAGTATACTAGAGAGTCATAGCTAGTGTTGAATTTGTTGTTTGATAGAATTCAATTATAGATCTGTTTTTGGCCAAGTTAGATTGAATATTTTAGGAGTATTTCGCCATGAGAGTGGGTTATACTTTAGAAACAAATTTATCTCTCACTTTGTATTCTTGAGCGGAGAGTCTAAGGATACTTAGTATTCGATGATGGGATTATGTGAAATGCATATCCAGATTACCACGAAAGTGGATCTGGATATAGAGTTTAGCATACCACGATAGTGGACTAGCAAATTAAGGAGGATCCCTAGAATGACAAATACAAACCATTTAGAGAAAAATATGAATTCTAGACTTAGGTTTCCTGATTTAGACTATCACCTATAGTTGTATATAGTTAGTTAATTATTGTTATTTTCTTTATGCAATTTAATTATGTTTATGCTTAGCTTAGATTTAATTGCTTTATTAGTTTAGAGTTTATTTACTTTATTTCCTGTTTTATTATTTTCGCAATCATTTTAGATTAGAACTCAGCCCCCACTTTATTTTATTTCCACCTAGATTAGATCTGCATTTGCATTCTCTATATAGTTATTCTATTTCCCTCTGATCGACCCGTATTACTACAATTGCATTTAACTATGCACTTGCGGTTTTGTGGGTTAAACTCTCGAGATTAACTTCTCGGGTGAAACCTGTGAAGAGGCATAAAAACCTCTACATCAAGTTTTTGGCGCCGTTGCTGGGAAAATAAGCAATAGCCATAGAGTTTAGATGTAGATTAGAGACTAGGTGTTTATTTTTTACTAACTTGTTTTATTTTCGAATTTCAGGTGCATGCATTTGAGAAGTTACGGGAAGAACCCATCAACTGACCAAGCTTAAGACATTGACGGCATTGCACGAGTTGAAAATGCTGCTCAAGCTGAAGGTGGTGCATGTCGAGCGGCTGCACGACAACCAAGAGTCGCCCCGACTATTGGTATCATCGATGAACCTACTTTTGTGGCTCAAATATCTGGGATTCTCGCCCCACCAGTGGCAAACAACAACTTTGAATCAAGTCGTGCTTGATTACTATGGTGCAAGGCAACAAATTTCATGGGTTACCTATGGAGAATCCAATTGATCATCCTGGATCAATTTGATAGGCTGTGGTGGTACAGTGAAGATTAACAGAGTTTCGCAGGACGCTCTAAAGTTACTTCTATTCCCATTCTCGTTGGGAGACAAAGCACAACAATGGGAGAAGGGTCTACCACCTGGGTCGATCCTTACATGGGGGCAATGTAAGAAGATGTTCCTTGCGAAGTACTCCTCAAGTTCTCGGACTGCTCGACTTCGTAATGAGATATCGAACTATGTGCAAAAAGGATCAGAAAGTTTTGGAGAAACATGGGAGCGCTTCAAAGGGTATCTATCTCAATGCCCACACCATGGATTTAGTGAAGAGTCGCTGCTGAACATTTTTTACAGAGGACTCTTGCCCAAGTATCGCGAGCTACTTGATACCGCATGTAACGGTAATTTTTTAGGGCAAGATAGTGAGCATGGAATGACTTTGGTGGAGAATATGGCACAAAGTGACACTAACTGTGGAGGGGACTATGATCGTAGAGATCGTAGCATGGCTGACGATGGAGGTGACAAGATGAAGATTGATATGAGGGCACTAAACGACAAGTTGGACAAGATACTACAAGTAACAAAGAAACATGTTCACTTTGTTGATGAGTTGGATTCTGCAAGGGCACAAGTTGATGAGGAGGCAAGAGAAGAGAACGAGTGTGAGGTAAACTATGTCGATAACTTTCGACAAGCGGGTTTCAACCCTAACAACCCTAATCTCTCATACCGAACCAACACTGTGGAGAATCCACAAGATCAGACGTACCCACCCATGAAGGCACTAACCCCTTCATTCCAACAAGGAGGTTTCACACCAAGCACTCAATTCAACAAACCATCTTATGCACCACGACCGTACTAAGGACAAAGAGGAACAAATCTACAACCAAAAGAGGAGAAGTATGAAAGAATGCTTTGAAGCATTCTAGAGGGGCAAACAAAAGCTTCATTGGAGATCTCTGAAGGCTTTAAGAATGTACATAGAAGATGCAACGAACTCAACAGCAAGTTCGACGGACTCGCTTCCCGCATCAATGTGTTAGAAACACAAACCGCCCAACTTGCTTCGTCCTCACAAAGACCGCACAATATGCTCACTGGGAAACCTGAGATGAACCCAGGAGTATGTGAACATTATCACACTGAAGAGGATCATCAGGACGGGAGAAAAGTCATCCAAAAAGCGAAAACAGAGAAATCGGACCTGTAAATCGGCCAATCGTGGTCGATATTGCGGATCCAAAATTTCCAGAGGAAAATCCCGAACAGGCACATCGACCAGTCAGGGTCGATTCTCAGACCATCGATCCACCACATCGACCTATCGTGGTCGATGCACTTCTAAAACGAAGCTCTAAGGCCACATCAACCCATCCTGGTCGATTCTAGACCTGTCTCGGACACCCCCATCGATCTAACCTGACCGATAATGCTGCTACCTCGAGCATTGGACCTCCCCATCAACCCTCAATGATGGATGGTTATAGCATCAAACGTAAATATCGGCCAATCTTGGTCGATCATCGTTTCGAAGACACCAAGAACGCTACATTGACATCATATCGACAGTACAATCATGTACAAGGAAGCGACGGACCTGACTATGAGATTATAAGGAGCTGTAACTCGATCACGAAATAACGAAGGACAAAATTCATTGATCCGATCAGCAAGAAATGCTTCAAGAGCTAGTCAAGAGCTTCCCGAGCCATCCTTGGTAAACCGTTCCTAGCAACAGTTGGCACGGTCATCGATTGGCCAAAACAGAGAATTTCATTCATATATATGAATAGAGATGTGTTTTACGAAGCAACACAACCAAAAGGCACTTCACGATCACACTCAAAAGGAGAATCTATTGGTGAAGAAATCACTAATGATACATATACTCCTGCTGGGGAGAGATCAATTCATCATACCAACTCGATGAGAACGATTCAAGGAATCATCTTGCAACAGTTCAGCCATTATCTCCACGGTCTTCTGACCATTCCATGAGGTTGTCAAGCTCATGACGTTAAATGAGCACTTTACCTTTGTACATACAATTTTGTTTTAGGATTTTTATTTTATTATTTTCTAGTTTTGGTTTTTCTATTCTTTGTTTTTGTTTCTTGCTTTTCAGGTGTTCTTCACCATAAAAAATAAACAAAATCAGGACTTGCACAAGTGGGAGCTGCCAACCCACAACCGATAAGAGAATCACTGTAAGTTTTTCTCTTGCTTTTTCCCTTTCTATCTTACATCACAACGAGGACGTTGTGAAATAAGTGTGGGGGGAAGTCTTGCGATCAATGGAGGTAATTATTTTTCTTAACATCTTTTGATGTAAGTTTTACCATAATTTTTTTGCATTTTGAGAAATTGTTACACTCTTTCCTCGTTCATAGGTTCAATAACATATGAAAAAGTTTTTAATGAGGTAGCAATAGAATTTGTTAATTGTGTTATTTGTGTTGATGTTTGAATGCTTTGTTGGATAATGTTTGATCTTTTCTAGGAACCGTGAAAAACCCATGGGTGGATCAATAAACCCCAAAAGGATCATTCCTTCGAAGACTTTGGCAAATCAGAATTGACTTCTCACCGTAATGAACCTTAAACTCTCGATTTGGGGCTTGAGATGCATGAGACATGATACCTCTATGAGACCCGCAAGACACGTCTATGTGAGTACATCTCCCCTCTTCCTTCCCTTCAATAAAAAGAAAAGAAAAGGATATAGGTAAGAAAGAAGTGAATCGAGCATTGGAAGCTACCACTTTTACTGTTTGCGTCTCATGGAAATCTGTTCAAAAATAGAAAAGAAAAGGCGATTGATAGAAAAAATAAAATGATACCCTAGAAAAGTAGGGAGAAATCAATTCGAACTTGAAGTGAGAAAAGAGAGAGGAAATGATTTGTACCAACACGGTCTTGAGCTTACGTAAATCTGAAAGAGTAAGTGTTCGTGTTTCATGATCGATACTCCCAAGTTGAGAACTCACACTTAGAATGAAAAGAGAGGTTGATGATGAGGAGTCAAAGTTCGAAGGAGGAGTGGTTTGAATTAAGGTGCGTTGCTATGCATATGGTGAAGTACATGTAGTATGTTAGAGACAATTCTACTTCCACACAGACGAAAAGCATTTAACACAATAATGTCACAAGGTACAAGTTCACTCTCTTTATCTTTATTTGTTTTCAATAAAATAACTTCACCGTGCTTGACTTTTGTTTGCTTGAGGACAAGCAAAGGATAAGTGTGGGGGAGTTGATAGCATCATATTTTACATGTTTTTATGCATTAGAATAAGTTAGTTTTAGCTTTTATAACTAACATTTAGTGTAGAATTAGTGTTTTTGCATGTGGTTATATATTTTTAGGTACTTGTAGCTAAATATGAGTAGTAGAGATATTTTGGAGCTTACGGAAGTATACAGGAAGATTGGCGATATCGCATAGATCGTGCACATTCAGAGAAGGATTTCACAGAATTCGAAGAAGGCAGAATCGACCATAATATCGATCTGTAGGGGTTGATATTGACTCCAAAGATTTTCCAGATAGAATTCCTGAAGGATGCATCGGCCAGTCAAGCCAGGGAGCCAGAATCGACCCCAACATCGACCTGACCTCCGAGAAGCTGGAAAATTTCCTATGTGGCAAGATCTGACTTAAGAACCTTGTCATTTCGAGTTTTAAGCCTCCAGAAACAAGATAAGGACGAAATAAAGACTCTTAGTGAACCATAATACTATATAAACACTTGTAATCTCACTAGAGAAAAGAGAGAGAACACACACACAAAAATAGATCTTGTAGCCGTCACATTTTCAGATCTAATAAAGTTCTTCTTCTTTAGGTCAATACTAGTTCTTATTCTTTTGTTATTGCTTTGATTACTACTTTAGATTAGTTTCCTTTTTAGTTTTGTTTGTTATTTTAGAAGTCAACCCTTGTCTCTGTAACCCTTAGGAGACAAGAGTCTAGATCCTTTAGACCACATAGGATGGTGGTCAATGATGGGATCTATGTTTTAGAGTTCATTACTGTACTTAACCGATCTAGTTACTTTAGTATGCAATAATGCTGAGTATTTTCTCATGAGAGATACTCAAGAGTACAACTGAATCCAGTAGGTGTATTTATTTATTTAGAAGTGTTTGATGCCACGAGAGTGGATCAAACCTTCAGATCTGTATACTAGAGAGTCATAGCTAGTGTCGAATTTGTTGTTTGATAGAAATTATAGATCTGTTTTTGGCCAAGTTAGATTGAATATTTTAGGAGTATTTCGCCATGAAAGTGGGTTATACTTTAGAAACAAATCTATCTCTCACTTTGTATTCTTGAGCCGAGAGTCTAAGGATACTTAGTATTCGATGATGAGATTATGTGAAATGCATATCCAGTTTACCACGAGAGTTTATCTGGATATAGAGTCTAGCATACCACGAGAGTGAACTAGCAAATTAAGGAGGATCCCTAGAATGACAAATACAAATCTTTTAGAGAAAAATATGAATTCTAGACCTAGGTTTCCTGATTTAGACTATCACCCATAGTTGTATATAACTAGTTAATTATTGTTCGTCTTTATGCAATTTAATTATGTTTATGCTTAGTTTAGGTTTAATTACTTTCTTAGTTTAGAGTTTATTTACTTTATTTTCTGCTTTATTATTTTCGCAATCATTTTAGATTAGAACTCAGCCTCTACATTATTTTATTTCCACCAATATTAGATCTGCATTTGCATTCTCTATGTAGTTATTCTATTTCCCTCTGGATCGACCCCGTATTACTACAATTGCATTTAACTGTGCACTTGCGGTTTTGTGTGTTAAACTCTCGAGATTAACTTCTCGGGTGAAACCTGTGAAGAGGCATAAAAACCTCTGTTATTTTTAAAGCAGTTGCATCTCATCATCTATGGATCTGCCATGCATTTTTTGGATGTATAAGCACATTGAACGATATAAATGTTTTAAATTGTTCACTTGTTTTTGATGATGTTGAAAATAGAAATACTCCAAGAGTGAACTTCTTTGCCAACCAGCGTCTGTATGATATGGCATACTATCTAACGGATGGTCCTTATCCTTCTTATCCAACTTTCATCAAATCAATTAGACTTTTTCAAAGTAAACCAGACAAGTAATTTGCACAACATCAGGAGGGATGTGGGAAGGACATCGAACGTGCAATTGGAGTGTTGCAAGCTCGATTTAAAATTATTCGCGTATTACAATTATGGTTTTATACTTGTTCTTTTTAGCTCTTAAAGTGATCAGTTTTAATTTCTCCTTCTGCAAACATGTCTTTGTACAAAAGTTTTTGATCGAATACAATTTAACCCTAAATTAGCGTAATGAGAATGAATTTGTTGAAAACCCTTGTATATCTGACTGAGATCTCCGCAGAAAGTTAAATCTTAAAACTGCCTATTTTGCCAATGATGGGGAGGTTTCTACCTCTTCTCACCAAGTTTCTCCCGAGCCCTACTTATAGGGTAGTCTCGAGAGTTTAACCCTATGTGACCGCAAGTGCACGGTGCAATTGTAGTATAATCGGGATCGATGCACGGTAGATTGAGAATAACTACATAAAGATTGTAGGTGTGAATCTAGGTAAATTATAATTGTTTTGGGATTTAAATTCTACTATCTAAAATGCGTAAAATAATTAAACAATAATTAAATAACTAAATTAAATTGCATACGTAAATTGCGTAATTTAAATAATATATAGTAAATTGCATAAATAAATTACTGAATTAAATTGCTTAAAATAAATAGCTGAAAATAAAATGCATAAATTAAAGTGCGGAAATTAAATTGCATAAATTAAAGTGCAGAAAACAAATAACAGAAAATAAATGGCATAAATTAAATAACATAAATATAAAATAACTTAATTTAAATAACTTAAATAAATAATTTAACAATTGATATCTAGGGTGAATGAGAACGATTTTAGAGAGTCTATATTTAGGATTTATGTTTTTACCAATTAAGTTTGTGTTTGTCAATCTAGGGATATCGATTATAGACTAGTCCACTCTCATGGTATGCTAGTCGCTGTGTCCGACTCACTCTCGTGGCGACTTTCACGCATAGCACACAATCCCATCATCGATTACTAAGTATTCTTAAACTTTCGTCGGACTGTTAATCAAACGGCCTTGTGTTTTCAGTAATACGAAGTGATTGATAAATCTATTTCCGAAACACAACCCACTCTCGTGGTGAAGTGTTTCTAAGGTTTTAATCTAACTTAGCTAGGGCTAGATCAATGATTAACTCTACCAAATAACAAACTCGACCATAGCTAATACTCCCTAATATTCAGATCTGAAGTTTTAACCCACTCTCTTGGTGCTAAAGGCTTCTATTCGTATAACCTCACCTACTGATTCGGTTATAACCTTAGGCACATCCCATAGGACATAACTTAGCATTAAGATTGAATATTAGAATAGCCAAATCGGTCAAGAACAACAAACATATGAAATCCTATAACATAAATCGCATCATCAATCCCTACCCCAGAGATCTAGAGCATCTACTCACTCATACCTCCGAGGGTGACGGCAGAATATGAGTAGGAAGACATGATAAACAATAAACAAAAGCAATAATTAGAATAAAACATTAAGAACAGGAAGAATAACTAAAAAATTTCATAAAAACATAAGTGGTGGCTCTCAAAAGTGGCGAAGAAGGCGCCAAGAGAGAGGAGAGAACTTACAATGAGGGAACATGTGTTTATATAGTATTAGGGCTTTTAGGAGGAGGCTAAGTCGTATCTTTAGGTCTCTGGAGAGTGCTGGACAAAAATAAAGTTGTCCACTCATGAATCGCCAAGTTAAAAACTTTTCTTTTTCGATTTGAAACGTCAACATTGACTAGCTAGGGTCGATGCTCTGAGTCGATGTTCTGATTCTAAGGACAGCATCGACCACTCTTGGTCGATGCTTGCGTCGACGGTCTTCGTCGATGCTTGCGTCGACGGTCTTCGTCTTCGGCTTCAAATTCGGGTCCAAGGCAGAGCATCGACCGTGTGTGGTCGATGCTGCCTATCGATGGTATGCTCGGGATGAGCATCGACCACTCCTGGTCGATGCTAGGGCCGCTGCTTCTTTTGTGAGGCTCTGGAGAAGTTTTTTCATGATGTTTTTGATCCAAGCAAGTAACTCCAAAATCCCTATGTCGCCATATGACTCCAAAATATTCTAAAAATGCATGATTTTCTCCAAGTACCTATAAATACATAAGCTCATGCAAATATACTAAAACTAATCCTAAATGCTAGTTATATCGTATGAAACTATCCTATAAAAATGCATAAAGACATGTAATATGAGTGTTATCAGCCAACATACTTTTTTTTTTTTTATGCATAGAAGAAATTATTAGTTCTTGAGAACCTCTTCTTTATTATAAAGTGGCCCTCCTTGGTCAATGTTATTTATTGAGCGAATCACAACGTGTACATCTCAACATTTTACCAACTAACTCTGTCTTCCTGTGATACAACACCGTTTAGGCGCACTTCATCTCCTCCATTTCTTAATCCTAAGAGCTTGATTGGTTATCTTACAACTACCCGCAAACCTTACGTTTGAAAACAATCATGGAAATCACTTTATACCGCTAAATATTATCCTCTCTTAGTAACTATTATCATATCAAATTCTTAAATATTATATATATATATATCTTAAATTCTTAAATAGTAATATATATATATATATATTAACTAAATAAAATATATTTATTTTCATTAAAATATTTTTGTATATAAGAAATTGTTTCAAACCTCTTAAACTAAATATTTAATTATTTATTTTATGATTCACTGAAAATTAGAATTTTAAATTCTTATTATAATAACACAGTATTTGGTTTTTTAATAGAAATAATATATTTTAAGTTTTATGTTAAATCACAACCACAAACGCTGTCAACCATAAGTGTCCCGCAAACACACCCATTTTCAACCGTTAAACTGGTCGTATAAATCGTTTAATAACGCTTGAAACAACAATTGACTACTTTCGTAAACTTCCGCACCCACACCCGCAACCGCGGTATTTAAATAGTCAGGCTCTAAATCCCATCATGGCTGTTCTTTGTGTTTTTTGTATGAAATATCATATGCAAGGTTTTAGACTTTTAGTATTGTTAATTTCTAGTAGCAGCAATACAAAGCTATCCTTAGATTTTAATAATCATAATTAGAATTTGGTGATAAGAATTCAGTTATATAAGCCATTAGTATTTGGCGATAAGTATTTAGTATAAGCAGTGAATAATAGAATCGTAATGTAGATAAACGAAGTAGTTATATTTATATGACCTATGCAATGAATAATTGAAAAACGTTCCCTAATCATATTCAATCATAGCTTTCTCTCTTGGTCTTCTCCTTTAATATAACATAGGAGATATCATCTTTCTCTTGCTACATTGTTTGATTCAACAGATTTTCGTACAAAACAAAATGATAACAAAAGTAGAAGATTCTAAACCTTGTACAGAGTTCATTACAAACAACCAACACGTAATTGGATAGCTAAGCTACACTAGAATTAAACTGACCACCAATAAGAGGTGAATCATGTAGGAACAGTGTAGTAACCAACATCATCATCATCTTGATTCACCATCAATATCACGGTTGTAAAGAGAGCCACCGCAACAAAAGATACCGCAACAACGAATTTGACATAGCTCATCTTCTTCTTCTTCTTACCTGTTAACCTCTGAGTTTGAGGTGTGTCTTCACTAAATGTGACAGCTGATGACATTGTTTCCGCCATGGTTGGAAATCGCTTTCTGAGTTTAGGATTCTTGCAAGATCCTACGGTTTTCTCTCTCCGGCTTCCCAGTATTGGACTTTGGATGTCTGACTGATCTAACTCAACATCATCAAGATATTGAAGAGAGCTGATGAGCTTCCGTGGAGTGGTGAAGATGTTGAAATCTTCAGCATTGATGCGTCGTGAACGCTGTCTCTGTTGCATCAAAAAAAGTAAGAAATGTTTAACGCAAATGAAACTAGCAATAATCATACAACAAATATGGATTGATGCTCACCTGAGGACTAGGAGTGGTGTTTTGCAGCTGCCTATTTCTCAAACTTTCCATTAGAAACCCTTCAAAATCATCTCCATCTTCACAAGTATCATACGGTACGAGAGGTGAATCAGAGACAGTGGTGCTTCTTTTAGTTACACCGGAGAAAAGACCATCCTTTAAAGAGATATCAACCTCTCCTCCATTCTGATCAGGTCTCCAAAGTTTGCGATTCACACTCCGCCGATCAAATTCAGAGTTACAAGAAGTATGAGAAATAGGCGAGGACTCAACAGGAGAATCATATCCGCTGAACGAGCCTAGAGTCTGTGATTCAGGTGATAAGGAGTCATCAGGAAAATGACCATTAACAATGGATGGACAGTTTCTTCGACTGAAATTCGAACCAGTAACAGAACGACAACCCTTCTCCATCTTCGACTCGAGCTCTCCCGCTATTCTTTTTGAAGTCATCATTGCTTCATAAGCAGCTCCTCTGACATAAGCCATTTGGTCAGATTGGCATCTCTCCATTTCTTTGATTATCAACTCAACTTCGGAGTATATGCTTCTCGGGTCCAAGCACTTCATTAGGAAGTTCAACATTTGGACTGCTGATAACCGTTTCTGTGAGTTTCCTTCTGATACTCCCAAACTCAGAATTCGCAATCCTGTGTGTATCAACAACCTTGCATAGGCTTCAACGATCAAAGGATTATGTTTGGCAAGTGACATAACCAGACCCATCTGAAGATGTGTTTGGTTGGAGTTTGAGTCCAACGCAACTACCACGTTTTGACAAACCCTGTTTACCATCTCGTCCGAAGCAAATCGCCAATTATCACAATCCACAAGAGCCTTCAAACACAGAGCAGACCCTGAAGTGAGGCTCTCTTGAGAACCCAACAGAGAATCCGTAAGAGGCTTACATAAAGAGTGGATTATAAGTCGTTTCTTATCTTCTGTGGTTGTCGGATCAATCCCGTATCGAGCAATCGCCGGAATAACTTTCGAACAAGCTTGTTGAAGAGGGAAAGAACCAGCACTTGAAGCCAAAGTCTTGACAATAGTGGACATGATTGTATCAATTTGGGGAACAATGTTGGGTCCATGAACACGAGCAAGGATTTCATAAAGCGAAATCGTGTATTCACCTGACAAAGAGTTTGTTTCTTTAGTCTGAAAGACTTGTGCTAGAAAACCAGGAATAGCCTTTGAATCCAAGTCCTTCACATAAGATTTAAGAGCTTTCATTGCTGATTTACGACTCTCTGTGTCTTTGTCAAGATTAGCCAATTCTTGTCGTAAAATTGGATTCAGATTCAAACCCATTACTCCAACTGCACCACACAAGACAAAATCACACCAACAACATCAGATTTCTTCACAATGTCATAAAATTTAAACTATTTCAAATCTCATTATTTCAAACACGACTCAGACCAGAAATAAAGACCATATACGAGGAAAATGAGAACCAGACAACTAATTCGAAATCACACAACTTCACGAGAGAATAGCAAAAATTTAAGACAGACCCATTACTCCAACTGCACCACACAAGACAAAATCACACCAACAACATCAGATTTCTTCTTAATGTCCTAAAATTTAAACTATTTCAAATCTCATCATCTCAAACACGACTCAGACCAGAAATAAAGACCATATACGAGGAAAATGAGAACCAGACAACTAATTCGAAATCACACAACTTCACGAGAAAATAGCAAAAATTCAAGATAGACCCATTACTCCAACTGCACCACACAAGATAAAATCACACCAACAACATAAAGATTTGTTCGTAAAGTCATAAACTTTAAGCTACGTTTTTCAATCTCATCACTCTCCGCCCAAAAAAATCACGAGTCAGACCAAAAACAGACCATAGAATCGTGAATCTCGGAAACAGAGACAACTTCCAGAGAAATAGCAAAAATTACAGAACACAGAACTGTGAATCTCGGAAACAGATCCGTACCTGTTTCTTCTACTTGAGCTACTTCTTTGCTTTGACCCGTACAAATATGAACCTTTGAAGATTCTGGAGAATTCAAATGCAAAAGAAATCGATGAAGGATAAAGTGAAACCTTGGAATGAGAAATCAAAAGTGTGTGTAGCGGAAACTGGGAAATTTACAAAAGAAAAATCCAGCGGTTTACAGATAACACATTTTTCAAAAAATGTTTTGGGGTTTAGGTTTTTACTGTGTGTGTGTGTTAATGTGTGTCCGCTTCTTTATTTTGTTGAAGCTGTTTGTCTTTTTCAATGTCATTTGTCGTCATCTGTAATATGAATCTTATGTCTTTTTTATTTAACAATTATATTTTCTCGTGTTGAATAAACAAAAAAATAGATTGTAGATTGAAATTCAAATTTCTATTCGAAATCTCACCGCTCTTTATTGATTGCATTGGGTCCCATTCTTTCTCTAGATCTAGTGATCTGCATTTTCAAATTATTTTAGGTAAGACTGTGTGAATATCCGTGAACAAATAAATGTTATTGTTTGGTGTATTAGATTTGAATTTGAAGTTGACAAAAAAAAGATTTGAATTTGAAGATTAAAGTAATACTATATTTAGAAAGGATTATTTATAGATTTGACAACAAATATCACCAAAAACTATAGAAAATACGTATTATAATTCAAAAAAAGTAATATAATATAATATTATTAATTTTGTCTAGAAATAACCTACACAAAAATATATATATATATCTGAAAATCAACCAAATTTGTTATTCAAGAATTTTTAGTTACGGTCCACAAAGATTAACCAAGGCAGAAGAATTAGATTTTTGTGAGTATTTTTTATAAATAAATATAGTATTAGATCATTAGCTGGATTTTTTTAAAAAATTAAGTCATGGATTTTTAGTTTTATTACATTAGAATTGGATTTAAAATTCTAATGAACCCAACTTAGTATTTGGGGTTTTATTGTTTCAATGTACGTGGACAATTTTTTATCTCATGTAGTTAAATTAATTTTGTATGGGGGGTCAAAAACTATAAAGCATTGGGGTCATTATAATTACTCTTAAGAAGGTGTAGTAGATTTTTCAAAATCTATAGGGGTCAACTGACCCCCCTAATACTATACTGCCTCCGCCACTGTGATGTAAGAAATGATTAAAAAAAATAAAATAATAAAGTCAAAATGACAGTTTATTTTTGGGTGATTTAGGTGAATATCCAAATATGATAAAAGAATTAATAATACAACACGTTAAATTTGAAAATAAACTGAGTAACCATTGCATGGTGAGATTACAAAAGCACTCATAGATATATAATATACACGCGCAGAGGTGTTGAAGAGAGAATCTAAAGTTTTTTTATTTTATTTTTCTTTTGAGAAAAGATTTTTTTTTTTTTTTACCCAATAACACAACTTCTATTAAGCCAAGAAAGATGAAACGAGTTCACAAATGTCGGAGTTTACAAGGGCTTGTAACCACAAAGGAGGAGTTATAAGCAGTGTCGCAAAATACATATAGTTCAGAGATACAGTCCTAGCAATTGCATCAGCACAATTATTGGTAGAACGAAACGAAAACTTGAAAACAAAACCCAAACCTTCGTAGCACATACCCAAAATATATGAGGAGTAGCTGTGGAGACTTGGCCAACGCTGAGACTCTTGGATAGCTTGAATCAGATTTGAGGAATCTGTCTCGAAAATAACATTGGTATAACCTAGGTTCTTGACACAACTAATCGCCTGCATAAGAGCTGCCGCTTCGGTATGCAAAGGAGAGATTAGTTGAGGAAGACATTTGACTCCTAAATGAATGACGCGTCCTAAGTGGTTCCTCAGAAAATTTTTATTTACACTTCACTTTTGTTTTGTTATAGGGTTCTTAAAAATAAATTAACTCAACTTTGCGATTCTATTTGAAAAATTAGCTTTTTTCCCAAATATGTCATGGATTGAATTATTAAAAACATATATAAAATTTTTAAGTGGTGAATAGTGTTTATCACTAAAAATATGTTGTACTATACTATTTTCTATGAATTATACTTAACTTTAACTCTAAAATACTAAATCCTAAATACGAAACCTTAGATCCAAACCAAAACATATGTTTAAAAACGATATAAATATATTCAAAAATTGAAAAATGATGAATTTATTTAGAAAATAAGAATATAATATTGTTGTGTTCTATATAGTATGGTAGCGGTGGTGGTTGAAAAACCAGATTTTGTCCTATATCTAAAAGTTTGTATGATGAGTAAACGTAACAAACAATCAAGCGCATAAAGTAGATGAGACACAAAATTATTGTTAATAGGGTTCGGTTAACCTACATCTCCGAGACCTAGTCCAGAAACAATTCACTAGCATAAGAACGCAAAATACAATTGCCAATGATACCCAACACACACCTGTGCCTATCACTCTTATCCGTATGAATTAAGGAGACTACCACTCACCACCAACAGAACACGTCTTGTCTGGTGGGACGACACCACGCACACATGTGTGCCTCTCACAATAGAACCCTAGGTGCGTGAGTTTTGCTGTCCCCACCTAGTTCTATTTACTCTCCATGATCAAAACCCTAGTTTAGATCCACGAGCCTTCCAAGGCCCATCACTTGTAACCTCCACGTCACTAATTTAGTTAGCTCTAAAGTCCACGTCAGCTACTTTCATTCGCTGACAATTCTTCCGACTAGAACAGTTTACAGCTTGTTCCAGCAACATGGTGCATCTTTCCCATACCAAGTAAAGCATGCACTCCCAGAACCACATAAGGTTTTCACTGATGTGTCTTTCTCTTTATTCTCTGTTCCACTTCATTGCTCTCAGCATCACCTCTTGATCAACACTCATTCTTCTTGCTACACTTCTTGTACTAACTTGAACCTCATCCCTTGATCTTGTAACAACATATCTTGTGTCTAACAACCAGTTACAAATACACTTACAATCTCCCCCTTTGTTACTGAGTTTTAGAACACAAGCTCACCTTGTAACTAACACTTTGATGATCTTCAAGGTACAATGTTGTCTCATAATCTCTTCCTAAGCTGACATTGCATATGTGATTAATTATTTCCAAAGTCTATGTAATCATCTGTCGCAGCCGCTGTATCATAACATGTTTAAGCAACTACACAACTCAGCAACATCAGAAATATACTAACAATCCCCCCCTTGATGGCTGAGTTGTAGCTCACACGATCTAACTTCGTCCCACACGATCTAACTTCTTTCACTCTCTCTTTTTTTTTTATGTGAGTTTGTCAACTCAAGCTCCATCTTGTAAACATCATGCAACACAACAAACTTCTCAACAAATAACACTCCCCCTGAATCAATGCTTCAATCTTCTTCCCCTGCTTGAGTGCATACTCACATAAAAACCACAGTGTGTTATCACCTCTTGCACATAAGACTGTGAACTTTCACGTTATACCTCAGCTCTTAGAAGTAAATATCCATGACTTGCATATATCTGAAATCTTTACTCTCCCTGCAACCAAAGTGGTGGTTTACGCTGCTCATAAATCATCTGTAATCAAGTTCATATCTCCCCCTTGTTGATTATGTGTTTCAATCAAGCACCACACTAGAGACAATGACTAAGTGGCTATGCTTCATAAAGATATACTCTTCTTTGTTTTCCAACTCTCTGAATCCATCAATCATGCTTCTCTTTTATTTCATCCAATGATCATACTCACTAGAAACACTCATCTCTAAAACCCAATGTAGCTGAAAAGTTCCACGCAAAACATCGGTCCAATATCGTTCACTTAGTCTGATAACTTTTCTCCCCTGCTTGAACGACACACATAGTCAACACTATTAGCCAATAACTATTCAACATCGTGAAATTCCTGAGAGATCGAAACTGGAGCTGAAGAATTCACTTCATAAGAAAGCCCACGAGATCATCGTTGTTTCTCCCCATACTCATCTGGCCCAATTGCTTCAGCTTGGGAGTAACTATGAATAACTTTTAATTCTCAACCTTTGACATGTTTTTGATGTTCAATATCTCTTGACACTGATTTAACAAAGCTTAACCCTTCTTCTCAACTCTCAAACGTTTCTTATCAGCTCTCAACCTTTGCGATCATCCACTTTAGTGTAATCTCCTCTACTTACTAACCAATCTCCTCATTTTTAGCTTAGTCTAATACTCAAACAATTAACCATACAAGACATAACAAGCCAACAAACCTCACAAAAGGTTTCAAGTAGAATATCACCAAAGACTTCAACTCATCCTGCTAGAATGCACAACGAAGATAAAACCTCACATTACACGTTTAAACCTCTGTTGAACCCTGCAGACAATCATAGTTGCTTTGACTTCACTAAATTTTAGTAGACATATTCGAAGATTCCAAAAATAGCCTGCCTCTACACCAAAAATCTAACAAAGGGCTTGATGCAACACTTGTGAAAACAACGACAATTAAGAGGACTCTCAACAACTAGGCACATCATTGTTGTATCAACAACATTACCTGATAAACGCTTTTGTTCAGTGAAGATTAACTGCAATTAAGTTCATTCCCAATGACCCGAGGTTCCATCTTTGCAGCAATACGATAAACAAAGCATTCTCACACAATACGATCAACTCCAGCTGATGACTTTTGATGTGATAGTCACCTTCTCATAACCAGGCTTAACATGATGTCTACTAGAATTGAAACCATGAGAAGGTCAATTGATAAGTAATTCTCAATAATGATAACCCAACATCTACAAGTCACTTAAGCTAACCATGTTACGTTTAATCGGAGTTACTCAACTCTAAGCATATCTCAGATTGATCCCGACCAACTTCTCATCAAGAGTGAATCATCACATAGGATTCTCCTTTCCAATTGCTTTTTCTTCTTGGCATTCTCTCAGCAGTGTACACACACAACCAACAAAAAAATATTTCCAGCCTTCCTTAACTTTTCAACTTGTCAGCTATGATCTCTTTCGTATTTAATCATGAAAAACTCTTCTTTGATATATGCTAATCCCACTGTTCAACTATGTTCCCGTACTCTGAATTCAATGCCTTTTACCAGAATCTAGCCATATCTTATTCCGAGCTCGTTTGGTAGTCCGTTTCATGTCTCCATAGCTACTAGACAAATCTGATACTTCGGATTGCATGTGTCCAAAACAGACTCAAAACGCTAGAGTAAGTCGCAATTCAACCGTCCAAAATTCAATCACATCGTTGACTCTCAAGCCAGTAATAGCACGAAGTTCCCCATAAAATTTCAGCTCAATCGGATTACTTTTAGATCTCCAAACATTTCCTTGAAAAAGCTATCTCAAAACTGATTTATGTATTTTCTACTTGATCTGAAAATTACTATTCTCTTCTCCATTTTTGCAGTTCAGATTTCTCTCACCTTCACTCTAGTCTGAACAATAACCCTTATGCATATAGATTTCATTCGTCTTCAGGAACATGAAATAGTGAGAAACACACATTGTTTCTTTTTCCAAAATCAAAGATCTCTTATAGTGAGGTTACTTTATCTGTCTTGATGCAGAGCCCAAACGGAGTAGCAAATCAACCCAGAAAATTATGAAACTTGGAGGGAATATCAACAGCAGACATACAAAGTCACAGAAAAAAAAAGAGATCATGATTTGGATTTACCATTTGAAAGTTATGGCCAATTTCCTAAGACAATTAAGAGATAGTATACACCTGCGATGAGCCAACTTCGGTAGCAATTTCCCATCAACCACAAGTAAACAGAGGCTGGTCTTTATATCTTTGAAAAGATCTCACTCTCAAGTTTGCATAGCATCTTTCAGAGCTAAAATCCGAGGTCTATACCTCAAGAAAACAAAGAGACCAGAACCATGGTATGTACAGAACAAACCTGATGATTTGCAGCGGATCAAACTTTAACATCTTCAAACTTCTGAACATGTGGTCTTCTATCGCCTTTCAAACTACCACTAAACTCATCATTTTCACTAGACACCATCCACAACTTCATAATCAATTATTTGCTTCTTGATTTCTTCTTCATAACGAAAAGCAACATCATTTAATTTCGCACTTTCACGCACAACTATCTCCTCATTTTCTCCAGTGAAACTACCTTACGTCATCTCATCGTTCAGCAACAACATACTGCTATAACAAGAACTCCTCCAATTCTCTATATCTCTGGAGATTTTCAACATCTCAATTCTAATAGAGGTCAACTCCAACTTCAAATTCATAGTTTAATACACACCTTGGCTCTTGGATTCAACAGTCTTCTCCTCCTTGTTGATTGTGTGCTTCATTCAAGCACATATTCAAAATATGAGCCACACATTCAACACATCTCCGAGAGTGCTTATTAAGAGAGAACAAAACCTCCAAACCTTCTTATTTACACAAAGTTTTAACATAGTTATCTTTGTGAATCACATCAACAAACACAATTTCTCTCACAGGCATTTTGTCGAGCACTTGGTGAGCAAAAACCAAAACTTCCTCCACAATTTTCTTAAACGTCCAGAAGTGATTCTGATGAAAAAACCTTATGCTGAAACTTGAAACGATTCTGATTTGGGCCAAAAACACGAGAAAACACAGGCACACAACTTACAATTTTCGCTTTTGGGATGATCGACTTCTTCTCTTTTAATATCCAACCATTCTCTTCCACGATGGTGACAAATATTTTCTTCACATCTCAAGATACTTTTCAGTAAATTTAAAACCCAATTCAAGTCGTTCTTTTCCATGATGGTGACAAAAAATTCTCAACATCTCAAACCCTTCCCATCCCCGACGTCTGAAATCAAGGTTGCTTTAGTGGAGTAATATTTTATTCATTAAAACCCAAATATGTCTCAGCCTTTGCTCTCTTCTTCTCTTAATGAACGTAGTATTTTTGAGACATAACCAATTATTTTGGTTATCTCTTGGTTCACATTAATTAAATCAAGCATAACAAAACCAATCCATTGCCTCTTTCACGTCTTTGTTATGAAAATAATCTGAGAAATAGAAACGCAGACCCTAAACCTTCAAGATACCATCCCACTCAAATTCAGCTCCAAAACTTCATCATTCTTAAAAGCAAGACAAAAAACCCAAAATCTAATGAGTTGTAATCATAACAAGTCTTGAACTCGTGTGTCTTTAATCCTCTGTCACGTTCTCAAATCGATTCTCTTCTTATACGCTAATGAATACCATATCTGCTTCTATCTCGTTCGCTTGAAAAATAACTCTCTTTCTAGCGATAAATCCTCAGGATCCACACCTGTTTGTTGAGTCTGACTCTATACAGAAGCCCGGTCTGATACCAATTGAAAAACCGGATTTTGTCCTAGATCTCTAAGTTTGTACGATGAGTAAACATAACAAACAATCAAGCGCATAAAGTAGATGAGACACATAAATTTGTTACCGGGGTTTGGTTAACCTACATCCCCGGGACCTAGTACAGAAACAATCCACTAGCATAAGAATGCAAAATAAAATTGCCAATGATACCTAGCACACACCCGTGCCTATCACTCTAATCTAGATGAATTAAGGAGACTACCACTCATCGTCTTTTCCGACGAGTGTAGCTCCACAACAACCACCAACAGAACAAGTCTTGTCTGGTGGGACGACACCATGCACACATGTGTACCTCTCACAATAGAACCCTAGGTGCGTGAGTTTTGCTTTCACCACCTAGTTCTATTTATACTCTCCAAGATCAAAACCCTAGTTTAGATCAACGAGCCTTCCAAGGCCCATCACTGATACCATTTATCTTTTACTTAAATTAAAAGTTAATTTCAACAAATCCTTATGGATCTGGTGAGATCTCCGCGAAACTTTCGGGATTTACGTATTAACTTTTGAGGTATTAACGTAATCCGATGTGGTCTAGCCAAGATCGCGTTGAGAGACACTGAGGATGAAACCCAGGTTCCTTGAATCTCAAATAACTTTGATATGAGTAAAACTTGGATATTTTATTTACTTTTAAAGAAATTACAAAACTTGGTTTAGAATAAAATTTGCAAACTAGAATACAACTTTGAAAACTTTTAAAGAATTTTTTTAGAGAGAGAAGGTTGCTGAAAAATGTCGCTCTCCCTTCACTGAGTTCTGAGAAAGGTATTTATAGAGGGGTGAAGAGCGATGCTGAATAATTTAAGTCTTTATCGTATTGAATCTTGATTGGTGCCGACAGGTTTGTGACGCATCTTGTTGGCTTCTTTTGGTGCGTAAGTCTTTGTGTGGGTCCTGTCACGATGCTGTGTGGGTCTCGCTTTGATTCTTGTTGTTTTGTAAATATTACATAGATATTTAAATAGAGAGATATACTCTGTAAATTATTTGCAAAACTAAAAATAAAAATAAGTAGTTTGAAGAGTAATACAACAAATAATGTACAGAGTCTACTAGAATATACGATGATAAAGGCGCAAAATATAGGCGCTAAATATATATATACATTATAATTAACTTTTTTTTTTTTTTTTAAATTTATTCAAGTGGATCATGGGATAAAGGTCCGCCGTAGGGATCGTCTTCTTGCATATTGTCTTCGTCGTCGGAAAATTCCATTTGTTGACGAAGTACGTCGAGAATCTTTTTGAGTTTGTCGTTTTTAGATGACCGTTTAGTGGTGGAAGAGCCGGTAGAGTGTGTGGGGCTAGACGCCAGATGCTGTTTGGCAGGTGTGGATTGGTGGACCGTCGATTGAGTAAACTGGTCAGGTTTGACTAAAGGGATAGATTTGGAGACGACTTTGATAGCGGTGTGGAGTTGATGATGAATTTCAAAGAAACGGGAGATGTTGGCTAGGGAACAGCGGGTAATGTTATACTTATCCCACCATTTGATGCGGAATTCTCGGATAAGGGAGTAAGGAATATCTGGTAGATGAAGTGCAAGGTTAAAATGCCATGAACAAATCCAAGGAATACCCATGTCAATGTGGAAAGAGATTTTGGATAATGGAGAGATGGGTTGTCGAGGTAAGTGTTTGATGTAGTGAGGGAAAGATGTTTTGAGTACATCTTGTGGATAAATAGGGTCGGAAGGTCCGAACCAATACCACCATTCGTTAAACCATCCTGGGATTGATTTAGGACAGTTTGGATCAAAGGATATGAACCAGGAGTGGTCGTAAGGCCGAAGAAAGAAGGTTCGAAAGAAAGCGTTTTGGTAATCAACATAGGTATAACCCGGGATATGGTAGCCGGGAGTGGAAAATGGTTTTTGGGTATGATGGTGAATAAAGCCAAGATCTTGGATAGAACCGATTTTAAGTATTTTGCAGGTAGAGTAGGAAATGAGGTTAGGGTTGGTTTTGTCTGTATAATGAGTAATTTCGATTGATTTAGAGTCTACTAGAATATACTCATAAAAGGTACGGTTTTTGGTGAGATTGTTAGTAAGGTAGAGACTATCATCATAAAAGATTCTTTTGGTAAATTGTTGGAGTTCTTTGAGGGTAATGGATTTGGTGAATTGGGTGGTCATAAGGTGTTGTTTTTGCTGTTTTGAATAATAGGTTGACTTGGTTGCTGATTGGGTAGAAGCTTGAGCAGGTGTTGGTGAAGGTTGACATTTGTCTGCTGCTGCTGCTTTGGAATAAGATAATGGTGGAAATTCGGTGAGCGCCGAGAAAGGGTTTTGAGTAGTAAGTGGTTTGCCCTGGAGATGGGGCTGATTTTTGATGTAATCCGATGTCGTCATCGGTTTTTTGTTCTTTGATTCACTCATCTTGAATACTTTGTTGAATATCACTTGTTTTGCCCTGTAAATATTCTCTAGTTAGAAAATCTGGTAAAGAATTATTTTCTCCTTTAATGTATTGAATATCAAAATCGAAAACAGATAAAATAGCTTGCCATCTGGCAAAGATTTGTTTTGAAACTAAATTTTTGACATTTTTTTGTAAAATTTCTTTTGCTCACTTACAGTCAACTCGTACTAAATTTTTTTTGTTTATTAGATCATCTTGAAATTTTGAAATGTAGTTGACAATAGAAAGAACTTCCTTTTTAACGGTAGAATAGTTTTTCTGGGGTCCTAGCCAGATACCAGAATGAAATCTAACTATAGACTCCTGAGTAGAGGTTGGTAGCTTTTGTTTTAGTATACCGCCATAACCCTTTTCAGAGGCATGGGTTTCTACTATCATACTGGCTTCGGGATGTGGTATTGCTAGACATGGTAAAGTTTTGACTTTTTGTTTAATTTGTTGGACTAGACTTGTACGGGTTTTTCTGTAAACGCTGGATAGTTTTTCTAAGGTTTGGAAGGAAATCTGAAATATAGTTTAGGCATCCTAAAAATCTTTGTAATTGGGATTTTTCTCTTAATTCGTCTGGAAATTTATCTGCAAATTCTATAGATCTTGCTATTGATGTGATTGTTCCTTGATATATGTTATGGCCTAAAAATCTAATTTTTGTTTGGAATAAACTCATTTTCTTAGCAGATAAAACTAATCCATTATTTTTTATTATACTTAAAAATGTATATAAATGATTAATATGTTGATCTATAGATTGTGAGTATACCAATACATCATCGATTGGTAAACTTTGAATAATTATTGAATATATCATTCATTATATGTTGAAATTCGGAAGGAGCATTTTTAAGTCCGAATGGCATTACGTTCCATTCATAATGTCCGAATGGGACAGTGAATGCCGTTTTATATTTATCTTGTTCATCAATTTGTATTTGCCAGAATCCACTTTTCATATCGAATTTTGAATAGATTTTAGGTTCATAAAGTCTTTTAATAAATCTCTTTTATTAGGTATTGGGTATCTAATCCATTGTAAAACATCATTAAGTGGTTTGTAGTTGATTACCAGTCGTGGTATTCCTCGTTCTTTTTCGGCTTGATTGTTTACATAAAAGGCGGAACAACTCCAAGGGGATTTGGAAGGCCTGATAAGTTTTTTCTTCATTAAATCCTTTATTTCTTGTTTACAGTGTTCTAATAATTCTCTATTCATTTGAATGGGTCGTGCTTTAGTGGGTATATTTTTTTCATTAAATTCCTTTATATATGGGAGTTGAACACAATATTGTTTTCTTTCCCAAAATGCATTTGGTAATTCTGAGCATACCTAGTTTAGTAAATCCTTTTCTATTGTTTTTATTTTATCTTGAATACGGGATGTTTTAAGTTGTTCTTCTATTTTTTTATATGTTATTTCATCTTGTAGATATTGAATATGTTGTTGTTTTCCATTTATTAAATTTATTACCTTTTGAATTGTATTTTGTTGAAGATACAAAATTTCTTTAGATTTCATAGGTGATAAGAAATTAAATGATAATTTTGTTCCTACAACTTCTGTTATTATGCCTAATTCTGTTACCTTAAATGGATAAATTTGAGTAAGGAAAGGGGTTCCCAATATAACTTCTTGGGTTAGATTTTTGACTAAGATAAATTGGTTTTTAAAACAGTAACCTTGATTACATATTTTTGTAGTTGGTAATTCATGTTGTACCTTTAAATTACTTCCGTTGGCACCGCTTAAGCGTTCAATTGTTTTTTCATAATGTTTAGTTGGTATTAAACCCTCTCGAATGCAATTATAATCTACTCTCGAATCTATTAAAGCTATTGTATTTATTTGAAAATCATGACCTATATGTAAAGTAATATTTGTATACCATTTCTGATAATTTATTTTATTAATGTTTTGGATATAATTGTTATCCTCTTCTAAATTTTGATTACTTGTTGAAGCTTGAGAACTCTTTGTTTCCACTAGTTTTAGCCTACCATCTATTTGTAATTGGTTTAATTCTTGCTGATTTACCGCAACCTGTAATTCTTTGATTTGTGTTTTTAAATTTTTAATTTCATTTTGTAATTCTCCTGTAGTTACTTGCTTAAATAAACTTTGAGTTGGATATTTTTCAATTATTTTATTTAGACTAAAAGGTTGTGGGTTTTGTAATTGATTTTCTTGATACACTATTTCCTTTATCTTTAATAAATATTCTTTTTTAATTTCTGGATTATCTATTTATCTATTATGTCTAATATAAACTGCTTATCACCATCTCTAGTTATGACATTAATTGTTTTATAATTATATAAGTTATCTGATAATTCACCTGTAGAAGAATCACTTGAATTTTCTATATCGTTTATTGAATAATTGCTTTCAATTTCACTAAAGGATTCTGATTCGGATAATAATAGTTTAGTTAATTTTTCTTGTATATTAGGTTGATCTTGAAATATTTCATTAATTTTCTTTTTCATTTTACATTCTTTAGATGTATGGCCTGGTCTTTTACAATTCCAGCATACTATCTTTTGTTTCGGTTTATAATTTTTTGTATTTTTTGAATAGTTTTTTGTTTTAGAATAATATTTATTATTTGGTTGTTGGTTATAATGTCTAGGCTTTTTATAGTGTTTATTATGTAGTTTTCTTTGTTTATATTGTATACGTTTTATTCTGGAGGGTGGATCTATTATAACCATATTGTTCACAGAATGAACCCATAGTCAAATTAAATTTAAATTTGTCGTTTCGTTTTTTTATCTTTTGTTCTTGACATATTGATAATCCTTCCTTTTTAATAAATGCAAATAATTGTCCATATGTTATTGTATTCCAAGGGATTGGTTGTCCACCGGAATAGTCTTTTAATTTGTTAATTATTCTTTCTGCAAAGAAAGACGGTAATCTGGAGATAAATCGTTCTTTCCAGAAAGGTTGATTACAATCATGCCTTTGGAATATATTGGTAACAAATATATCTTTATACCATTTAAAGTCGCCTAATGTTGGGCATCTTAAATTTGTTAATATAATTTTTTTGCTTTCTAATTCTTCCATTGGATTTCCTATAAAATGCATAGTTATAGTATGAATTAATACTTCTACAACATTTTGTTTTTCTTGTTCTTCATAAAGACCATCATCATTTTCTACTCTTATTATTTCAATGTGATTTATAATTGAATCTTGCGTAATTACATCTAACGAATTATCCCACCAATATTTTAATGCCCCATTAAACCCTGTAATTAATAGGACACATGCTTGCTTATCAGTATTACCTTTAGCTTTATAGGCTATTGCTGCCATACCCATTTCTTGAATTAGATTCATTATTTCGTATTCTGAACGTCCATCTATATTCCATTCATATATACCGTCACCAGTATACATATTATTGGAATGATTATGGTGTTCTTCAAATAATAAGCCAGATGGGGAATATTTTTTGTAATAAGGTTTATTAGATTTCATCATTTTATTTTTAATACGATTTACTTCTTGAATTTCATTATCCGATTGCGTAAGTGATTGAATAGATTCATTATCATTCTCGTCTCTATTGTTTATTTCTTTACCTTTATCTAATTTTTCTAATTTTGATGCTATTGATTTTAAAGTTTCGTTATCTGGGAATTTTACTTGTCTAGTTATTGGTTTAAATATTGGCGTGGAAATAGTTGAAAAGGGATGTTGGATATTTTTATCATATTGATCTATACTTTTAGATTCGTTGAGGTTTAGTTTATTATCTATGTGATCTATTTGTTTAGATATTGTATAGAGTAGTTGGCTTTGAAAATTATTTTGTTGATATATAGGTTTGATATTACTTACAACTACTGATTCTTTATCTTCTCTATTAGCTCCGGTTTTGAAGGGAGTAGCAATAATTTGCCGGTTTGTTGTATTTATTTTTAAGTCTTTCAATGGTGGGTGGATTGCTTTAACTTTGTTACCATCGACCTGTTCCCATACTTGATTTAAAGTTGAACTAGTGTTTATTGATTTGAATGGATAATCAATATTATTTTCAGTTGAGTAGGTTTCAAACCATATAAAAAATGGAATAGTTATTTCTCTTAATGTCATAATTTCATACCAAATTTTTCTAAAATTAGTTGTTTGGTTTTCAGAAATTGTTCTGAAATACCATTCTCTCTTTTCTTTATTTTTTGTCGAAATAAAAATCTTCTTTAAGATATCGTTTGTTGATTTCGAAATTTTTATTTATAACATTAATTGATTTGAAATCTGATGGTGTAGGAGATGTGGGATACATGTCTTGTTCGGGTTCAACTATAAGTGCTTTGAATTTGATTGAATTATCTTGTTTAATTTTTTGGTTTATACTTTCAGTATCTGATTCCGTACTAGATCGGCCAGTACGATATTCCAAGAAAGAAGCCCTCGAGTGATAAGAATTTAGTCTAGGTGGTAATGGATCTCTAAATGAGCCGAAAGCCGAATTGTAATAGTATTTTTCCATCGTTTCTTTCAATAATTCTTGAAATATTTTTTTGTTCAAAATTTCTGCGTGGTTGTGTAATTTCTATTTTCCATTGGTCTGGAATGGTTATTTCATTCCATTTTAATTGTTGAGGTGCATAGGTACTAGTTGGTGTGTCTTTACTATGAACCGATAATATTGTAGTTTCTCCTTTGTCATCTTGTAATAAACATCTAGGATTAAATTCAGATGTTGGTTGTTTAAAGTATATTCGGTATAGTAATAAATATCCATGCCGTTCATTTTGAAATTTAATTTCTGGTAAATGAACATTTAAAACTAAAGTGTTGAGTATTGTTGGATCATACAAACTTACTTGAAAATTGGGAGCACAATTAAAATAGATTGCTCCGTTACATAAATTTGATTGTACTGCTCCTAAGAGCGAATCTTCAAATTTTAATAAGGTTTTATCCCTTAATAACATTAGTATGGGTGAATCAATACCAGTTCTTGATAATGGTTTAATGGCTATTTGTACAAGTCCAAAGTGAATATAATTAAATCCCTTTTGTTTATATTTGTCTAAAGCGATTGAAGATAATAATTTTATTTCTTCAAATTCATTCTGTAATGATAAAGTTTGTTCGTATTTTTTTATTGCATAGGCTGTTTTAAAATCAAAAGTACCAATTTGATATATGTTATCTGGATTTATATGTGGTAATTGGTTTTTTGATAGTTCATTATTTAAAGAGGTTATTTTTGATATAATTTCTCTTGAATTAATTGTACTATGAGATGCGGATGCTGTATGTTTAGATTTAAAAATTTTTATAATAGACGAAGCCATGATTTCAGACTCAGTTTATACATAAGGTTAGGGAGTACTAACCAGTTTCTTCGTTGACACAACTGCGGCTTACCAACGGTCTTACTGCCTGAACCAAGGACTTGCTGCCTAGAACACCTACAGTGATAGTGCTTCAGAAGAAGGGTAGAAGTCTAACTGGGGTTTTAAATTGGGTTGGAACAGGAAGATCTTTTAAAAAACCTTTTTAAATATAACTTTTACAGAAAACGCATTACTTGAATACAGGATTTTGGCCTGATACCATTTATCTTTTACTTAAATTAAAAGTTAATTTCAACAAATCCTTATGGATCTGGTGAGATCTCCGCGAAACTTTCAGGATTTACGTATTAACTTTTGAGGTATTAACGTAATCCGATGTGACATAGCCAAGATCGCGTTGGGAGACACTGAGGATGAAACCCAGGTTCCTTGAATCTCAAATAACTTTGATATGAGTAAAACTTGGATATTTTATTTATTTTTAAAGAAATTACAAAACTTGGTTTATAATAAAATTTGCAAACTAGAATACAACTTTGAAAACTTTTAGAGAATTTTTTTAGAGAGAGAAGGTTGCTGAAAAATGTCGCTCTCCCTTCACTGAGTTCTGAGAAGGGTATTTATAGAGGGGTGAAGAGCGATGTTGAATAATTGAAGTCTTTATCGTGTTGAATCTTGATTGGTGCCGACAGGTTTGTGACGCATCTTGTTGGCTTCTTTTGTTGCGTAAGTCTTTGTGTGGATCCTGTCACGATGCTGCGTGGGTCTCGCCTTGATTCTTGTTCTTTTGTAAATATTACATAGATATTTACAAAACTAAAAATAAAAATAAGTAGTTTGAAGAGTAATACAACAAATAATATACAGAGTCTACTAGAATATACGATGATAAAGGCGCGAAATATAGGCACGAAATATATATATACATTATAATTAACCTTTTATTTATTTATTTATTATTATTTTTTTTTAAACAATCAAGCGCATAAAGTAGATGAGACACATAAATTTGTTAACGGAGTTCGGTTAACCTACATCTCCGGGACCTAGTACAGAAACAATTCACTAGCATAAGAACGCAAAATAAACTTGCCAATGATACCTAGCACACACCCGTGCCTATCACTCTAATCTAGATGAATTAAGGAGACTACCACTCATCGTCTTTTCCGACGAGTGTAGCTCCACAACAACCACCAACAGAACACGTCTTGTCTGGTGGGACGGCACCATGCACACATGTGTGCCTCTCACAATAGAACCCTAGGTGCGTGAGTTTTGCTTTCACCACCTAGTTCTATTTATACTCTCCATGATCAAAACCCTAGTTTAGATCCACGAGCCTTCCAAGGCCCATCACTTGTAACCTCCACGTCACTAATTTAGTTAGCTTTGAAATTCACGTCAGCTACTTTCATTCGTTGACAATTCTTCCAACTATAACAGCTTACAGCTTGTTCCAGCAACGTGGTACATCTTTCCCATACCAAGTAAAGCCTGCACTCTCAGAACCACATAAGGTTTTCACTGATGTGTCTTTCTCTTTATTCTCTGTTCCACTTCATTGCTCTCAGCATCACCTCTTGATCAACACTCATTCTTCTTGCTACACTTCTTGTACTAGCTTGAACTTCATCCCTTGATCTTGTAACAACATATCTTGTGTCTAACAACCAGTTACAAATACACTTATAGTGGTGGTTGTGATGGTGGCGGTGATGGTGAAGGTGATGGTGATGGTGAAGGTGATGGTGATGGTGATGGTTGTGGCAGTAATGGTGATGGTGATGGTGGTAGTGGGGGTGATGGTGGAGGTGATGGTGGTGGTGGTGGTGGTGATGGTAGTGGTAGAGGTAGTGAAGGTAGTGGCGATGGTTATGGTGTGTGGTGGTGAAGGTGGTGGTAGTGGTAGTAATGGTGGAAATGACGGTGGCAATGTCGGTAGTAATGGCGGAATTAATTGTGGTGGCATGGTGGTGGTGGTGGTGAGGAGAGAGAGCGAGAAATAATAATTAAAAAATAAAGGATTTCTTGGCAAAATTGACAAGGAATTTGACATATTTTTAGGAATCGATTTGGCCTTGCGAAAGTTTGATTTATTCTCTAACACGGCATTGTCGCTGAAACGAGTTAGACATCTCATCGAAAGCTAACGTGTAGGAATCACTGTGATTTTAACTAGCCCTCGGGGTAAAAAAAAACAAAGTCATTTGATGAATACAAAGGCTAATGGTTTGACAAAAAATAGAAAGAAAGAAGTAGATACAAATATCGGTACTAGTAAAATAAAACCAAAAATGCCCACCAACACCCAACTACAATCACACACAAAAATATAAGCTCGAAGAATCAACCCGAGGTGTACAAAACATGATGTTTTGTCCTTCTAGAGTTTACTTCTACTTGCACTAGCTACATGTTGCGTAGCAACAAAGATGAGATTGGTCATGAAGCGTAGGTGCCAAAGAAGATGCCATTGGCACCTATGAAAATTAATATCATAAGTTCTTGCAAATCTCCATACATAAATGTCTTATATTGGCTACACATGCATGGAAATTGCAGGAGGAGACCTTAGTTCTGACGATTGATGCTAAAATTAAAGCATTACCTTGTCACAGGTACAAATGATATTAATGTGACTGTGGGAGGAGCCTGCAGGTCGGGCAATACCATTTCCCTTTGAATCTGGTCTCAGGTGTGAGGCCAACACATGTATAGTGAAACCATTCACCTCCTTGGCACTGTCCAAACAGGAAAACGATCACATGGTTTCAGAATAGCTAAACATTGAAAATAGAAAATACGATAATAGCAGAGCAGACTCACATTCTCATTGTCACAGGCAATCATGTCTCCAAAAGACACCTGAAAAAAAATAACAAAAGTGTTAACCAAAGATCACAACAGGATCAGACAATCCACCGATTTTGCAGAATTTATGTATTCAAGACCTGATGGCAGACACAGTATGTTGGTTCGTTTGGATCAATTGGCTGCTCATCAATAGGGGTGAGGTCTTTCCGATTGCTTCCTGGAGGAGGCATTAGCTCAAAATCCCTGTCACGATCCCACTCTCTATCTCTGTAATCAATCTTCTTGGACTGAGGTGTGCCATAGAAGGACTTACGCTTTTCCGGTTTAGGAACTATAGGTAGCGGAGGAAGAACAGAGGGCTCGTCTTGTGGAATTTTTCCTTCTGATAGAGAAGAGTACCAAAAGAAATAAACATATGATAAATACAAGGGACACTGATATTGAGCAAGTTTAACTACTTCATTCAATGCATCATTTAAAAGTTTACCATATGACCACAAGAGAAAACTGAAAGTAAGGCCAGTTATGATTTGACAAGATTGAAGATAAGCATTTATGTTTCTCTGAAGCTTGACACTAATCGATGTGCACTGACTGAAGTTTATGCAGGTGTAAAGCATGTTTTTGCTAACCCTTAAGAGGGTTGTTCTAGAGGAAGTTTACAAGAGGCATGAGCAAATGTGACCCTTTATTGATAAAACAGAACGAATACAAAGATTCCCCACAAGAGATTGCCTCTTGCCCCAAGGATACCCGAGAGTATCCATTAAAGTAGAACCCTTGTCCTCTCACGTAAGACAATAATTTTGAAACATAACTCCCTACCAAATATGCTTCTCATCAACCTTCTAGTTAAGAACAAGGAGATTATAAAATAACTCCACATTCTGTTCTAACATGACATGCTCAATCAATTACCAACCGATTAATCTCAATCAATCAATTGACCCACATATTTACATAATTCTTGGAATAATTTGTGTGAATAGGCATTAGGATATGAAAAGACATAGTTCTAATCAATTCCTTAAGATGACAGTAGTTAGACAGCACCTGGGTTGACATCACATACCTTGCTTTAAATCTTCTGCAAAATTATTCAGATCTTCATCAAGTCGTTTTACATGACTGTCTATCTGCAACCGGAATAAACATAATAATTACGACCACAAAAAAATTGGCTGAAACAACCACAGGAGCTATATTCAAAATTTAGCAACAAAGTCTACCAACGCTCTATTCATGTACGTATACATACACATCCATTACATACTAGTGTTTCTGTGACAGACAACAAATCATAATCACACCATTAAGATGAATCCCACCAATTTAAATGCCTAAGCCAAATATCTGAAGGAGCCAAAGCATAATTGCAGCAATAAACTTTAACAGCAAAAGGAAGCCTTAGAAAAAATATACAACTTACAAGATCATACGCCTGTCGGGCCAATAAAACCTTCTCCGTACACAAACTTAACGCATTTTCCTGACTAGACTCAATCTCTTTACGCATCTTCTCAATTGTATCCTCTTCATCAAGCCCATTATTGTAATGATTACCATTACCCTTCTTTGAACTCTGTGAGGCAAGCCCTAAGCAATACTTGGTTTGCTGCCTTGTCTGATTTATAAGCGCTTCCAACAACAAAACACAACATAAATCAATTCACGAAAAACAGAAATAAACATACGCATGAGAACAATGTTAGTAATAAGATCTTACATTGAGATCTATCGTCTAGTTCACGAACTGTATTAAGAAGTCTTTGAAGCTCTGCAGGGAAAGTGCTGGCATCTACAAGAATTTGAATTTACGATTCCAGAAGTAATCAGACTATCAACAAGCAAAAATAAAAAAAACCCTAAATCGAACTAATTTTCGAGTTATCCAAATTAGACGAAATTTTATGAAATTATGGATCTTACACTCAAGGTAATCATCAACGTAAACTCCAGTTCGTGCTATAGCCATCTTTGATGAAGTGGATTTGATTATGGTGCTAGCTAGGGTTTCAAATTGGGGATTACGAACCAAGCTTAGGCTTGAGAAATGGTGGGAAGTAAGCTCGTCTAAACCGTAACTCATGGATGTGATCTGATTTCTGCGTCTAAACCGAATCGAACGATTTTTTACTAAACCAAAACGAACCGTAATTCATTAAACCAAACCCGAACCAAATGTTAGAAAAATCCAAACGATATAGAAAATTAATCCGAGCCTAAACCAAACTTAACTCGAATTATATAAAACCGAAACTTTTAACTCGAATTGTATACAACTGAAATGTTTAACTAATTCCCAAGTTTCTTCTCTGATCCCGTCTCTTTCCCAACATACCTTCTGATTGCATATAGTAAACTTCCTCGAAATGAATTACCTTACACTTTCAGAAATATTTTATTTTGAATTATTTGGTTTTCTTTTACCTTAATCGCAATGTATTTGGTTTTCTTTTACCTTAGACTAGATAATCAAAAATGTGTCCTTTAACATTTTGGTTAATAACCATTCTGCATTCTAATAAAAGACATGTCACCTTTGCATTGTCTTAAAGCTTGAAAGAATTTTCACTTCCATGTGTGTTCTTTCAATGGTTTTCCTTTCACCATTTTAATGCAACTATAGTTGATCCACTGTTAGACTTGTCTTGCAACATGGTATCCGAAGACGATAATCATGACCATTATGACTTTGTCAATCCAGCAAGCTAGGGACTGGCATGCTTCATCTGCGCACTCCAATTCATAAATGACTTTACCTCAAAATCTTCAATCTTGATGAGCTATTACAATGCTTTCCTAACACTCATGCTTGGGTTTTCATACCCATACATTTTTTTTTCTTAGTTTCGCTTTAGAATTTTCATTCCCTCGGGATTGTCCTTTTCCTTTTAACTTTACATTGTTATCTTTTACCAACTTGATCCTCCTTTATGCCGGACAAGTTTACAACGTAGATAACAACCTTTGCGATCCTTTGTGATTTTTTTCCAGCGTCCTTGGTCAATTTCTTACTCACTGTCCACAATGAGTTTTATTTTCTCCATAAACTTTGGTGTATATTCTCTTTTTATTCCTCTCCGTAATCCTTCTCATTGTCCTTAGTTAGTCTACTCAGCCTTGTCCTTAATGAGTTTACCCTGTTACCTTTTTCTCGTCCTCAAGAGATTGTTGCAGAATAAAAAACTTGTCGATAAACTTGCAACAAAAACTTTCCTTAATATTCCAGAACTCGACAACCTTACTTAAGGTATGAATGAAACTCATTCTATTTGGTGTGGTGTCCTCCCACAATGTTTACTGCTTCCTTACAGTAACTCTTTCCTATCCTTCCCAAGGAATAAGGAAACAAGACTTGTGTGGCTGCCAAATCTCGTCCTGATCTTTCCACCTTAAAATATGAGTTAGGTTACGAAAGCAAGAACATTCCATTATTCTCCAGAATGCCAGATCATCATTTAAACATCCCACAACGTTTTTCATAACGTAAATTCTCACCTTTCAATTCTATGGTAAACCTTTTCCAGAACACCACCCTTAGTGATTACACTCACGACCTGTCCATGATCGACGTGGTTCTTCACTATCATGATTTGCGGTAATTTCCCTAACCGATGTTATTCGTATGTCAACATAACTCAACAACTTTCATGAGCTCTCACAAAAAATTAGTCACCATCCTTACCCATTCCTACCATGGAATTTGTATTCATTGACTACTCTTTCCTTAGTCATTCCCAATGACTTGTATTAATCATTCCCGATGATCTTGTTCTCGTTAGAACATACTAACTTCTCCAATTTCAGTTATCAATTAACTGATTCTAACTTACACAAATCTAAATTTAGATCTTTAATCGATTTACAAACATGCTGCTAACATTTTCCATATGTTAGTTTACTGTAAACAAGTCTATTCCACTCTAACACTTGTTATAGATACCATCAGGCTCTTCAGCAGAACTGTCCATGCTTGTCCCGCATCGAAACCTCTTTTGACTTTCAGAACTGCCCGTTCTCCCGCAACTCGGGGGTTTTTTTTTTTCCAAGATGATAAGCACCTTCTTGAATTTTTTTTCTCAATCATTTCCTTAACATGACTGATAATCCATCGATCTATCAAAAATCCTTTAGCAACAACGATTGTTCATCCAATGATTTTTGACTATCATCCATCGATCGCCTTTTGCTCTTACGCTCCGAACACTTTTCGGCAACTTAATATAAGAACAAACGAATCAGCTTTTTTCTCAAGATTGTCTTCTGGGTCAGAACCAGTTTGACATAAACTAGGGCTCTGATACCAACTTTAAGGCCCCGACCGCCACCGTCCATGGGCCTAGCACGTGGGCCCCACCCTAAGCCGATGGTCGGTGCATTACTTCTGGAGGCTTTAAAGACTTGTTTACTGATTCTACAAATCCCCACGTGATCTTTTCCCGTGTTTTTTCCTCACTCACGCGGTACCGAAAATCACTTCCTGGTAGGTCACCCATCCTGAAATTGCTCCAGCTCTAGCACGCTTAACACTGGAGTGATCTCAGGATGTTTGACCGAAAAGATAGATGCACTTTGGTGACATAGGTGGCCAACCTAGGGTGTTACAATCACCCCCACTAACAGACCGCAACGTCCTCGTTGCGCAGCCATACCGTCACCCCCTAACGGTGTGAGACAACCCACTTGTCTCCACACATGTCTGAGTTCGGCAAGTAACCTCTCAACGGTTACACAGACAAGCATGGGGGCACGACTCCACCCAGGGCACATCATAGCGTGACAATTGTCCAGCACGTCTTCATCTAGGGCACACCATAGCATGACAAACGGCCTCTCCCAACATACACAATCAATCCGGAGGCCCAGGACACACCATAGCGCACTCCGCTCCTGCGTAGTGTTCATCCCAGTCTGCTACTAGGGTAATCACCAGAATGTAAGAGTTCCTCTGTGCCGTTACTTTAACGACCCACCCGAGGAATACCGACGATAGACTGACTTTCTGGGCCAGAATTCGTCCAACAACAGACTGACGCACAGTCTCAACATTCTATCCAAATCACAGATCTGAGAGTCCGGGTCTACAACGTAGTAAGCCACATGACACTCCCAGATCAATCTCACACTTACGTACATAATGCACAATCATCACACTCAACATGCTATCAGTTATCAATCATCACACATTCGATTAAATTTCATTATTAACTTAAACTAAGTGATACATATATAGGTACATAATATATATTATTATTAGACATATCACATACATACTTTAATCCTAAACTAAAACTAAATAAACTTACTATATCTCATAACTAAAGGAAACACTTAACAAGTCCTCACCTTTGCCACGGTTGCTGAATATCTTTCTGTATCTGCAACTGCTACTTAAGAAACTGCTATTTTTGTAACTTTCCTAAAATATAAACTTTTCCGAATTAGTAACATTCCAAAAGTAGTAACTTTTCTAAAATGGAAACCTTACAGAAATAGAAACCTTCCCAAAAATGAAAATTTAGGTCAATGGAGGCGGTTTTATGCTCAGGATACAGGAAAACAACACATAAACGTATTCAGATCAGTGCATAAACTCGGTTCCAACTTTTACCCAAAAAGACCGTTTTACCCCTGAAGGTTAAACACTCAGTTCAGGCCCAAATTGTGATGAATCTGACAAAACTAATCCCAGAAATGAATAAATCGGAACAAGATGAACCACATACCAGAAAATCATATTCAATGGTCACCAGAAGATTTTTCGGCGAACCTTCTAGAGGCGATTCTATCGCGTCCGGCGACGTATGGACAAGTGGTTGGCGGCGTTGGCTTCCTCTCGGCGAGAGCTTTCCAACAAGCCGGTGCGTGTCACAACCAGAGGTCGGAAGGTGGAGCTCTGGCGACGGCACAGTGATTCTGACGATGGGTTGTCGCGGTCAGGCGATGGCTTCAACGCTGCGGGTAACTCTCTTATTTGATAGGGGTTCGCCAAGATTTTTAGGTGTGGGAGAATATGAACCCTTACCTCTCATTTTATAAGAAAATTAGAGGGGGAACCCTAGGGTTTTTGGGGAAGTAGGCCCTAAGTGGGCTTGGGCTGGCGATTATGGGCGCGTCCAGCGACATATGGACGAGCGGTCGATAGTGTTGGCTTTGTCTCAGCGAGAGCTTTCCAACAAGCCAGTGCGTGTCACAATCGGAGGTCGGAAGGTGGAGCTCCGGCGACGGCACGGTGATTCTAACGGCGGATGGTAGCGGTCCGGCGATGGCTTCAACGGTGCTGGTGACTCTCTGATTTAACAGGGCTTCGCCTAGATTTTTAGGTGTGGGAGAATGTGAACCCTTACCTCTCATTTTATAAGTGGGTCTTAAGTGGGCTTGGGCTGTTACAGTGCGCCTAGTGTGTTGTTAAGATGGCTTTTAGATTTCTTATTTATAATGTTATCCTTGATTGTATTTATCAAAACCAAATAGGGAGATGGATTATTGTTATAGCTGTCAAACGGACCACATACCTTCGGGCTTGACCCAATAAGAATCATTGTGGGGCAATAAGTATCATGGCGGAGTGAGGATGGACACTAATATCTTTGTCCATCAAATAGCGGAATGGCCCATGCGGATTGCGGGTTAAACGAGCTGAGTCGTAGCGGATTCGTGAGCTTGCAGTTTGACCTGCGAAAAGTTAAAAGGATGATCCATTTATTCTTCTCTCTTCTCCATCCCCTTTCTCTCTAATCTCCTACATCCATTAATCTCATAATCTTCTTTCTTTTTTTCTTACGTCATCTCGAAATGTACTGAAAATTCAAGGAAAGAGATACCGAGTACATTAAGCAGGCGGTTCATGAAGACAATGTCGGGAATTACAACTACGTGATCCCTCTATACATGATCCCACTACCTCTTCCTGTTTGTTAAGACTCTCAGGCTGATCCTTGTCCTTGTCATTGTCTCTGAACTCTATACTCATAAATTCTGATACGTATAATGTTTGTGAGGCTTCAATCACCAAAGCTTATTATGATATAATAAGAGGATAATGTAACGAATGTTTAATTTTTACTTTTAGATTGTTTGTTGGGTCGTCTTTTGAATGGTGTCTAGGTTGCCTTGCTCTCTTGGTCTGTAAAGATAAAGCAGAGTGTTTTTCTAGGAAGGTTTCTTAGCGGCTCAAGAAATTCTCGATAATCAGTTCTCCAAGCTTTGTATTTTTTGTTTCTTCTTTTGCCATTTTATAATAGGCTTTTCATTGTTGTGAGAAGTGATTCTCTTAATGGGGCCATAAATTATTATTCAAGGGCAATCGATTAAGTTCTTAGAAATCAATAAGAAAATTAGAGAATTTATGGGGGCAACTACCCCCTACTTATGATATGTAGATCTGCCCCTGTCAACAACACCGCTTCTTGACTACCACGATCCATTTTGCGTCCGAGATTTTGTAAAAGTTGTAGGCATTACACTTTGCAGGCCAGTATCTATGTTATATGGAGGGAGAGAAACCCAAGACGACATGGAGAGCAACACAAATCATCAGAACTTCTAGTAAAGTTTATTGATAAAGATGTTCGAAATCGGATAAGTTCATTGATGAAAATGGGCCACCAACATTTTAGAGATGGACTTCAAGTATAATTCTCTAAACGATAGATTTCACTTCATGGACGAGGCTAGCCCTGGACAAAAAAACCGGAACCGAACCGAGAATCAAATGGGTACCCAAAATACCCGAAATATAATAATATACCCAAAATATTAATTATATTTAGGTTTGATATAACTCAATTACTCATAATTACAATTGTAAACTTGAAATTTTTAGTATATTTTAGACCAAAATAACCAAAATATTAAAAATAACAAAAATATCCAAAAATTATTAGTTATTTTTCGGTTAAATAGGGTAGTTTGGTTATTTTTGGTTACAAAGTAACCATTTGGAACCGAATCCGAAGGGATCCGAATTTTTTTGGTTATTTTCGGTTCCAATTTGAAGTAACCATACCGAACCGAGCCGAACAGGAACCGAACCGAATTTCCGTTCGGTTCCAAATGTTTCTAATTTTCCAGAACCAAAAGAACCGAAAACCGAAAGAACCGAACCGAAGAACCGAATGCCCAGGACTAGACGAGGCCTACCTCATTTCAGCTTCAAAATTCTTTCGGCTTTTTCATCTTCTTTCTTTCTATATCGACTCAAAATAAACAGCTTGTACTCTTTTTTCCACTGATGGTTTTGTCCTAGTTGATTTTTCCGTCTTTGGATTTTAACGAGGCAACTGTTCATTGACACATAAGAATCGGATTCTGATTTCTATTTTAATTTTATTTAGATTGAAGCTGCACTTTATGAACAAACGTTTGTTTTTGTGTTGAATATAATTTAACATTTATATAAAAAAAAAAAAAATTGTTGGCCATAGATCAGGCCCCCACCTAAATACAAAACTAATCGGGACTCGAGCATGATTGGAGGTCCCTAAGGGCAAGCTCTCAAGCCATATATACGACTCTTACACAATGATTCCATACCCAAAATACAACTATCACGTCCAAAATACAGCTCTCACGCCTTATATACTGCTCTCACGCCTGTTGTAATGTAATTGTTTTCCAGCAAGCTAGTTATTATCTTTGTGTTTCTCTTAACCAAAGAGAAGGTTCGTATTGTTAGTGGTGACAAGATTGTTCTGGTTATGCGACAAGGTCACTTATTACTCATAAATAGACTAATATTGTTGCATGCAGATATTCTTGTGTTGCAAACAGTGTTCGGAAGAGTTCAACCTATTCATTGTATAAAGCTTTCACTACAAGAAAAAGGTAAAATTCCAACCAAAATTTTCGACCAAATCTCTTTCGTCGGAATAAATTGTAGAATTCCGACCAAAATCCGACCAACTAAAGCATTTGTCGGAAAGGCGTTGGTTTTATGGAGATGGTCGGATTTAGATCGGAAAAATTAAGACGAAAATCTGACCAAACTATGCCTTTGTCGGAAAGTCGATGATTTTTAGTAGATGGTTGGATATTAGATGGAAAAAATTACAACGCAAATCCGACCAAACACTGTTTTGGTCGGAAAATTGTTGTTTTTTTTACCATCTCGGTTTGACATTGGAAAAATAATATAAGTTTTGGAAAAACTTTATTTAGTTTTGAAGAACTAGAAAGGAGCCAAATTTTATAGAATCGGCGTACCACGAGTTACAGAGAAATTTTTTATTTATAATTCTGTCATAAGTACGAGTTGGATCTTTTTATAAATTAAACAATGTAAAATTAACATATGTTACAATATGAGAAAATATGGAATTTCGTTCATATGAAATGTATCTTTCAATAAAATAAATGTAGTTTATATCCGAAACTTATATTATTTTTCTGATGCCAAATCGAGAGGCTCGGAAAAAACCAACCACATTCTGACGAAAGTAGTATTTGGTCGGATTTGGGTTGTAAAGTTTTCCATCGACTTTCCGACAAAGGTATAGTTTGGTTGGAATTTGGACTGAATATTTCCGACACAATTCCGACCCACCTGAATAATGGAGCCTGATCACCGAATTGTGTTGGAATTTCATCGGGATATTTCCAATAAAATTCCGACTGAATAATAGATTTTAAATGACTCGACCCGATAACACTCACAGATATCACTTCGAAGAAGCAAAAAAAATTAAAAAATCCCCAAATTTGCAGAAGGATAAGAGGTGTAGGTTTCTCGCCGGTGAACGAAGCCTATTTCGTTTTCTCTCTTCTTTCTTCATCGAGAAAAAAATCCAAATCCATCTCACTCTTTTAGCTCACTTTTCTCCGGAAATTTCTGCCATTTTAGCTTCTCTAAAGCTCGATCAAAGCTTCGAACTACCTGGGTTTGCTTTAAAGGAGATTATGAGTTCGTCTCGCAGTTTACACGGTTGCGATGTTTTCGATTTGGGTTGGTGATGGACGGTTTGGAGATTTCTTGTCCCGTATATGTTTTGGTGCTGGCTAATCTTATGGGATCTGATGAGTGTGGTGGTGGAGTTAGGGTTTCGTCGAATAAAGCAAATAACAACTGTGAGAAGGCTCGTGTCTCGATTGGTGTTAATTCTTCGATTGAGCGTTGCATTGATTCAATCAACAAGAAAGGTGAGCTAATTACAACTTCTTGATTTCATTTGGGTCTATTAAGTTTAACTCGATTTGAGGGTTCATTGGATTGACAAGTGGGAAGTTTAACTCGATTTGAGGGTTCATTGGTTTGACAAGTGGGGATTTGAAATCATTATTCCTTACACCGAGTACAGTTTATAGTCGTAGATCCAATTGTGTGTTTGTTCTTGGTACTTCTCATTTTGGTATAAGACATATCAGAGTTTGTTAAATTTACAAACTTTTCAAGATGCTTTTGGATTTACTCTTCTACTTGATCAAGGAGCAGGAAGTAGCAGTAGGGCGTCGGATTCATCGTTATGGTGCAAGTTAATGCATTCACACGACTTTGTACATGATAGACTTACCAAACTTAGGGTTGAAAATTCATCCGAGGCTTACCAAGTTTATTTTCTTGAGGAGGTACTGAGTTACTTTGCACCTGGAAGTTTCTCTAATACATTGGATGTAGGTGATTGATTCATTAATAGTTATGGTGATTTTGTTTTTTCTCTTTTTTTTTCGCAGAAACTCTGCAAGTGGTTTACTCAATTATTATTAGCTGTTGAGTATCTGCATTCTAACTATGTTCTACATCGTGATCTAAAGGTAAAAACTATGGCAATGCTAGTTGTCTGAATCATTATGTCATCCTAAATTTTTATCAATGCTCGATCAAAAGAACATGTTTCGCCGAGTTGATCCCTATGTGACATACATGTATACATCTCATCCTCAACCGTTAAACCTTAAGCCATGATAGCAAGTCTTTTAATCACAGAGTTACCTCTCTCTCATTTTGTCAGATTCCCTAACTTGAAGAGCGTCAAGGAATTAATCTACAAAAGAGGCTATGTGTAACATCCGTGTTCCTAAGTCGTCCTCTCGAGTTGTATTTATTTATGTTATTGTGATGAATCCTCGGGATATTGTATTTTCGACGTTGATTAATAATATGATGAATGTTTGTGGATTAATTGTGAGTTATAATGCATGATGTGGTATTTCATGTATTGGGGTGTCGAGTACATGATATGGTATTTCATGTATCGACGGGGCGATATATGATGTGGTATTTCATGTGTTGCGGGATTGAGCGAAGTATTCGTTCCGTCTTGGTTCGGGGATTTTTGGGTTTACGTCAATAGATCCTACTATGTGGTTGGGGTCGGTAGAATTATGTGATATTTAATTTTATCGACGGGGTCATTAGGATTATGTGGTATTTAATCCTAATGACGGGTCATTAGAGTTATGTGATGCGTAGCTCTAATGATGTTGGTTAGGATTATGTGGTATTTAATCCTAACCAGGGGGTTTACCGATTAGGATCATGTGGTATTTGATCCTAATAGATCGGTGGACCGGGGTGGGGTCCTATGATATTGGATCTCACGGGGACTTAGTATATTAGGATCCAGTGTTATTGGATTCTAATGTACTAGGTTGTTTGACGACTTAACTCGTTCGAATCCGGGGATAATTGGATTTCGACGGGTTAGCCGTTGGGTGACCACGTAGGATCTTGCGATGTTAGACCCGGGGTGTTATTGAGCCGAGGATGGAACGGTACCGAGCTTGATTGGTGGTCCTAGGGGCGGGAAATGAGGTAAAACGGTCGAGGAGTGATCGTTGTTGGGAAATTCCGAGCGGTTCGGTCTAGCGGAATTACGCGGTAATTCTGGAGTTTTGACGGGAGTGAAAGGAATATTTTGAGACGGGGAGATGTCCCAAATATTTCGGGATATTGGATGGAATTACTAAACCGCGGGAAATAATTAATCGGGATTGAATGTGGCGGTTTAGAGAATTCGGTTTGGTTTAATTGAATTAAACCAAACATATACATACATATGTATATATATGTTTTCTCCTTCTCTTCTACCTCATTCTAGACTCTTCTCCTTCAATTGGAAATAGAGAAGGAGAAGGAGAGGAGGGGGAAAACGAGAGAAAGAAAGCAAGAGAAGAAGAGGAAAAAGAAGGAGAAGAAGGAGAATGAGAAGGGAAGAAAAAGGAGTGTGAAGAACAGAATTTGGGAGTAACTTGTGAGATTCGATCGGGGTATCAAGACGGCTCGGATTGAGCTAAGATTTGGTGGGTAAGTTCTTCCATCTCTTGTGTACTTGTCTACCAAATTTCGTGGGATTTTGTTGAGTAGTTTAGGAGATACGATTTTTCTTCCTAGACTGCTCTGTTTTCGGGCTGTAGCGCGAGTTGAGTTTGAGTGAGTGTTTGGACACTCAAATATTGTTTATTTTGGATGAACTTTGGTAGATGAGTTCTTGAGGGTGTTTTCTTGATGATCACCGAAGGGTTTTGTCAAATTCGACCTATAGTAAGAGTTATGCGGATAACCGCAGGAAAGAGTTGGAGTTCGTCAAAGGGGATATGGTTTATCTCAAGATGACGATGTTTAAGGGTTCAAACTTAGTAACTTCCGTGTTCCTAAGTCGTCCTCTCGAGTTGTATTTATTTATGTTATTGTTGTGATGAACCCTCGGGATATTGTATTTTCGACGTTGATTAATAATATGATGAATGTTTGTGGATTAATTGTGAGTTATAATGCATGATGTGGGATTTCATGTATTGGGGTGTCGAGTACATGATGTGGTATTTCATGTATCGACGGGGCGACATATGATGTGGTATTTCATGTGTTGCGGGATTGAGCGAAGTATTCGTTCCGTCTTGGTTCGGGGATTTTTGGGTTTACGTCAATAGATCCTACTATGTGGTTGGGGTCGGTAGAATTATGTGATATTTAATTCTATCGACGGGGTCATTAGGATTATGTGGTATTTAATCCTAATGACGGGTCATTAGAGTTATGTGATGCGTAGCTCTAATGATGTTGGTTAGGATTATGTGGTATTTACTCCTAACCAGGGGGTTTACCGATTAGGATCATGTGATATTTGATCCTAATAGATCGGTGGGCCGGGGTGGGGTCCTATGATATTGGATCTCACGGGGACTTAGTATATTAGGATCCGGTGTTATTGGATTCTAATGTACTAGGTCGTTTGACGACTTAACTCGTTCGAATCCGGGGATAATTGGATTTCGACGGGTTAGCCGTTGGGTGACCACGTAGGATCTTGCGATGTTAGACCCGGGGTGTTATTGAGCCGAGGATGGAACGGTACCGAGCTTGATTGGTGGCTCTAGGGGCGGGAAATGAGGTAAAACGGTCGAGGAGTGATCGTTGTTGGGAAATTCCGAGCGGTTCGGTCTAGCGGAATTACGCGGTAATTCCGGGGTTTTGACGGGAGTGAAAGGAATATTTTGAGACGGAGAGATATCTCAAATATTTCGGGATATTGGATGGAATTACTAAACCGCAGAAAATAATTAATCGGGATTGAATGTGGCGGTTTAGAGAATTCGGTTTGGTTTAATTCGGTTTTCTCCTTCTAGACTCTTCTTCTTCAATTGGAAATAGAGAAGGAGAAAGAGAGGAGGGGGAAAACGAGAGAAAGAAAGCAAAAGAAGAAGAGGAGAAAGAAGGAGAAGAAGGAGAATGAGAAGGGAAGAAAAAGGAGTGTGAAGAACAGAATTTGGGAGTAACTTGTGAGCTTTGATCGGGGTATCAAGAGGGCTCGGATTGAGCTAATATTTGGTAGGTAAGTTCTTCCATCTCTTGTGTACTTGTCTACCAAATTTCGTGGGATTTTGTTGAGTAGTTTAGGAGATACGATTTTTCTTCCTAGACTGCTCTGTTTTCGGGCTGTAGCGCCGAGTTGAGTTTGAGTGAGTGGTTGGACACTCAAATCTTGTTAATTTTGGATGAACTTTGGTAGATGAGTTCTTGAGGGTGTTGTCTTGATGATCACCGAAGGGATTTGTCAAATTCGACCTATAGTAAGAGTTATGAGCAATCGAAGTTGCCCCTGTTTTTGAGCAAAGGGAATCCGATTTGGGGGTTTGAGTAATCCGAGTTTGATTACTTGTTATCACCCTTTGAGAAGTGTTTTGATGACCTTTTTGTTAGGGCTTTGGTGATACTTTGGTGTTGGTTGAGTAAGAACCAAAGAGAAGCAAGGTTGAGAAATTTAAGCTCGAGAGTATTCTCCTTTGCAACCGTAACCGAGGTGAGTGCGTGACCGTGGCTTAGCTGCGTGATTATTGAATTTTTCGTGATTGATATGTGCTTAGGGACTAGACCATATGGGTGTGACTTATTGCTTGGCCATATTGTGTGATGTGTGTGTGATTGAGCTCTTTCACGGTATGTATCGGACTATTCTCTCGAAGTTTATGTTGATTGCGTTAAATTCATTGATCACATAAGTGTATAGCTGTGGGGACGGGATGACCGCCTCACTAAGCATTATCAATGCTTACGCGCCTCTGGTGCAGGTAAAGAGAAGTCATAAGTCTTGGAGCTCGTGGAACCGAAGGCCGGAGAAGAGGGATGATCTAGGAGTTTCACGGGTTTCCTTTCTTTTGAGTATCTTGTGTTCATATGCTTTTGTGCTTGAGTTTGGATGTTGGAACTTGCTTTTGTACTAAGGTTGTTGGTGTAAGAATATTTGGAAGTTAAGAAGCAATGTTATGGCTTATTGTTGTTATTCTTGGGATGCAGGGCAAGGGAAGGGCTCGACCGATCCTGGGCAAAATCGATCGATCCCGAGTAGTCTTTTGGCCAGAAAGTTTTCGGGGGTAAAGCGGGGCTAAGGGACCGACCGATCCAAGTAGGATCGATCGATCCTGCAAGTGGTTTTCGAAGTAAAAAATTTTCTGGTCAGTTTTTAGGGGTTAGGATCGACCGATCCCGGGGTGAGATAGATCGATCCTGGCGGATTATTTTCGGTCAGATCGATCGGGTTATTTTTGGTGGGGGTCAAGATCGACCGATCCTAAGGAGGATCGATCGATCGTCATTGCTCTGTTTTGTGGCGCTCTGCTTTGATAGTTGAGATCGATCGATCCAAGGGTGGGATCGATCGATCCCTTAGATGCTGGGAACTGTTTTCAGAACAAAAGTTTTTTTTTTATATTTCGTATTTTCTCTTATTTCCGCGGGTTCGTCTTATTTTCCGGGGTAGGGTGTTTTAATTTGGTATCAGAGCCATAGCGGTTCTAGGATGCTGTGTATTTGTGTGTTGCTCTTTGATTGAGTGATGTTAATGTGTGATTATCGTTATGTGTTTGTGGGTTGGGGGTTAGAGATCATCCTCTTCGGCCAAAGAAAAAGGTTCCACGGTAAGACTTCTCTTATGTTTGTGTTATTGAGTTTTGGGTTATTAAATCCTTTGTTTATTTTGTAGTATGGTGAGAAGTACTAGAAGTGGTAGAAGTAGAAGAGGAGTGGCGCGGGAGCCGGCTGAGCCTAGGGAACAAGTGGACCCCCGGGGTGAAGATCAAGTGATGTTCGAGGATGTTGCTGAGTCGGGAAATGGGGGAGCTACAGATATTGCGGCTCAAGCGGCAGTGAGTGAGTCGCAAGTACAGGGGCAGCAACAAGAGGGTCCGAATCAAATGGGGCAGATGTTGGGGTTGTTGGCTCAGATTCTCGATCGACTACCAGGGCCGGTAGCCGCTGTAGCTCCCGAAGCGCCACCCGAAGTGAATGAGCCACCGAGAGTGGTTAACCCCGAGGCTAGGGGAGATGTTGTAGGTCCGGTAATTCTGCCGTATCTTACGGTGCTAGACCATATGCAACGGCTGGGCACCAAGTTCTTCTCGGGTGGTGCTAAACCGTTGGAGGCGGATGAGTGGAAGTCCAGGTTAGAGAGAAACTTCCTCTCGGTGAGATGTCCGGAGGAATATAAGATGGATTTGGCGGTGCATTATCTAGAGGGGGATGTACATATGTGGTGGAGGAGCGTATTGGCGAGGAGAACCAATGGTGTGGATACTTGGGAGGGGTTTTGTGAGGAGTTCAACCTCAAATATTTCCCGCAAGAAGCCATGGATCGATTAGAGACGGAGTATGAGGTGGAGTTCAACCGACTTTGACGGTTTGCGGGAAGAGGTCTTGAGGATGAACAGACCCAAGTAAGAAGGTTTCTAAGGGGGATGCGTTTGGAGTTGAGGAATAGGTGCATTGTGAGATCATATGCATCGGTGGCCAAATTAGTGGAGAGAGCGGCCATGATAGAGGAGGGTATGATAGAGGAGGCTAAAGCGTTTAAGCCTCAAGCTCAAGGGAAGAAGTCTTTTATTTCTGATTCAGGAAAAGGTGGCAAGTTCATGGGAGGACAGAAGAGGAAGTGGGAAGGCTCTTCTCAGAGTGCTTCTAGCACTCAATCCCGATGCTTCAAGTGTGGAGGCAAAGGCCATAAGGCGGCTAACTGCCCTAATAAGGACATTAAGACTTGCTACCATTGTAAGGAGGTGGGACATATCAAGACTTCATGTCCCAAGTTAAAGCAAGGCGGAGAGAGTTCCGGAGCTCCACCAGCTAAGAGGACGGCGGTGACTCCTCGGGTGTACTCTCTGAGCATCGAGTCGGGAGAAGGGAGCAACACCAAACCGATCACTATTTAGAATTTCTCCCCTTTGATTATTTTGCTATGATTATGAGTTTGGCCATTGTGTGTGTGTGGTGGTTTCTATTGTTGTATGGTCTCAATGCATAGGCTATGTGTAGGGACCTTAAACGTGGGAGGGGTTACATCTCACGTGTTGTTTGATTCCGGAGCATCTCATTGCTTCGTTACTCCGGAATTAGTGAGAGAGAGGAGGCTCCGAGAAGAGCCTAGTGATTGTTTGAGGAAGGTGAAAGTGGCTGGGGGTCAGACTTTTGAGACTCATAGTCTAGTAAAAGATGTTGAGGTTCATATTGCGGGAGAAGTAAAGCCAGCTGATTTGATTGTGTGGCCGGTGGAGATATATGATGTGATTTGGGAATGGATTGGCTTGGGAAGTATAAGGCTCACCTCGATTGTCATCGAGGTAGAGTAGTGTTCGAGAGTGATCATGGGAAAGTGGTGTATCAGGGTGTAAGACCTACGTCGGGAAGTTTGGTGATTTCGGCTCTTCAAGCCGAGAAGATGATAGAGAGGGGATGTGAAGCATATCTCGCGACTATCTCGATACCCGAGGAGATTGGAGATTCAATGCTTCAAAATATTTCCGTGATGAGAGAATTTGAGGATGTATTTCAACCGTTGAAGGGATTGCCGCCATCGAGATCGGATCCCTTCACGATCGAGTTGGAACCAGGGACGGCTCCTATTTCTAAAGCTCCATATCGTATGGCACCGGCGGAGATGGCGGAGCTTAAGAAGCAGTTGGAGGAGCTATTGGATAAGGGTTTCATAAGACCGAGTAGCTCACCATGGGGAGCACCCGTCTTGTTTGTGAAAAAAGGACGGGAGCTTTCGATTGTGTATCGATTATCGGGGTTTGAACCGGGTGACGATAAAGAACAAGTACCCTCTTCCGAGAATTGATGAGTTGTTGGATCAGTTGAGAGGTGCTACTTGGTTCTCGAAGATTGATTTGGCTTCTGGGTATCATCAGATTCCTATTAAGGAGACGGACATTCAGAAGACGGCCTTCAGGATGAGGTATGGGCATTATGAGTTCGTAGTGATGCCTTTTGGGTTGACGAATGCACCAGCAGCATTCATGAGGTTAATGATGTATTTCGGGAGTATTTGGATGAGTTTGTGATCATCTTCATAGATGACATATTGGTGTATTCGAAGAGTTCTGATGAGCATGGTGATCACCTTAGAAGAGTATTGGAGAAGTTGAGAGAGCAGAAGTTATTTGCTAAGTTGAGTAAGTGTAGCTTCTGGCAGAGAGAGATCGGATTTTTGGGTCACGTGGTTTCGGAGAGTGGAGTTTCTGTTGACCCCGAGAAGATTAAGGCCATCAGGGAATGGCCGAGGCCCGAGAATGCTACGGAGATAAGAAGTTTTCTCGGTCTAGCTGGGTATTACAGGAAGTTGACAGGGAAAGATGTTCCCTGTCAGCCTATGACGAAGTTGACAGGGAAAGATGTTCCCTTTGTGTGGTCTCAGAAGTGTGATGAGAGCTTCTTGAGACTTAAGGAGATGTTGACTACCGCACCCGTATTGGCTTTACCGGATCCTAAGGTGCCATATGTGGTTTATACGGATGCCTCGAGGTTAGGATTGGGTTGTGTTTTGATGCAGCATGGGAAAGTTATAGCTTATGCTTCGAGACAGTTGAGGAAGCATGAAGCCAGTTACCCTACTCATGATCTAGAGTTGGCTGCGGTGGTGTTTGCGTTGAAGATATGGAGATCATATCTATACGGCGGTAAGGTGCAGGTGTTCACGGATCATAAGAGTCTCAAGTACGTATTCACTCAGCATGAGTTGAACTTGAGACAGAGGAGATGGATGGAGCTTATGGCAGACTATGATCTCGAGATAGCTTATCACCCGGGGAAAGCTAATCTCGTCGCTGATGCCTTAAGCAGGAAACGAGTAGCTGCAAGTACAGAAAAGGATGTCGAGGAGTTGTTGAGTATGATTAGTACCTTGCAGCTATGCGTCGTTTCTGCTGAGTCAGAGCCGTTGGGGTTAGAGGCGGCTAACCAAGCCGATATCTTGAGTAGAGTACGGGCGGCTCAAGAGAAGGATGAGGCTTTGATTAAACCTTCTAAGGATGAGAAATCCGAGTATGAGGTTTCGAATAATGGAACCATTTTGGTTCATGGTCGAGTATGTGTGCCTAATGATGAGGAGTTGAGAAGAGATATCCTTCGGGAGGCACACTAGAGTCGGTTCTCTATTCATCCCGGGGCGAATAAGATGTACCGAGATTTGAAGCGATATTATCATTGGGTTAGGATAAAGAGAGATGTAGCCAAGTGGGTGGCTAGCTGTGAGACTTGTCAGCTAGTGAAAACCGAGCATCAGGTTCCCAGTGGATTGTTACAGAGTTTACCCATTCCTGAGTGGAAGTGGGATATGGTGACGATGGATTTCGTAGTGGGATTACCGAATTCTCGGGGCAGAGATGCGATTTGGGTTATAATCGATCGCTTGACTAAGTCTGCTCACTTCCTCGCCATAAGGAAGAAGATGGAGCTCGGGTTTTGGCGAGAAGGTACATCAATGAGATTGTGAAATTACATGGTGTACCTGCGAGCATTGTATCAGATCGTGACAGTAAGTTTACATCGGTTTTCTGGCGAGAGTTCCAGAAGGAGATGGGTACTAAGGTACACATGAGTACAGCATATCATCCTCAGACGGACGGGCAGTCAGAGAGGACTATTCAGACTCTTGAGAATCTATTGAGGATGTGTGTGCTGGATTGGGGTGGTCATTGGACCGATTACCTGAGCTTAGTGGAGTTCACGTATAATAATGATATATCATGGATTTTACCCGTTTTTAGCCATGATATAAGTCGCTTTATCGAGTCTTTCTAGTGCTTTTTCTATCATTTTTAGAGTCTTTTCAGGTTTTAGCACGTTTGGGACGAAATTGGAGATTTTGGAGACATTTGGAGCCTTTTTGGAGCAAACCGAAGAAAGTACCCGTTTTGAAGCCTGAGTATCGATCGACACCATTCCGAGTATCAATCGACACCATTCGGTATCGATCGATACCGACGACTGACGCGGGATAGAGAGATATCTAAGGAAGAGAATTCTCACCATAAGAAGCCCAATACTTTCCCTTATTTACAAAAAGGCCCAGCTCGTGTTTTTAGACCTATTTAAGTAAGTTTTTAGTCATTAGGTCAAGGGGGGCTGCAGACTTTACTTTTGACTATTTTTTTTGAGCCACCATTGAGATTTCAGAGCTTTTGTGAGGGAGACGGATCCAAGACTTTGTTCATCATAGAGAAGATCCCGAACCCTTGTTTTTATTCTTTTGTTATATTTAATTTCATGATTTATTCAGTTATGGTATTTGTTTCATCTATCATGTCTGAGTAGTCTCTTTTTAGGTTTAGGGATTTCTCATATGGATTTCTCTGATTCATGATGATTGTTTTGTTAGGGTTCAAAATCTGAATAGTTCTTCACCATAGGCTGTACTCAAAGCTATTTCTAACCTGATCACTTAGAACATAGAACTTAGATTAATCGATTAGGCACGACAGTGCATTTGAGTAATCTGATAAAACCTAGGGTGAGCAATTGGATTATCTGCAAAGAGATTTGGTTTAATCGAATTGTGAACATATCAAACTTGAATTGATTGCTGGTTTATTGTGTAGGATTTGCAAAGAGATTTGGAATTTTAGACTTTAGACTTAGTTAGTTTTCGCAACGACAGTTGGTTAACTATACTTTCGTGTTTGAGTTCGAGAACGGCGCTTAATTGAATTGAACCTTAACTGATTAATTGTTGTTTATCATTGATCTCCTGAGAATTTCCCTGAGCCTAGTTTCCCCTCATATAAATCAACCTAAGTTTAATTCGATCATTTGTTTTCTCATCAATCATTTGTTTGCTTAGCACAATCTGCATCTTTCATCTATTGCGTGAGTTTTCTTGAGTTCTTGTGTTCGACCCCTGATATACTGCAGCAACTGCTTTAGTACTTTTAGGGTATTAATTTGAGCATATCAAATAACAGTTACCAAGCGAGTATTGGGATGGCACCATATGAGGATTTGTATGGTAGGCCTTGCAGGACGCCATTATGCTGGACTCAAGTGGGGGAGCGAAGCATGTTTGGCGAGAGTTTGGTGCAGGAGACTACGGAAAAGATCCGAGTCTTGAAATTGAATATGAAGGAAGCTCAGGATCGTCAGAAAAGTTATGCGGATAACCGCAGGAAAGAGTTGGAGTTCGTCAAAGGGGATATGGTTTATCTCAAGATGACGATGTTTAAGGGTTCAAACTTAGTAACTTCCGTGTTCCTAAGTCGTCCTCTCGAGTTGTATTTATTTATGTTGTTGTTGTGATGAACCCTCGGGATATTGTATTTTCGACGTTGATTAATAATATGATGAATGTTTGTGGATTAATTGTGAGTTATAATGCATGATGTGGTATTTCATGTATTGGGGTGTCGAGTACATGATGTGGTATTTCATGTATCGACGGGGCGACATATGATGTGGTATTTCATGTGTTGCGGGATTGAGCGAAGTATTCGTTCCGTCTTGGTTCGGGGATTTTTGGGTTTACGTCAATAGATCCTACTATGTGGTTGGGGTCGGTAGAATTATGTGATATTTAATTCTATCGACGGGGTCATTAGGATTATGTGGTATTTAATCCTAATGAGGGGTCATTAGAGTTATGTGATGCGTAGCTCTAATGATGTTGGTTAGGATTATGTGGTATTTAATCCTAACCAGGGGGTTTACCGATTAGGATCATGTGGTATTTGATCCTAATAGATCGGTGGCCCGGGGTGGGGTCCTATGATATTGGATCTCACGGGGACTTAGTATATTAGGATCCGGTGTTATTGGATTCTAATGTACTAGGTCGTTTGACGACTTAACTCGTTTGAATCCGGGGATAATTGGATTTCGACGGGTTAGCCGTTGGGTGACCACGTAGGATCTTGCGATGTTAGACCCGGGGTGTTATTGAGCCGAGGATGGAACGGTACCGAGCTTGATTGGTGGCTCTAGGGGCGGGAAATGAGGTAAAACGGTCGAGGAGTGATCGTTGTTGGGAAATTCCGAGCGGTTCGGTCTAGCGGAATTACGCGGTAATTCCGGGGTTTTGACGGGAGTGAAAGGAATATTTTGAGACGGGGAGATGTCTCAAATATTTTGGGATATTGGATGGAATTACTAAACCGCGGAAAATAATTAATCGGGATTGAATGTGGCGGTTTAGAGAATTCGGTTTGGTTTAATTCGGTTTTCTCCTTCTAGACTCTTCTTCTTCAATTGGAAATAGAGAAGGAGAAAGAGAGGAGGGGGAAAACGAGAGAAAGAAAGCAAAAGAAGAAGAGGAGAAAGAAGGAGAAGAAGGAGAATGAGAAGGGAAGAAAAAGGAGTGTGAAGAACAGAATTTGGGAGTAACTTGTGAGCTTTGATCGGGGTATCAAGAGGACTCGGATTAAGCTAATATTTGGTGGGTAAGTTCTTCCATCTCTTGTGTACTTGTCTACCAAATTTCGTGGGATTTTGTTGAGTAGTTTAGGAGATACGATTTTTCTTCCTAGACTGCTCTGTTTTCGGGCTGTAGCGCCGAGTTGAGTTTGAGTGAGTGGTTGGACACTCAAATCTTGTTAATTTTGGATGAACTTTGGTATATGAGTTCTTGAGGGTGTTGTATTGATGATCACCGAAGGGATTTGTCAAATTCGACCTATAGTAAGAGTTATGAGCAATCGAAGTTGCCCCTGTTTTTGAGCAAAGGGAATCCGATTTGGGGGTTTGAGTAATCCGAGTTTGATTACTTGTTATCACCCTTTGAGAAGTGTTTTGATGACCTTTTTGTTAGGGCTTTGGTGATACTTTGGTGTTGGTTGAGTAAGAACCAAAGAGAAGCAAGGTTGAGGAATTTAAGCTCGAGAGTATTCTCCTTTGCAACCGTAACCGAGGTGAGTGCGTGACCGTGGCTTAGCTGCGTGATTATTGAATTTTTCGTGATTGATATGTGCTTAGGGACTAGACCATATGGGTGTGACTTATTGCTTGGCCATATTGTGTGATGTGTGTGTGATTGAGCTCTTTCACGGTATGTATCGGACTATTCTCTCGAAGTTTATGTTGATTGCGTTAAATTCATTGATCACATAAGTGTATAGCTGTGGGGACGGGATGACCGCCTCACTAAGCATTATCAATGCTTACGCGCCTCTTTTGGTGCAGGTAAAGAGAAGTCATAAGTCTTGGAGCTCGTGGAACCGAAGGCCGGAGAAGAGGGATGATCTAGGAGTTTCACGGGTTTCCTTTCTTTTGAGTATCTTGTGTTCATATGCTTTTGTGCTTGAGTTTGGATGTTGGAACTTGCTTTTGTACTAAGGTTGTTGGTGTAAGAATATTTGGAAGTTAAGAAGCAATGTTATGGCTTGTTGTTGTTATTCTTGGGATGCAGGGCAAGGGAAGGGATCGACCGATCCTGGGCAAAATCGATTGATCCCGAGTAGTCTTTTGGCCAAAAAGTTTTCGGGGGTAAAGCGGGGCTTAGGGACCGACCGATCCAAGTAGGATCGATCGATCCTGCAAGTGGTTTTCGAAGTAGAAAATTTTCTGGTCAGTTTTTAGGGGTTAGGATCTACCGATCCCGGAGTGAGATCGATCGATCCTGGCGGGTTATTTTCGGTCAGATCGATCGGGTTATTTTTGGTGGGGGTCAAGATCGACCGATCCTAAGGAGTATCGATCGATCGTCATTGCTCTGTTTTGTGGCGCTCTGCTTTGATAGTCGAGATCGATTGATCCAAGGGTGGGATCGATCGATCCCTTAGAAGCTGGGAACTGTTTTCAGAACAAAAGTTTTTTTTTAAATTTCGTATTTTCTCTTATTTCCGCGGGTTCGTCTTATTTTCCAGGGTCGGATGTTTCACTATGGTAAGCTGATAATCTATGTTATTATTCATGTCTAGTTACTTTATTCTTTTAGTAATTCATTTCTTTCATCTTTTATTGCTTTTCATTTTGTATGTGCTTGCCCGAAAGGGATTGAACCAGACAAAGAAAGAGGTTTAAAGGCACAACAAGATGGATTAAGTAAGATAGAGATCACCAATGATCCTAAAGAAGCTGTCATAGGAGCTGATGTTGTGTACTCAGACGTATGGGCTAGTATGGGGCAAACGGATGAAGCCGAATCTCGCCGTAAAGCATTCCTAGGATTCCAAGTAACATATAAGTCTTATCTGGCTTAGTTTTGGTACAATGGTTGGTCTCTTACTAAAAGTACACTGGTTCACACTTATATGTTATGTTCAATTTTGTAAGAAATTGTATTTTTTTCAGTATTATTTTCATATTTAATTGTTTTTCTTATTTTCTTCGGATTTTTTTTTTTTTTGGATTCAATATTATTTTTGGTCGGTTTTTAGTCGGATTTAGTTCCTTGGTTTTTTGTCGGAAAATTTTCATCGGTTTTTGTTGGAAATTCCGACCAAACTTCACTTTCCGACGATATTCCGACCAAAATGGTCGTCCGAATCTGTGCATTTTTCTTGTAGTGTTTGCTTCATCGATCGATCGAAGGAGCATATTTTTTATCCATTTTAGGCATGATAACCGTAGTGATCTTGCAATATATGTTTATGATGAAGAAAAAGAAAATTATAACGTCGGGATCAATCACAAACATGACGAGTTATTGTCTATACTACTAAATTAACGTAGAATTTTCGAGCAACCAAATTTGGAATACTATTCTCTTTTCAAAAATAAAGTTATTATTCAAAAATAAGTCTATCTGTTAACAAAATAAGAAAAGATATATTTATAAAGACAAAACTTAAGACATACGAAGAATGCAAAAACAACATCATCAAGCCCAAAACTCACTAGAAAAGAGAAAACAACATAAAACAAAGATAGGATTAGAAAATAGAAAACACAAAGCAAAGCTGATTTGAAGAACACGTGAAAACACCAAAACCATGTTCTCCTAGAAGGATAATGCGCTCCCTTCCGATATGAAAATGGCAATCTAAATCAATGACCATCTAAACTGTCATTATGTGTAAGTAAAGTAATAAAGCAATAGTGGAAAAAAAAAGAACAGAAAAAGAATAAAGAATCTCTGGAACCACATAGACGAAGATTTGTGCATGTGAAGAAACACCAACTTCATAAGATACAACTAAATATATAAACTTGACGACATATTAAATAAATAAAATATTTTTAAAGGAAATCTTTATGGTTAGTAAACGAATCATTCAATAAATAGGTAAGCCAGGAAGAAACTCCTTGCACATAAAAAAAGAATATAAAAAGAAGCAATTAGATGGGTCATCTTCACAATCACCAATCATTCATTCCTAACAAAATTAGAAACCTAGAGAGAGATTCTCAGCAATATTTTGTTTGTTTCATTGACATTTTGGAAAAATGGCACTAAATATGGAAGGTGGACCCATGCACTTTTACGATGAAATCGAACCCTTTTGTCGATGGAGGAGAACAGAAGACATTGACATTCTTGAGCTACATCTTCCTTCAGGTACATTAATTGTTCGTTCATAATTACTATAAGTTTATAACAAATAAAAAATAATTCTATTTCTTTTCTTACGTTACAATATATTAGCATTTCAATGATACATTCTTATTTTTATTTCGCATGATTTGATATAAAAACTGTTAAAAAAATATTTTTGATGGTAGAAACAAAAAAAGTAAAACCTATATATTCAACACTGCCTAAGAAAAAACCTATGTTAGTGACTATATTGTAAAGCTGCATTGCAATTTGCTACATATATCTCTTTCAACCGAAATAGCATAACACAAGATTATTGTCTAAAATCTGTAATATACTTTGATTCTATATTGCAACCTTGTTTCTCACTTTCTCCAAAGATTATAATTATACTTTGCTTCCACATTGGTACTATGCTTCTCGCTTTTTTTGATTCCATGTTGTTTATTTGGTTTGTAGTGCTAGGTCTCGCTAGGAATTTAGATGTGTCATATATAAACTATTTTTCTCAGGTTTGGGACACTAGACTGAATATTTTACTCAATTTAGGGTTGACCAAAAAAAGAACCAAAGATTATATTTTTTATCATTGAAAAATGGACGGTGTTTATATAGGTTTGAAGAAAGAGCATCTTAAAATACAGATCAACAACAGTGGTATACTAACAATAACAGGAGGCTGTCTTGTGGACCAAACCAAATCAATCAGGTTCAAGAAAGAAACAAAAGTTGCAAAAAATTGCAGAAGGAATGAGATTCGTGCAAAGTTTTCAAAGGGAGTTCTGTATGTGACAATGCCAAAGACAAGCCCTATAGCAGCTGGTCCCTCGGCTGCTTTGAAGGGAGCCACATCACAAACTTTAGACCCTAAAGCAGATGATGATATGAGAAATGTACCAAACTGTGCAAGTGAATTTCATAGCAAGTTTGGCTCATTGAGGCAAAGACTATGGAGGAAGACAGTAGTTGAGGGTGTGGCAGCCATGGTGGTTGTGGTTGGTGCAGTTGTAGGAGTGGTTAAAGCGTACCAATATTTTATGGCATCACCTGTGTGATCAAGATTCAATAAGATCAGGGATGTGCATTGTTTCCTGTTGGTATGATGTAATACAAACATTTCTTATGTTTCACTTTACGGAAATTATTCTTCTTGCGTGATTAAATAAGTGACGACAAAAAAATGATTAAATAAGTATATTTTTACCAAAAAAATAAAAATAACTAATGATATAAATGTTTTTGAAAAATAGACAACTTTTATTTTGTAATTGGTAAAATAATTTTTGGTTTTAAAAATAATAAATAGATTTGTTGAAAGACTAATGGGATCAACGATTTAGATAAATAGTTTCAATACTTATGATTTTTTCCTTAATAATTACAAAAAACTAAATATGAATTTCTCGATGTAGTGGTTTCACCTAAAAATAATTTTTTTTCGCTTTTACTAGATATATTCTGAAAAACATAATATTAAAAATCATTACTTCGCATTTTGAAATTGCTAATTGAATAACATGAGTATCAACTTGTATTTTAAAATGTTTAATTCATGATTTGTAATCAATATTATAAAACTATTGATCTAATAATACAATCTCTTAATTAATTTTATAAATCATGGTGAATATTCAATTGCATTACGGTGAAGCGTAAAACGCTATGGTTCTCTCTCTCTCAAACACTGAAGCGAAACCCCTTATCTCCACCGGTTTTGGGCGGCGGCGGCCACCGCCGTCGTCGCTCCGAGCAAAAACTTATCCAAATACTCATCGTTTTCATCATATTTTCTCCGTCTTTTCTCGTTAACAAACTCTCCCGGTCAAGTACCGAGGAAGATCCGATACTTTTCGTATAAACCCCTCTCCCGGCCAACCGCCGAGGGCACCACAAGGCAACCGGCATCGTCGACCCCTCCCAGATCAACACACCATCAGCCATGGGTACAGGATTCTCGGTAGATCTATGGACTATAGGAGCCGATGACTCTAAAAACTATTTTGGTGGTCTCCACCGGAGATCTCCGCTGATTCCGTTGGCTTTCTTCACCGTACGTATGCCTGTGAAACTTTTCTCGGGATGTTGTCCCGAAGAACCCTCTAGCGCCGGTTACTTGAAGCTGACCACCAAGATCTACCATTCCGACAACCAGAACAACTACTGCCCAAAGAATCTTGTCGCCTCTTGTCTCCCCTCTCGTCGGAAACAGAGGTCGTACTTGTAACATCCGTGTTCAAAGTCTACCTTGTTGTATAAGCTACGAGATTGCTTGTTGTGGAAGTTGTTGTTCTTGATGTATAAGTCTTTGACTTTCTTGTGATATTAGTCATTGACTTCTTGTTGTAAAAATGTTGTATTTCGGGTTGATGTATTTCGACGGTGATATAATAAAAATTTGTTTCGGGTGAATTAATTTAGTGGTGATTAAATACATGATGCGGTATTTCATGTTTTGGCGACGTCGAATACATGATGAGGTATTTCATGTATTGATGGGGTTTGAAACATGATGTGGTAGTTCATGTGTCGTTGTGGTTGTGTGTGATGCGTTGTTCCGTTACTTGGTTTTGTTGATATATGGATCTAGTGTTATTAGATCCTAATACGTGGTTGGGGCTCGTTGGGATTATGTGGTATTTAATCCTAATGAGGTTGGTTAGGATTATGTGGTATTTAATCCTAGCGGGGATGGTTTAGAGTTATGTGGTATTTAATCCTAATAGATTGGTAACCGAATGAATCTTGTGGTATTAGATTCTGAGGTTAACCAAGGGTAAACCGAGTGAGATCTTGTGGTATTGGATCTCGCGGGACTTCGTTTATTCGGATCCTGTGGTATTGGATTCCAATGTGCTAGGTCGTTTTGGCGGACTTAACTCATTCGAGTCTTGTGGTATTGGATTTCGATGGGTTAGTCGTTTTATGACCACGTTGTATCTTGCGGTATTAGATCCTAAGGTTGTTATTAAACCAAGTATGGGACAATGCTGAACTCAATTAATAACCTACGGGTTGTGGTTGGTTGGATTAATCGAAGAATTAATCATTTCAGAATCGATTTGGGGTTATCGGTTCAAAAGGAAAAATTATCGAGGATTTTGGGAAGTGATGAAGTGTAATTGGGACAAGAGAGTGTCTCAAATTTGGTTAAATTGGTGAAGGAAATACTAAACCAAGTGGGAGAAATTAATTAAATCATAAGTGTTGGTTTAATTAATTGTGCTTTAGTGATTTGATTATGGGTTGGTTTAATTAAATTAAACCAAAGACAAAATATCTTCTTCTTCCACACACCTCTATAATCTTCTTCATTCTCATCTCTATCTCATTTTAGAGACATTTGGGTTTGAACTAGAGAGGGAGAAGAGAGAAAGAGAGTGGGAGAAAGAGAAGAGAGCTTGAGTTTGAAAGGGAAGAAGAAGAAGGTGAAAAAGATTGCAAAATCAGAGTTTTGCTGCTTGATTTAGGGGGACGATCGGAAGGTTGAACGGACTCGGATTGAGCTGAAAATATTTTTGTAAGTTCATTAATCTCTTATCTAGCTATCTACAAAAGGGTTTGTCAATTGGTTGAATAGTTTGGGAGATATGATCTTTCTCGCAAAACCGCTAAATGCAGAGCAATTCGCGACGGGTTCAGTTTGAGTGAGTGTTTGAGTACTCAAATCTTAATGGATTTAGCTGCAATTTGGTAGATACACTCTTGATAGTCTTATCTTAAGCTTGACCAGAGTGATTGAAGTTTTAATGGCTAGATTAAGAGATATAACCGGATTAGTAAACTCTGTTTTGGGAAGGAAAATCTGAGATTTTGTGGTTTGAGTATTTGAGCTTAAGGCTCGTGTGATGAACCTCTTAGGGATGCTTTGTTCTCTATCTTGGCAGGAATCTAGTAGATATCTTGGTTGTTGTGGGAGTGCCAAGAAAAAGCAAATTTTGAGGTTCAAAAAAATTGTGAATTGTTCACCGTTTAAGAAACTTTAACAAGGTGAGTGCGTGACCGTGGCTTATATATATGGTGAATAGATTTTTGTGATTGATGTGTGATGTAGGGCTTGACCATATGGATGTGATTTATGGTTGGTCCACGTTGTGTGTTTTGTTGCGTGTGATGGAGCTCTATCACAATATTGTTTGATTGTTGTGTGTGTTGCATATTGATTGCGGTAAGTCTTTGATCATGTGTCTATAGCTATGAGACGGGATGACCTCCTCACTAAGCATTATCAATGCTTACGCGCCTCTTTTGGTGCAGGTAAAGAGAAGTCTTAAGGTTTGGAGCTAGTGGAACCAAGGCTGAAGGGAGAGAATGATTCATACGGGTTTTTGTAACTTTTTGTTTCGTATATGTTGTTATGCTCATGTCGTGTGGATTTGAAACTCGCTATTATGCCTTGGTTAGTAATGTTAAGTTGTTTTGGATGCTTCAGTGGTTAGACTCATGTTTAAGTTGAGATAATTGTGGGAAGTTAGAAATGTTTCGTAAAGAAAGTTTCTGTAAACGCCGTTGTCGATGTTTGAGTCCTTTGTTAAGTGACTTTAAGAGTATGAATTGATGAGGAACCATTGTATATGCATGCCCAGCTTTGGGTATAACGTTTTGCATGAGTTTTGCTAGATTTGGTTTCAGGACAGGAATGATCGATCGATCCCACAACAAGATCGATCGTTCCAGGGAAACGGATAATCTCGGCCTAAAATGTCCTATTCAGATCGACCGATCCAACGAAGAGATCGATCGGTCGAGGAGAGGATCCATCGATCGGTCCGGATCGTCAGCTAGTCTTAGCTCAAGTTTGCCATAGAGATCGATCAATCTAATAGGGGGATCGATCGATCCTTATTAATCGGAGTCTCGGCGAGTATTTTTGTCATCGTGATCAATCGATCAGACGGAGGGATCGATCGAGCTTAGATCGGATTGATCGGTCTTGAGTCCGGATCGATTGGTCTTGAGTCCGGATCGATCGGTCATGTTGCTGTTCTGTTTTGTTCTGTTTTTTTTAAGTGGGGCTCGATCGGTCTGTCGGAGGGATCGATTGGTCATTCGGAGGGATCGATCGGTCTGTCAGAGGGATCGATTGATCTTAGTTCTGATTATCAGCTCTTGGGTTATGAGCTCGTTTGATTGGTTAATGTTGCTTGACATTTAAGTAACGTCTTATTGGTCTTGTTAGATGGTTTTACGATAATTAAACGAAATTTTTTTAAAAATCCCGTATTTTAGTTTTTTTCCGCCGTGTATAGTCATGTATTTGTCGTCTTTCGGGATAGAGTGTCGCAGTACGTCACGTCCCCACTCAAGGGATCTACTCGCCGATCTGCGTGCTGGTCTCCTTCGGCGTCCATCACGATCCACCAATCGTCTCACGACGGAAGACGACAAGATCTAAAACTATCTCGGGTCTCAAACCTGATGAACCCTTCCGACACATGTGGCTCCGTCATCTTCAATGCGCGTAGCCGCACGAAACATCGCCTTACACCACTGATGTCGGGAACTTACCGGATTTTTCACCGGAAGCTGACGGTCGCCGCAAGGATGCCACATGAAAAAAGAAAAACCCTAATTTACAAAACGGGCCTTCGGCCCAGTAAACCATTCCCTAATTCATCTCTAATTGGGCCAGCGAGCGCAAAAAGAAGAATTTGTAACCCAAAATATTTAGGCCTTGATCTCATTAACTTTCAGCCTTTGTTGGCTAATGTTTTCTTAATGATTGATGTAATTTGGAGTGCAAAACTCCCTATCTAGAATGAGATGTTGACCAAAAAAAAAAAAAATTTGCATTATAATTCATACTGTCTTGCGCCATCGTGAGAACTGTTGTATCGTGATATGATCCGGATGCTCCATTCCAAACATATGTGAACAATATATTCAGATCACATATTGCCATTATATTAAACGATGTCCTATCATGTTGTTTACAATACATTCCTCGTAGTTCATGCTTCATCTTAATGCATATGATGTTTGCACTGGTTCTTAACATCTTAACACCATCTGTTTGCACTGGTTCTATTTCAAAATATCGATTGTAGTATCTCGATGATGTTTGAATTATTATCAAATTGCCCATTTTCTAAATTCTGCAACTCAATTCTCCCCTTGTAGTTTAGATTATGTGCATTTTGTGATCGCAACTGGAATATATGTCCATTTAAAATTGTCTTCGCTCTATAAATTTCAAATTTTGTCAATTAATTTCTATTTAAATTCTAATTACAGTAAACATTGAAAAAAATATAATTTATAATTATTTACTAGTGCCGATGTTTCTGGATATATATCTTCTTAGACGAATGAATTTGAGTTTTGTCGGCTATTAGACGTCATATCTTCAATTTTGAAAACGATATTGTTAATGTTAGTTTTATCAATAGAAAGAACGAATCTCATATATGATAGAGTTTATATTTACAAGTTTTTGCATATTCATATATATTAATATTATGCATTCTAGTTAGCATTTAGGACTATTTTAGTGCATTTGCATATGTTCATGTGCTTATAGGTAGTTGGAGTAAAATCTACACTTTTGAAGTGTTTTGGAGCCTTAAGAAGTCATGGAAACTTTGGAGTCACTTGTTCAGGCCAAGAACATCAAGGAAAGCTTCCCGAGAAGCTTCACAGAAGAAGCATCGACCATAGCATCGACCGTGCACATTCGGTGCAGTTTCTGATAATCACATTTCCTCGTGCATCGACCGTACAAGTCCGATGCTAAGCCATGACGAAGACCATCGACGTAAGCATCGACCAGAAGTGGTCGATGCTCTTCCTGAGCATTCACATCGACCAGAGCGTCGACCGTGCAAGGTCGGTGCAGTTTCTGAAAATCCCATCGACTCCGTGTATCGACCGTGCACGGTCGGTGCAGTTCCTGAGAGGCTGCCTCTCTGTATAGAAAAGGAAAGTTCGTTTAATGCACGATGCAACTTATGGAAGCTTGAGATTTCGAATTGGAACTTTCTAGAAGCTTTTGGGGCACGACCTAGACTCCTCCAAGTCTCCTAAACTCTATATAAACACATGTAGCCTCCCTCATAAGAGAGACACATTCTCTTAAACTTTTTGTGTCTCCACTTTCATATCAATAAAATAGTTCTTCTTCACTTCTTCTTCTTTTATGTTTATGTTTTGATTTCAGTTCTTAATTTAATTTAGTTTATTTTTTATTGTTTTATGATCCTAATCCTTGTCTCTATCGTCACCTTCGGAGAGACAAGAGAATAGATTTTTTTAGACTACTAGGAGGGTGGTCGATGATGGGACCGAAGATTTAGGATTCAGTATGTGCGATTGTTCTTAATCGATCTAGCTACTCTAATATGCATTCATAATGCTAAGCTATGTCATATGGGATTGCTTAAGGTTATAATCGAGAGGCTATACGAATAGAAGCTCTTAGCACCACGAGAATGGGTTAAAACTTCAGACTTGCATATTAGAGAGTATTAGTTATGGCCGAGATTGTTGTTGATGGAACATCTCAATGCTTGCCTAGTTGTGCCCAAGCTAGGTATTGATCTCAGGAACACTTTATCACGAAAGTGGTATCGTGTTCTGGAAATAGATCTGTCATTCACTCTTCGTCTTAGACACGCTCTAACTCAAACTAATCACTTGGTTAATCGCTGGATGGTGTGACAGCCTCCAATCGATGTGTCTCTCACATATAAGAGTAATCAATGATGGGATTGCGTTTAATGCGTGAAGGTCACCACGAAAGTGGGTCTGACATAGTGTCTAGTTTATCACGAGAGTGGTCACTAGCCTACATCGAATATCCCTAGATTGACAACACAAACTGATACAAGCATCGGACGGATGTTGTCTCCGAATGGACTGTGCGGCGCGATTCGATGGGCAACGATGGAAACGTGAGGTTTGGCGTGGGCCAATGGATTGATAAGCGACCACACGAGTTGTGGAGAGTCTCGTGATACAGCTTGGACGTTCTACTCTTGCTGGGATTCACACAAACAAGAAGAAAGAACAAAGGAGCTAAGCGGCGACGGCTTAAGCAAAAATAGGGTTTTCGTTTATTCAAAGTCTACCCTCTTAGGGCTGCGAGTCTCTCCTTATATAGGGCTCGACTTTAGGCTACAAATGTCTCAAAAAGCAACCCTAAACGTGGCCTAAACAAATGGCCAAAAGGTTTCCCAAAACAAAAAGGAAAAAGTTCGAAAAAGGAAAGTTCATTAAAATGACATGGCCAAAAACGCCTAATCATAAGTGATGTGTCTTGGTGACTTGTGCGACGTCTTCATGGGCCTAAATGGACTTCAAATACTCCCTTAGAATGCTGGAATTGAACTAGAAGGAATGATATGGGCTTCTAGACAACTCGGCCCTCAAAGGATGTCTTTGAGGCCATTTCGCACCACTAAGTTGTTGCCTCGTTAAAACCTTCCTTAGTAAAACCACGTGGGAAACCTAAGGGTAGGAAAGAGTACAATCCCTAGTGATGTCTTTATGCCCCGATCATGCTAACGTGAGGACAAAGAGGGAAGTCACCTTCTTTGTCCGCATGAGGGGCCACTCGGTTGTGTACGAGTAAGAAGCATTCGAGGAGTCTCGTGGCTTATCTCGGCTCTTAGATCAACCGTCGGTGCTCTTGGATCATCAGTGATGAATTTGGAGATGCCTTCCTGGGTTGTAAGGGAATCCTCTAAAGCTCCAAGAAGGTTTCCAAGGTGCAGCTCCAGCTTGTACAAGTCGTGACACAAAGTATTTCCATATACGGATGCGGCCTAGTGTGAATGCTCTTGGTGTCGGATATAGGAAGTCTTGGTGTATGTGTGGGCAAGATCGAGTCCACTTGATCCAATGGTTGTGAATGAATCTCCATGTGCTGTTATTATCCTCTAGTTGTGGTAGAGACTCTCCTGGACGCCAAACATGTGATTGAAGATTCCCGAATCCGTTAGCTTCTAAAACAGGCCCGTGTAGAATCCCTTGATTTGTAAAAATCATAACTTTCGATCCAGAGCAGTTCTTTGCCTGATTCCAACTCTCAGCGATTCCTTCTTGAGTCAAGTTTCCAGAAAAGGTCAACTCGTAGCTTAATTCCTCCTGGTCTGTCAGGAATCCTCCACCGAGTGCTCGCAGGTCCAAATCCAGATGCTTCAGGTCCGTCCGGATTGTGTTGGCCATAACTTCTTCATGGGATCTGATAATGGGCTGATTCCACTTCGAGGAGATCTCTAGCTGAGCTAAGAATTTGTTCCAAGTGGTCGTTGGGCATGGACATAAGAACTCACACTCCGTTTGGGATATACAAGATGCATAGGTCTTCTCAGGTGAGGTACTAGAGCTCTCTCGGTAAACATTGGATCCAAATGGATTTGCTTGATGAGTTGTTGAGGTTGCTGGTTTGATGTCCGCATCACAAACTTAATTGGTAAAGACATGAATCCTATAATCTAAAATTCCTGTAAATCGACTACCACTGTAAATATTTATTTAAGTATTTAATTATGTTATTTATATTTTCTGTTATTTAATTTACGTTATTTACTTTATGCACTTTAATTTATGTTATTTAATTTATGCAATTTATTTATGTTATTTATTTTATGTCATTTATTTTATGCAATTTAATTATGTTTTATTTAATTTATGTTATTTACAGTTTTATTTATTTTATGTTATTTATCTTTATGCATCTTAGTAGTTTAGGACCAAACCCCCATATCTGTATTTCGTTTAGATTATATTTAGACTTGTATTCTCTGTGTGTTATTCTCAATCTCTGTGAATCGATCCCGTATGTACTACAATTGCATTGACTATGCACTTGCGGTTGCATCAGATTAAAACTCTCGGAGAAACTCGGGTGAAACCTGGTGAGAGGTAGAAATAACCTCACCATCAATATACTAATTATTATGTTGTGTAAATATCAAACATTTTTGTATTATCAAAACAACTAGATTAATTTCTAATGATTTCTAATCAAAATATAAATTATAAGGAAACATGCATGACTTCGTTGTACTATTTATTCGGATATCTATATTCATAAAAATAATTATCAAAATTATAAGTTTGAGTTAATATTTGTAAGTATGTTTATAAAACTATATCAAAAAAAAATTTCTTATAATTATACTTATAAGAATATTTTAACTATATCTATGAATATGATTATGAGCATAATTTTGAAGAAATATATTTATAAATATAATTCTTATTTATATTAGTAAATCATATCACGTAAACAATACTAAATAGTTATAACTATTAATTATAATGTAAACAAATTTATTTATAATTATATAAAAATTTAAAATTCAAGTTAGATATACATATTTATATAGATGACATGCTATTTATATTGTAAATTGCTATTTATATTGTAAATATAATGCACAATAGCAGAGGTGTGAGGGCACGGACTCCACACTCTTTTTCTTTTTTTCTTTTTTCTCTTCTATATAGTTTACAAAACAATTATTGAAGTTATATAAAATATAAAAGAATACGGGTTCCGCACTCTTAAATTTTAAAAAAAAAAATTGAAACCTTACAATTCCTTTTATTTCATAATTTAGGGAGTGATTGGTTGGATCTTTAAACTTTTCTAAAGCCATAATTTGGTATAAAGACCTAAATTGAAAGTAGTCATGCTTTATAAATATTTTTCAAAGTCAAAGCCACTTTTAAAAATCTACAGCTACTTTTATGATTTTTTCTCTTTTATTTAGAATAAAAGTATAAAGCCATAAATTTTGGTGGGCTTTGAAAAATTTTCTTTGACTTTTCATTAATAGTCGTGTATTTGTCTAAAAAAATAGGAAAAATTTATTATTTTCTAAAATGTTTTTACTTAAAACAAATTATAAATCAAATATATGTATATATATACATAATTGTCGTGTAGTCACTAGAAAAGAGAAAAAAATTCATTATTTTTTAAATTTTTTTTACTTAAAACAAATTGATAAATCCTATATTATATACATGATTATCGTGTTTGCATTTTTAGTATTCTAATTTATTATTTATTTTAGTTAAATAAAATTTTAATAAATTTATATTCTTATTTATTAATATATAGATAAAATATTAATATATAATATACACTGATATTCACTAAAAATTTTTATATTTTAAAAATCACAGCCATGTTTACTAATTATTTTTATTTAATTCTACACCTTAAGCAGATAAACCTACAGCTCCAGCATATAAACCTAAAGCTACAGCCCAAAAATCTACAGACAAAATTCTATAACCATAATCCTAAAGCTACAGCAGAAAAAATCTATAGACATAATCTTAAAGCCAAAATCCTAAATCTATAGCCACAACCAATTAGACCCTTAGTTTACTTTTTTTTTTAAGTTAGATTTTCTTTTTATTTACTATCTTGCAAGTATATATACGTGACTTGATATCTTGTAAAAGACACGATTAATTTTTATTGATTAAGAGTTTTATTTGAGAAGAATATTCTCAGTTTTTTTTCAGAACAGAAAAACATGATTTTGATCTTTTATTCACTAGGATCATTATCATTACTGGAATATTACAAAAGTTTCAAATTTAAAAGCGTTTAAAATCACATAAGTAAAACGCATGTTTAGTTTGTTTTGTTGAAAATAATTATTTGATAAAATGATAAATGCAGATGAAAATATTCTAAAATATGGAGGAATGTATTATAATGTTTGAAATTGTTTTTTATCAAACTTATTTTTATATTAATACTATATTTTTTAGAATAAAATTATTTTATATAGTATCTTGAATTAAATTTGGTTCTGAATCTGCCACTGTTGCGAACATTTTTATCTATAAGTTTTATCTATGTAGTATCACGATGACATGATGCTATGGTTTGCAATACCCACCTAACCAGTTTGAAGTTAGAAGAGTTCAATTTTTTCAGTTCAGTTTCAAAAACAAGTTTAGCATTGTTGTATAAATAGACCTTTTTTGATTGAATCCAATCTAAAATTCATACAAAAAAAAAACTTCTTCCAAGTTAGGATACATCGATTTATTAATTTAGATTTAAATAAGATACATTATTTTCATGACAACGAAACAGAAACATAACAAACAAAGACAGATGACGGTTCTCGTTTCTTTAGCCTCTCTCAAAGAGGATAAGAATAGACAACATTAATTAATAATACTCAGAAGCAGATCTGCTTTATTTAAGAAATCCTCCTCACTCTCTCACACCTACAAATCAACAAACATTTAATAAATAAAACAATTCTTGAACATAGAACAGGCCTTAGTCATATCAAAGATAATTGTTTTCCCCCTACTTTTAATTTTATTCCAAACTGTATGTATGTTCTTCCAAAAATAATGAAATTTTCATGTTATCAAAAATAACGACTAATTCCTAAACATTTTGTAGCAAAAAAAACTACGAAATTATACAGAAAAAAACTTATATCTACAACTAGTTAGTACGTAGGCTTTTCAAGATCCAAAATTTCTTTCTCTTTTTAAAAAAATCCAAGAACTTATTAGTAAATATTTGTTCATGATTTATGTGTATGATTAAAAAGTAGAGAAAACAAAAAAAAAACCTTAATCGCTGTCGCTGTCACTGCTGCTGCTGTGGTGACCATCGTCATGGTGTTTCTTGTCCTTCTTGTCCTTCTTCTTTTTCTTCTCACCGTCGTGGCTTTTGCCTTCTTTGTCGTGGCTTTTGCCTTCTCCACCGTGGATCTGGTCTTTGATCTTGTCAACAATACCTTCTTTGTGCTCGCCGCTCTTGTGATCGCCGCTCTTGTGCTCGTCGACGTGTTTCTTGTGTTCCTCCTCGTGCTTCTTGTGCTCACCTTCCTTGTTGCCTCCTCCAATGTGGAGTGCATCTCCGATCTTGTTGATGAGTCCTGCCATATCTTTTTTTTTTTTATCTCTTTCTTTTGTATTAAATCTCTCTTTATGGGTTTGGTTGCTTTGACGATAAACTTGGATCTAAAGGGTCTCTATTTATAGGCCCCAATGAATACTAATCAATCACTATCGACGAGATATTTTTATTGGTTCGTTTTTCTCAGAGCTTACTTTATAAAAGAAAGACATGTGGCGTGGCGAAGATAAGATTAACTTTTTTAATGAGCTGTACTGTTTCTTTTTATTGGAAATAGTAATACAATTAATTGTGGTAGATTATATTCCTTTAAATGAAAAAAAAAAAGAGATTATATCCTATGCTCACAAATATATATATATTCTCTTAGATATTTTCAAGTATGTGGTTGTAATTTTTTATTCTCTCTTGTATATTTTAAATGATTCTGATCATTTCATATTAGGACCATATATATATATATAATTTCAACATTAATAATACATATAATATTTTATTATTTAAATTTTGGTTCTGAAAATTAGTAATTAACATAATCTTGACATATATCTAAGGGTCTAATTGGTGACCACTTTAAAAAAAAAAAAATGAAAAGAAACAACATATTCTTCATTGTTTCTCATTCTTTTTACCATTTAAAAATAATATGTTTTCCAAATTTTGATATATGGACCCTATATTATTCCTATTCATTCCATTTTTTTTAAGGAATGTATAAAAATATTGTTCTTCTCTATATTTGCTCTATATTTGATGAGTAACAAATAGCAAAACAAATTAAACATTTATTTAAAAATAAATTCAAGAAAAATAAAACAACGTAAACGGGTTTAGTCCCCTAGCGGAACTGGACCACCAAAATTTTAATCTAGTTTTGGGAATACTTTGAATTACTATGTTTTGCGGATACGAACGTGGTGTTATTATATACTCAGTGCTTATGTTAGCCAAAGTTTTCTCAATAGTGGATTATCATATAGTTGAACGTATTCTACAAAATATATAAATTACAAAACTAGGCAAACATAAAAGATACGAATCCAACTCTGATTTTAACTATGAATCAATGGAAATTACTCAATCAAGAAGTTAAACTTAACATATCCTAAACAATATGTTACATGATTAGTGCAGCTGTTTTTGGGATTTTTATTTGTGGTTGAACTTTTATTGATGCATTAATTTAACTACAGGAAAGGCAAAAGGTAACAACATATAAATTATAGCTAACGTAAAATAGAAGCTGATCCGTATACTTTTTCACTCAATTCCCTTGATTGAATACAATATCGAATTGCCTAACCAGATTAACACCCCATTAAAATTGAAACAGTTTTAATTAACTAAATTTGATCTTACGGATCGATTCACATAAATATGAACTCTAAATCTACCGATTAAACTTGCGAAACCAAAGAACTCAAAATCGAAAGAAAGAAACGAAAGCGTAAACAAAGAACACAAGATTTGTTACCCAGTTCATTAGATCGATGTGATCTAGCTACGTCTAGGGCTGGATTCTATCCAGCAATCCACTATCAAAGGTTTAGTGTTTTGATCTCGAGCTCAACAATGGTAGCTCTCAAGATCGAGTTTGTTACAATGAGAGAGAGTGACGATACAAGTTCCAAAAGAAGGATCGAGAAGAGAAGAAGAAAACCTCAAGACCTTATATATCAAAAGAGAAACCTTCTCTGTCAAATAGAGTCTTCGATATTCTTCATCTTTCTTTAGTAAATCGGTTATCAGACTTAACCAAGACTTAACCAACTAATCCCAATCTCAAATCAGCTCAAACCAAGTCGACTTTAGGTTATGCAAAATCTGAAATTGAATCACCAATATCACAATCTCCACCTTGATTCAATTTTACCTTCATAATGAATTGCTATTCATGGATATAACCTCCAGCTGACTACTTCTAAGGCACCTATTCCAAGTTGATCAGCTTCAGAAGTTCCAAAGCTGAATCAAACTTACTAACTGATATACCTTTTGTAAGTATATCTGTAGGATTTCTTGAAGTGTGTATCTTTAGTACTTCCACTTCTCCTCCATCTGTGATATCTTTGAGAAATGACCTCTTCACAGCAATGTGCTTGGTTCTCTCATGATATACATTATTCTTGGATATACAAATAGCAGACTGAGAATCACACCAAACCTGTGAGTTCTTCTGTTCAAAACCAAGATCTTCTAACAAAACCTTAAGCCATATAACTTCCTTTACAGCCTCTGTAAGTGCTATATATTCAGCCTCAGTGGTTGACAAAGCCACAACATGTTGTAAACTAGACTTCCAACTCACTGTATTTCCTCCTACTATAAACACATAACAACTAATAGATCTTCTGCATTCCAAGTCAGCTGCCAAATCTAAATCACAGTAACAACCAACATTGAAATCCTTACCTTTTGTATAGACAAGTTCCAGATTTTGTGATCCTTTGATGTATCTCAGTAGCCACTTCACGTGCTTCCCAATGAATCTTTCCTGGTTTACTCATAAATATACTAGCAAGTCCAACACCATATGCAATATCAACTCGCGTGCCTATCATAGAGTACATGATACTACCAACTGCGCTTAAATATGGAACCTTCTCTGTATCAACACACTCACTCAGATCCGTCACTGATGAGAACTTAAATTGTGCTCCAACTGGTGTATTTGCTGGTTTTGCACTACTCATGTTGAACCTTTCTAAAACTTTTCCTAAGTAACCTGATTGAGATAGACTGAGATTACCTTCTGTTCTGTTTCTTATAATCTCTATCCCTAGAATCTTGCTTGCTGCTCCCATATCCTTCATCTCAAACTCTTCACTAAGCCTTGCCTTTAGCTTATCAATCTCTGTCATGCTCCTTACTGCAATTAACATGTCATCCACGTATAACAACAAATAGACACAATCTTTTTTACCTATCTTCTTCACGTATACACACTGATCATGCTCACTCTTAATGAATCTTTCTTTAGATATAAACCTGTCAAATCTTTTATTCCATTGCCTAGGAGCCTTCTTCAGTCCATATAAATATTTCTTCAGGAGACACACCTTATTCTTATGTTTCTAACTCAAATCCTTCTGGTTGTTCCATGTATAACTCTTCTTCAAGATCTCCATGTAAGAAAGCTGTTTTAACATCCATTTGTTGTAACTCTAAATCCAGATTGACAACAGCAGACATAAGGACCCTAATGGATGTGTGTTCGACAACGGGTGCAAAAATTTCCTGGTAGTTAATTCCCTCTTTCTGTGTGAACCCTCTTGCTACGAATCTAGCTTTGTATCTCTGAGGTTCTACTCCTGGTATACCTGGTCTAAGCTTGAATAACCACCTGCAGCCAATCACCTTCTTGTCCTCTAGTTTATCTACCAATATCCATGTATTATTCTTGCTTAAAGAGTCCATTTCCTCACTCATATCTGCATTCCACTTTAGCCATTTCTTGTCTTTAAGAGCATCATGATAACACTAAGGTTCTTCTTCAATGTTCATCAACTCACATGTAAGCAATGCCAAAGCAAACTGATTGTAATCCTGAAATTTAACTGGAGGAACTATAACTCTTCTTTCTCTGTCTCTGGCCAGCTTGTAACCTGTCAAACCTCTTTCTGTAGATGATTCTTCAGCCTCTTCTGACTCTTCTTTGGATTCACTGTCACTAAGAAACTCAAATACTGAAGTTTCTCCTCTTTGAACAACATTATATGAGGCTTTAAACTTTTCTTTTTCAATTTCTGTAATTTGACCTATGCTTGAAGTAGAACCTTCATTTTCATTCCTTGATTTGCTTTCTGATATATCCTGTAGATCCATGTATACCAAATTCTCTTGAAACACAACATTTCTGCTGATAACATACTTTTCTTCATCCAGTAACCACACCTTGTATCCTTTAGTTGCAGTGGGATATTGTAAGACCCGTCCTTCGGGCAGCCTTTTTGTCGACTCGGTCAGTTTAACGGGCAGGTTCTAAATCGTCGGTGATATGTGTTCTGAGAGATTGTCGGATTTTGGAATCGTCGGACACTTTTGGATAGAGCCGGACAAGCAGACGAAACCGTATCGTCGGCGTTTGGGTTATCAGCTATGGCCATGGACTGTGTACCGCGGGACATGCGGTCGAGTGCTATCGCGCACGATAGGAAGTCGGGCGGTACGTTCGGGCGAGAGCCTATCGTCGGTGTTTGGTGGATCAGGTGGTACGGTCGGGACGGACGGACGGACACGTTCGGATACGACCGGATGGATCGTCCGGATAGACGATACGGACGTGTGATGCGGATGTGCGGTACGTCCAGATGGGAGGTTATGGACATTTGTATGGATCGACCGGATGTCGACCGGATGCTGATATCCGGACGCGTAGACAGTGTCCTGCGGACGGTCTGCGGACGAGCGGACAGCATCCGTACGGATGCGATACGGACGTGCGATCATGCCGACTGTGGAAACTTTCCTGAAATGGATTTCCGACTTTGGCAAGTGCAAAACTCAGTAAATTGGCGTGTTTTGATGATATTGGGCCTGTTTAGATTGCGATTTTGGGAGGCTTTTGTGGATGGCTTTAAGGCTTGGCCCGTGAGACCCCTAACCCTAATTTTGCCTATTTAAGTCTCCTTCCTCTCCCTCTGGCCGCCCACACACTTTCATTCAGAGCTAGAGACTGCCGAAATTTCCAGAGAAAGAGAGAGAGCTCGCCGCCGTGAGAGAAGAAGCTTTGGCCGTGAGTTCTTTTGCGTTTGGTAAGTGTTCTCCTTCGTTGTGGCTGTCATTTGAGTTTGTTTTTGGGCTGTTCCTGATTGTTCTTGGTCGTTCATATCAATGAGAAGAAGTCTCCTTCGTTCTGGAGAAGGGTTGCTCGTTTGGTTCCTTGAAATCGTGAATTTGGTAAGCGATTTCTCCTTGAGTTTTTGTTGCGTTTTGCTGGGCGTTTTTTTGAGTTTCTGGGCATGTGTTTGTAGGTTTCTGAGTGTTGTTTCTGGCCAGAGAAGTCGCGTGTTGCTGCTGTGGTGTTGTCTCAGAAATCGTTGGTAAGAAAAGCTCTTTTGTGGCTGTTTCGAGTTTGGTTTGTGTTGCTGTTGTTGGTGCGTTTTTGCTTAGGATTTGTGGTGTTGTTTTAGGCCTATGTGGTTGCTGCTTTTGCTGAGGAAAGACCGCTTGGTTGCTGGGACAGTAGCTCGTTCCATCGTTTCGAAGTAAAGACCGTTTTTGTGTCCGTTTGTGTTTGTTTCGGTGTAATCGATTTGTAATCGATTTTCGTGTGCTATTTTGTGTTCAGGAGTGCGTTTTAATAGCTGTGAGAAGTTAGGACTGAGTGTGTAACTTCAGTTCTATCATCGTTTGGTAAGGGGTCCTTGTATGGTCCATTTGCTTGTGAATCCGCAGGGATTTTTGGGAATCGAGTTTTGATTCGGTTCATTTGTTGTTTAGTGTTTGGCGTGTGCTATTGTCATCTTCCTGAGTTTTTTTGAGTTGAAATCTTTTTCGTTCAGGTGAGTGTGTGATCGTGGCTTTGTTTATGCGATTTTGTGATGCGTTGGTTTGATTGTCTTGCTTGGTTAAAGATATGCGTTTGAGTGTCATGACAGTTTGGGATCCGTTTGTTGTGGTATGTGCTTTGATATTGTTCATTGCATATACGTTTGTGGATCTGTTGCATTACATTAATCATACTTGATATATCTTTCCGTTTGTATCGTTTTATCATATACTTGGCCTAGTGAGACGGGATGACCACCTCACTAAGCAATTTTTTTGCTTACGCATTCAGACTTACGAATGCAGGTAATGATGACTGAGGAGCTCGCGGGACGAGGACGTGTCATAAGTGGATGGATGGTTTTAGAGTTTACAGAATTTGATATTAAGTTTTTATTGCGCTATCATGAGTATTGTGGTGAACTTGGTTGGATTCGTGGGCGGTGTTGGTACCGTATTGTCGTTTATGAGTTTTGATGAACTTGAGAAATTGTTAGAATTGCTTAGACAATTGTCGAGATTTATTTGGAATTATTTGGATTAATTGTTGAGTTATTGTGGAGTTATTCAAGAATTTGTGAGTTAATTCGAAGTGAATTCGCCTAAAGAAACTAGGGAATTTGGTTAAGTCTTCTGTTTTGCGTATAATCTGATTAGTAATTCGAGAAGTAACACATGGTTCGAAATTTTTTTAAAAATTTTGCGAAATGGGGGTGTTACAGATATCCTAAGAAAATTCCCTTTAGTGCTCTTGGTTTGAGCTTCCCTTGATCATGTTGAACGTATGCGATTGAACCAAACTTCCTCATGTGTTTATACCCAGGCTTCCTATTTAACCACAACTCCTTTGGCACATTTTGATCAACAGCAGAAGAAGGTGACCTGTTAATGATGCATGTTGCTGTTGATGCTGCCTCAGCCCATAACCTCTCTTCTAAGCTTGACTCATTTAGCATGCATCTCACCTTCTCCATGATGGTCTTGTTCATCCTCTCAGCTACACCAATCTGCTGAGGAGTGTATGTGCAAGTCCTGTGTCGTTCTATTCCATGTGACCTGCAAACTTCATCAAACTTTAGATTACAAAATTCCAAACCATTGTCAGTTCTCAAGCATTTGACTCTTTTGTCCATTTGATTCTCCACTAGCTCCTTCCATTCACGGAACTTGTCAAAAGTTTCATCTTTAGTTCTTAAGAAAAATAACCAAAATTTTCTAGTCATATCATCAATAATAGAGAGAAAGTATTGCTTCCATGACAGTGATAAAGTCACATTTGGAGATCCCCATAGGTCAGCGTGTACATAGCTTAGAGCGTTTGTAACAATTGTGCTTCCCCACATTGAAACTTAGCCTTTTTGACTTTCCCATCACACAGTTTTCACAAAACTTTAACTCCTTTATTTCTTTGTTTTTCAATAACCCTTTCCCGGATAGAATCTCCAAGTTGTTTAGACTTAAGTGTCCCAATCTGCTATGCCAAATCTCTGTCATATCCATTGACTTCTCAGCATTGCAGACTTCATCTGTTTCAGTCTCACCGTCGAGAATGTAGAGACCATTAATCAAGTTTCCAGATAGTGCAGTAGTGTTATTCTTGTAGTATCTCACTTTTCCAGCTCCACCTTCATGCCAGTACCCCAATTTGTCAAGGGTTCCAGTGGAGATGAGATTTCTCCTCAGATTAGGAACATATTTGACATTGTTCAGAATCTTTATTGGGCCTCCATGAGTGTTAATCTTGATTGAGCCTTGACCTTGTGATTCTACTTCATGATTGTCTCCATGAAGAATCTTTGTAACTTCAATTTCTTGGAAAGAACAGAACCAGTCTTTTCTTGATATCATATGAGAAGTGCATCATGAATCTAGAACCCATAGTTCTTTTATCATCTTGTTGTCCACTATCAGTGCCTCTGAGAATACCAAATTCTCTGTAATGACCCCAACTTCACCCTGACTCTCACTCTCTTGTTTTTTCTTTCTCGCGAAACAATCCTTCTTGACATGTCCCTATTTCTTGCAAAACCAGCAAGTGACCTTAGTCTTTGACCTGCATCTTCCTTTGCCTTGATTATCTTTTTTCTGTAGTGGTCTACCTCTCTCTTGAGTATATAGAACCATAGGAGCAACCTTTTCAGACTCTTTCAATTCAGCCAATTCTCTTTCAATTGACTTTGCCGATGATACTACATCTTGTACTGATATAGCTTTGTTCCCGTATTTCAAAGTATGCTTAAGCCGAGCATAACTGGATGGAAGCGAGTTCAACACGAGAATAACCTAAACCTCTTCTGTAACCTCTATTTCTAGACTTTCTAATTCTGATACGATCCTCAAGAAATCATCAATATTTTCATCAATAAACTTTACCTCACTCATCTTGAATGAGTAAAACTTAAGCTGAATGTAGATTCCGTTAGGTAGCAAAGTCTCCATGTACAGTTGTTAGCAAAGCCCAAATCTCAGCCGCTGTTGCGCAGTGGTTGATCTTCCTCAACACCGCATCTCCAACATGCAAGATTAAAAGATTATTTGCATGTTCTGACTTCTCAATCTTCTCGGTATCATGAACAGACTTCATTTTGATGAATCTGTACGATCGCATTCTTCAGTCTTCTTACCTTCACTCTTTGTTAACGGAACTTCTTTAGCTAGCACGACATCGATGATAACATCTTTCCACAGGGAAAAATCAAAACTTTCCATTGAAGACAGAAATCTCAATTCTTGGATTTGTCATTCTTGCGAGAACCGCATGCTCTGATACCACTATGTTACGGATCGATTCACAGAAATATGAACTCCAAATCTACCGATTAAACTTGTGAAACCAAAGAACTCGAAATCGAAAGAAAGAAACGAAAGCGTAAACAAAGAACACAAGATTTGTTAACTAGTTCACTAGATCGATATGATCTAGCTACGTCTGGGGCTGAATTCTATCTAGCAATCCACTACCAAAGGTTTAGTGTTTTGATCTCAAGCTCAACAATGGTAGCTCTCAAGATCGAGTTTGTTACAGTGAGAGAGAGTGACAATACAAGTTCCAAAAGAAGGATCGAAAAGAGAAGAAGAAAACCTCAAGACCTTATATATCAAAAGAGAAACCCTCTCTGTCAAATAGAGTCTTCGACATTCTTCAGCTTTCTTTAGTAAATCGGTTATCAGACTTAACCAAGCCTTAACCAACTAATCCCAATCTCAAATCAGCTCAAGCCAAGTCGACTTCAGGTTATGCAAAATCTTAAATTGAATCATCAAAATCGGATGATGGCGGTGGAAACGAAGATGATGGACACGACGATAGAGAGAATGATGGAGATGTTGAAGCCAATGAAAAAATGATACAGAGTTTAGAGTACATCCACGTGGCAGAAGAGTACGAAGAATCTGTTATGAAATTAACTACTCTATTTAGCTACTCTGTTTAGTTTGATAAGTGTTTGTGAGTAGTTTGTACGACAAGTAATTGAGTGAATATATAAACTCAATAAACTCTCATTGTATAATCATCTTGAAATCTTAATAAAAACAATCTTTTCTTTCTATCTCTAAAAACTTCTCTCTCTCTAATGGCGTATGCTTGTTGAGTGAGATATCCTCGTTTTTAGTGAGCTAAATCCAATGGAAAATCTTGTGTTTGTTTCTCGGAACAACCATAATAGATTACAGAGCATATCAACCTCTATAACAGTGGTATCAAAGCTTTCTTTCCTCGACAACAATGGCGGAAACAAGATCAAAAGCGATCGCAAACAAGAATCTGACTTCAACTTCTGAACCAGAGGGTCCACAGGCAGCGATTTCAAGTTTGCGGCTGCAGCAAGATCTCGATAAGTTCAAAAGTGAGATGTTAGAAATGATGAAAACTATGGTGACGAATCAACAACAGATTACGGGGGCTCAAGAAGGTTGTTCTTCACAGATGTAGAATCAACAAGGATCAGGTACCAGGAACACAAATCAATCTTATGCTGGAATTACTCGTTTGCTTAAGATAGATTTTCCAAGATTTGATGGTACGGATGTGCAAGATTGGGTTTTTCAAGTAGAATAATTCTTTGAAATGGATGGGACTGAGGAAGAGAATTAGGTGAAACTGGCTTCAATGGGCTTATGTCAGTCTTTTTCGGGAAAAAATATTTGCAGAACGTGGATTAGTTACAAAGCATAATTGTTGGATAGGTTCAGTGAGGTGTTAGACGATCCTATTGCAGATTTAAAGAAGTTACAAGAGACTAATGGTATAATTGATTACCATGGTAAATTTGAGTTGTTGAAAATAAGAGTGAACTTGCCAGAAGAGTATTTGGTCAGTGAGTATCTAGCTGGATTACGTTTGGATACTCAGATGCACATAAGAAGTTCATGCCAAAATCTACAATGGATTGTCTAATGTTAGGCAAGCTGTATGGGCAAGCTCATCCCTCGAAACCAGCTGTGTCTAATTCATCCAGTTATAAGAATGCAGGGTTTAATAACTAGAGCAAGGGAATATTGCCTTATAAGAAAGAAACTGAGGTCAGAAACATTGAAAGGGCTTAGAAGTTTCTGACTAATGAAGAGATAGTAGACATGAAAGCTAAAGGTTTATGTATCTACTGTGATGAAAAATTTTCAAGGGAACATTTCTTGTCAAAACATAATAGGAATCAGTTTATTTGATGGAATTGGATAATGATGGTTATGAGTCTGCAGAAGAAGAATTTGAACAAGCAGAAGAGACAATACACATTGCAAAAATCTTTGTTAGTGCTGTGTGTGGGGTATTAGATTATCATACAATGAAAGTTAAGGGACATTATGGGAACTCTGTGATCTATATTCTCATAGACTCAGGTTTTACTCATAACTTCATTGATGTGAAGTCTGCGGCAAGGTTGAATTACAGAGTGAAAACTGCAGGTTTGGCAAGAGTAGCAGTAGCAGATGGCAGTAAATTGGGTGTGAAAGGAAAGATTAGTAACTTTGGATGGAAATTTCATGATCAATGATTTGAAACTGATCTCATAATCATTAATCTTGGAGGTTGTGATATGGTTTTGGGAGTTTAGTGGCTAGAAACTCTGGGACCAATCACTATGAACTTTAAGACTTTGGAGATGCAGTTCAGTTGGGGTCAGCAAAAGATTCTACTCAAAGGTCTACACCAAGGTTCTGTTAGAGAAGTGAAAGCAGCAAAGTTGGTTAAGAAAGATGAGACTCAAATGCAATTGTCAATGTTGTATGTGGATGAAGAGACTGATGACAATTCTATGGTTTTGTGTAGTTTATCTGATGATCCGGAAAAGAAACAGGAACTTGCTGAGTTGAGGGTATTGTTGAATCAGTATGCATAATTGTTTGAGGAATCTAAAGGTTTACCTCCTTTGAGAGAGACTCATGATCACATGTTTCCCTTGATGGAATGGTCTAATCCAGTGAATCAAAGGCCTTACAAGTATGAAATTCATCAGAAAAATGAAATAGACAAGATGGTAAAGGAGTTGTTGGATAATGGTACCATTTAGAGGAGTTCTAGTTCATATGCTTCACCTGTAGTGCTAGTCAAAAAGAAGGATGGAAGTTGGAGACTATGTGTAGATTACAGAAGTCTAAACAACATGACTGTGAAAGATAGGTTTCCTATTCCATTGATATAAAACTTAATGGATGAGCTTGGTGGGTCAAAAAATCTATTCTAAGATAGATTTAAGAGCTGGTTATCATCAGGTCAGAATGGATCCTCATGATATTCATAAGACTGCATTTAAAACTCACAGTGGACATTATGAGTATATTGTAATGCCTTTTGGGATTACAAATGCACCAGCCACATTTCGGGGTTGGAAGAATTCAGGATTTGGGGAGTTATTGAGGAAGAGTGTGTTAATATTCTTTGATGATATCCTCATCTACAGTTCTTTTGTGGAATCGCATTGGAGTCATTTAGAAGAAATCTTCAAGCTTATGAAACAGAACAATTTGTTTGCAAAAAAGAGAAAGTGTGATTTTGCAACAAGCCGTGTAGAGTATCTTGGGCTTTATATTACCGAAGCAGGTATTTCCACAGACCCAAACAAAGTAAAAGCAGTACAAGAGTGACCTATTCCCAAGAATGTGAAGCAGCTAAGAGGATTCTTAGGCTTAGCTGGCTATTATAGGTGTTTTGTAAAAGGATATGGTGGAATTACAAGACCCTTAACAGATTTAACCAAGAAGAATGGTTTTCTGTGGACAGAGGAGGCAAAGAAAGCTTTCTCAAGTTTGAAAAAACTTTTGTGTGAGGCACCAATGCTTGCATTGCCAAGGTTTGATCAATCTTTTGAGTTGGAAACTGATGCTTGTGGAGAGGGAATTGGTGCAGTGCTGATGCAGAATGGTCATCCTTTAGCATATGTGAGCAGGCATCTTAAGGGAAAACAGTTGCATTTATCCATCTATGAAAATGAATTATTGGCAGTGGTTTTTGCAGTTCAAAAGTGGAGACACTATCTTTTAAATGGTCATTTTGTGATCAAAACAGATCAGAGGAGCCTTAAATACTTATTGGAACAAAGATTGAACACTCTAGTTCAACAACAATGGCTACCAAAGTTGCTGGAATTTGACTATGAAATTCAGTATAGACAAGAAAAAGACAACAAGGCAGCTGATGCACTATCTCGTGTAGAAGGTATAGAGGTTCTTGCTATTGCTATTAATACTGAACATGTTGATTTTCTCACTCGGATAAAAGAAGCTTATGAAAAAGATCTGTATCTAAAAGAGACTATCGAGAAGTTGAAGCAGAAACCGGATTCTGTCAAGAACTTTGTTTGGTTTCAGGGTGTTTTGAGACAAAAAAACAAGATAGTCATACCTGCTAATGTGGAATTGAAGAATTACATATTGGAATGGCTACATGGATCAAGTGTAAGAGGTCACTCGGGTAGAGATGTAAGAATGCAGAGAATTAAGAGTTTATTCTACTGGAAAGGGCTAAACAAAGATGTTCAGAACTTTAGAAGAAGCTGTGGGGTTTGCCAAAGGTGCAAATATGACAATGCTGCTTCTCCAGGTTTGTTGCAACCTCTACCAATTCTTGAAACAGTGTGGTCTGCAATCTCTATGGATTTTATTAATGGTCTTCCTTTATCAAGTGGGAAATCTGTCATCATGGTAGTTGTGGATAGACTAAGTAAGGATGCTCACTTCATAGCATTGAGTCATCCTTATTCTACTTTATCAATGGCACAAGCTTTTCTAGATAACATCTATAAGCTACATGGATTTCCAACAATTATAGTAAGTGACAGAGACACAATATTCTTGAGTGAGTTTTGGAAAGAACTATTCTCTTTGCAGGGTGTATCACTAAATATGTCTACAACATATCATCCACAAAGTGACGGCGTAACAGAAGTGGTCAATAGATGTCTTGAAACCTACTTGAGATGCATGTGCAATGAGAAACCTCAGCTGTGGAGTAAGTGGCTTTCTCTTGAAGAATATTGGTACAACACCAACTATCACTCTGCAACGATGACAACACCATTTGAAGTGGTATATGGACAGGCTCCTCCTATTCACCTACCATACATACCAGGAGAGTCTAAAGTGGAAGTAGTTGCAAGATGCTTGCAGAATATAGAGAATATGATCCAGATGTTGAAATTTCATCTTCTACGTGTTCAGAACAAAATGGTTCAAGCTACGAATATACATAGATCTGATAGAAGCTTTCAGATTGGGGATTATGTTTTCTTGAAACTGCAGCCTTACAGGCAGAAATCAGCGATGACAAGATTGAATCAGAAATTGGCAACAAAATATTATGGTCTTTATAAAGTTTTGGATAAGTGTGGTGAAGTAGCATATCGTCTACAGCTTCCACAATCTTCTCCAATCCACCTAGTGTTTCATGTCTCTCAACTCAAAAGGTCAGTTGGTAATCACACCACTTTTACCAATTTACCATAAGTGATCACTGATATTGAAGTATGAGAGCCGGAAAGGGTTCTAGAATGCAAGATGGTCAATAGGAATGGCAAGCCTGCAACTATGGTCTTGGTTCAATGGACTGTAGAGAGTCTAGAAGAGGCTACTTGGGAATTTTTATTTGATCTCCAGAAGAAATTTCCAGCCTTTAGACCTTGAGGTCAAGGTCTTCTTAAGAGGGGAGATTGGATACAGAGTTTAGAGTACATCCACGTGGCAAAAGAGTATGAAGAATCTGTTATGAACTTAACTACTCTGTTTAGCTACTCTGTTTAGTTTGGTAAGCGTTTGTACGACAAGTAATTGAGTGAATATATAAACTCAATAAACTCTCATTGTATAATCATCTTGAAATCTTAATAAAAACAATCTTTTCTTTATATCTCTAAAAGCTTCTCTTTCTCTAATGGCGTATGCTTGTTGAGTGAGATCGCCCCGTTCTTAGGCTTTAGCTTCTTCTTTCTTCGTGAGCTAAATCCAATGGAAAGTCTTGTGTTTGTTTCTCGGAACAACCATAAGAGATTACAGAGCATATCAACCTCTATAACAGAAAAGAAAAAGAAAGAGGAAAAAAAATGGTAGAGGAATCTGTAGCAAATTGCTTTGATGAGTTTTTAGATTCGTCAAAATACCATCCGTGATAGTTCGGATGAAGATGAGGATCATGTAATTAATAGAGATGGGAAGATTAGGTTGGGAACAAATGATAGGTTAGCTATTGGAAGAACATTACAAAACAAAACAGAGAGGAACATAAACTTAGGTGATGTGATAAAAGATGTTTGATGCATTCTCATAAGTTTTAAAAAATAGCTTATCTCATTACAAAACCAGCATTTTCAGTTTAAAACATGATGAAAACAACACCTACAATCTGAAAACAACACCTAGCTACAGTCTTCCTCATAGCCATACAAGTGAGCTTTCAACTACAATAGCAACACCTACTGTCTTCAAAACTGACTTAGCCATCACATGACCCAGTTCCTCCATATTCTCCTTTGCGATCATGAGTTCTTTGTTAATCTTCTCATTCAGCTTCTTAACCATATCTTCCTCCATCTTCTAAATGATTTCCTTTTGGACCTCCATATTATCCATCACGTGCATCTTCAAATCATTGACATCTACTACACTCTCCTACGCTTCCCATCGACCATCTTAGTCTCGTCTATCAAGGCTTCATCAACCCACTTGAACACATGATCCTCATTCTCCCTCTAGTACACATAAATTCCGATCAATTTCTCATAACAATCAACAATTCAAATAAAAAACGAATAAACCTTCTATGCAATCAAGCATCTGTAGAATCTTGGTATGGTTTCTCCTTTGTCTTCGATGTGAATGTGATGATATCCTCTCCACACCAACATCTAGCTCGCCGGAACACCAGGAGGAGTTTCTCGATGAGCCGAATGGTTTGAACCCGAAGAGTAGCTCATGATTTTCAGAAATTGAGATGCTCTAAATGATGAAGAACCCTAAATCCCCAAAGTGGTTTTGTAAAAGCTTTCACACAAAAAGACGTCATTTTGCTTCGATTTTGTTAAGTAGACACAAAGACGAAACTGACGTAGTTTAGTTTTGTCGGGTCATGGGTTTGATTTCGGATCAACCTAGTCAGAGAATAGTAAACACGGATTAAAGCTGATGTAGTTTTATAAAGATTAAACTTTTTTGGTGATAAATAGAGAGCCCAAAAGTTTGTGTGGAAAAAGTGAGAAAGCAACATGTATAGAACGGAATAATGTGATAACCCAATAGTAATACGAAAACTAATTTCTCAAATTTTTACGTGTCAGTCAACTACTGATTTTAAAAGTTTAAGGAAAAAAAAATGAAACCATTTAGTTTTACGTATGTTAAGAAAATAAAAAGAAAAGTCAAATCTAATTAAAAAGTAAATCTTATTCAAATAGAGATACGAAAATGAATTCGTCAAAGTTTCACATGTTAGTCAGTCAATTACTGAGAAAGGAAAAAGAAACTATTTTTTTTTTGGTCGATTCAAAAAATGTCAAATATGATTAGAAAATAATCTTATTCAAGTAGATATATAAAATCAATTCGTCAAAATTTCACGTGTAAGTCATTCGATCAGATTTGACATAAAAAGCTAAATACTTAGCTATATGGGACAAAAATTATTAGAAACAAAATAATATAAGAAGAATAAGAGAATCAAAAATAAATAAATAATTGTTTTTGTAGTAGGCTTTTATATTGGTGGATGATTTGTATTGGCGTTCTCAATATTATATTACATATTTTCATAGATGATTTTATTTTCCATTTTTTTTTTAATTCCTCTTTTGAGGTTTTACCCGCGGCTACGTGTGAGCTAATCTAGTTAAAAGAAATAATTTCGATTAAAATTGTTTGCGATAATTCCGCTCCTCTAGTTTAGACAAATCTTTTTTTTCTTTTTTTGTTCGGCAGACAAATCTCTTAGCATCACGAGTACTTAACTTATACTCATGTGAAAAGCTCTACAAAAATTTGAGCTTATCCGTCAAGGCCCAAGCAAGTCTATGGGTGAGGCCACATGTGCTTTCTTTCGTTCGTTACTGGTGTGGCCTCACCGTTAGGGGTCAAATGGCTAAAAACCTGAGTGGTTAGCCGAGGAGGTGAATATCTCCGGAAGGCATAACACACTTCCCAGATTTTCGTATCAGAAACCCGAGCTAAGTATGGACTCTTTTTAAGCTTTCTACTTAAATATTCAAATATATTCAACCCATCCTTTTGGTCAAATTGGTGGAAATTATTTACCTTATGCAAAGCGTAGGTAAAACAACTCATCTATGAAAAGGGTTTTTATGAGCAATCCGACATCTAACCGGTTACATCTTACGATGCGGACAGTACGACGGTGATATTACCTTAAAACCTTGAGATTCACATGTCGGGTAAAGACAAGGATGGTAGGTGAAAATTACTCGAGTGCATAGTACAATTCTAAACCGATGGATCTGGATCCAAATACTTGATCTAATATACTAACCCGGGGAAGTAAAACTCTATAAATATAACATTTACTTTAACGAGAAAAGGATCCAAGTTTTCCTTATCATTTTTTGTAGTCCAATATAACTCTAGAGAGCATATACACTAATACTCTCTTTTTCGCTCTCGAAAACCAAAACCAAAAAATCACGACTTCTAAGATATGACTATTTGGGTTAGAGTTTTTTAAAGGTTTGGCCTTGCTTGGACCCTTAAACCTGCAAATGAACAAAGTTTTTGTTTTATCAAAACGTAAATTAGAGAACGATTCATCGCATTAAATGTAAATATACTTTTTACTAATTTTAATCTTAATTTAAAATATGATTAGTTATGTTTTTACATTTTAGTGTGCTAATATTAAGATTTTAATCTATGTGAAAACGGATCAATACATGAAAAAAAAATTATACATTGACAGTATATTTGAAAGAAAAGAAAAGAATATTTTAGTTTTATGACACCATGATAACTTATATGTGGTAGTGTTAGCCGCAATGTTATGATGGTTTTAATCGTGTGTCGTATGATATTCTCATCATTCTGAGTTTGGGCATAAAACCCGACCCGAACTTGACTCAAAAAAAGCAATTTGGGTTGTATTTGATTCCCTTAAAATACTCAATTGGGATCTCTTTAATTTCTTTATGGGTTTCAGGTCAGTTCGGATAAAACCGAATATATATTCACTCGTGTATTAAACAATATGAAAAATTGAATATATATATATATATATATTCACTCGTGGCTAGATTAAACAATATGCAATGTTGGTCGAAGATATACATTGTTGTTCTATGTTTTCTGAATATTTAAATCTCCTAAATTCTATGTTTTCTAGACGTCGGGTTATTCAATAAATGTTGTCTTAAAATTATTGATTGTTTCTTTTTATATATATTTTTTTGTAGCTTAAGTGCTTACGTCCATTTTAATTGGTCCCCTCCAAAGTTAAAATGGCGAGATCTTTGGACACAAAGTTTTCTTGGTACACAGGTAGAACTGTAGACGCTTGATATATATGATGTTTTTAAAGTATGAATTTCAACCAATGCCCATTGTATCTATAATGATATTCATAAAAAATGAAGTTAGAGTCAGACATATTAGTTTAGAATACTAGAGAAATGGATGGAGATAATCTTCATAATGTTATAGGTGCTTGACAGAATGACAGCTCAAATCGTATATGAACGACAACGACTCGGCCTATGTTTGAAGTGCTTTGAAGATCCAATCAGGAATAATAATAAGTTGAATCGTCATGAACAAACGTTTGCAGACCATATAATAATTATAAATTTAAGGTTTTAGATTTGTAATTTTTTTCAAAAGACGTTTTACCATTGTGTCTATCAATCCATAATGTAAATCTTTTCGTTAGATTATAATATAAAAGTTATAATCTAATGAAAACGTCTAAATAGAATAAATATTAATTTTTAATTGTTTATATTATAATTTAACGTGGCAGTCAAGTAACATAATAGTGACAATTTCTAAAAACTCATCACATTAAGTTTTATGTTTGGATTTCGAACTCTGCTCCCTACGATGTTAAGAGATTATAATAGCCACTAGACTAGTTAACAAAAAAATATATATATAACCTAACCAAAATGTCTAAATATAATAAATGTTAATTTCCTACTAACGGTTCAAAGGTTAATTTAAAAATAATAGAAAAAATAGTGATGTTTTGTTGAATGTAATATTATTTAAAAATAGACTGAAACTGGAGTTACGTACCGAAAAAAGATTTGAAATAGCAACCGGACTATTTAGAAAAAAAACAAGTTCTTTTGATTGGTTTAACAATATGAATATTATACGAATTAATACAAAATATTTAAAAATAACATGCAGAACTAATATATATATATATATATAAGTTTTATACCATTTTTCGTTTTTTGACAGAAGTTACAGAGATTACAAAAAAACGAAAATACAAAAATTAACTAAACAAACAAGACACCGCAAACTAAATAAAAGCGGAAAGCAGTAGTTAAAAGAGCAGAAAATCCCGAGCCACTCAAGAACGACCGATTTATAACCCCGACCAAAAGATATGATCTTAAAGACCTGGAGGTTGCCACGAGCAATGACACGAACCAAGAGTCTCCTCAAATTCCGAAGACCATCAAAACCTACAGCTTCTTGAGATCCTCCTAAACCTAAAACCAAGGAAAATAGAATCCAGAACTAATATGATAATTTAACATGTATTTTCGAAGTAGATCACGACACATGGGTATCAAACACAGAAGACCTTCCGGTTGATAGACCCAAGAGTGGCTAGTGTTTGACACCATTAAACATGAAGTAGGAGATGGGACACGATGTGCTGCCTATTAACATAAAATATATGACATTATTTACCTTCACCGTTGGTTCGATAAAATGAATATGGTTATCCAAATTAGTAAATCAGTATTTATAAATAAATAAATTTCTATTTATTTTTTCAAATTCAACAAGAAAGAGATTAAAAAAAAAAAAAAAATTCTTGATACACAACATTTGAAAAAGATAAGAAAATAGATTAAACAAGAAACTCAAAAGCTTTTTCCCTAAACTCAAAGAAATATTTGACTAGAGTCAGAACACCACAACAATGTCCCAAATGACTTCGATCGTATTTTTTACTGCATATTTATCAATTCTCCAACATACTTATCCCAACTATTTAAAAACTATCCAAGAATAATTTTTTTTTTTCGACAAATGGGAGAATGTGTAACATCCGCGTTCCAAGTCTACCTTGTTGTACAAGCTATGGGATTGCTTGTTGTATAAGTTGTTGTTTCTTGATGTAAAAGTCTTTGATTTTCTTGTGATATAAGTCATGGACTTTTTGTTATAAGAATGTGGACTCTCGGGTTGTTGTATTTCGACGGTAATTCAATATTAAATTATATATTATTGAATTGATTTGATGTGATTACTCGATCGAGTATCTGGAGTTGAAATCGAATATATGATGTGGTATTTCATGTATTGGTGACAAGCAAATACATGATGAAGGATTTCATGTATTGATGGGATTTGACACATGATGAGGTAGTTCATGTGTTGTTGTGGTTGTCTGCGATATGTTGTTATGTTACTTGGTTCTGATGAATTATGGATCTTGTGTCATTAGATCCTAATACGTGGTTTGGCTCATTAGGATTATGTGGTATTTAATCCTAATGAGGTTGGTTAGAAATATGTGGTATTTAATCCTAACGGAGGTGGTTTACCGATTAGGATTATGGTATTTAATCCTAATAGATTTGATAACCAAATGAATCTTGTGGTTTTAGATTATGAGGTTGACCAAGGGTAAACCTAGTGAGATCTTGTGGTCTTAGATCTCGCTGGACTTAGTTCATTCGGATCCTGTGGTATTAGATTCCGATGGACTTTGTCATCTTGTTGAACTTAGCTTGATCCAATGTGCTTGGTCGTTCTGTTAGACTTAACTCATTCGTGTCCAGTGGTATTGGATTTCGATAGGTTAGTCATTTTATGACCACATAGGATCTTGCAGTATTAGATCCTGAGGTTGTTGATGAACCGAGTAGGAACAATGTGGAGCTCAAATTAATAATCCTACGGGTTGTGTTTGGTTGGATTGATCGAAGGATTAATCATTTCGGAACAAATTTCGGGTTCATTTGGTTCAGAAGGAATTAAGCCGTGAATTGGGATATTGACGGGAGTTGAAGGAAATAATTTAGTACGAAGGAATGTCTCAAATATTTTGGAAAGTTTGGAGAAAATACTAAACCAAAAAGAAGAATTTAATTAAAATTATGGGAGTTGGTTTAATTAAATTTTGGTTTAGTGATTTGGTTTGGTTAATCAAATTAAACCAAACACAAAAATATATCTTCTTCTTCGCAAAGCTTCTAAAAGCTTCTTCTCCTCGTCTTTATCTCATTTCGGAGATATTTGTGCTTGAGTTAGAGAGAGAGTGAGAGAAAGAGAAGAGATCTTGAGTGTTGAAAAAAGAGAGGAAGAAGAAGGTGTAAAAGCTTGCAATAACAGAGTTCAGAGGGACGATCGGGGTAGCAAACGAATCTGGTTTGAGCTAAAACGTTTTTTGTAAGTTTATCAACCTCTTATCTAGCTATCTACCAAAGGGTTTCTCATTTCGTAGAATAGTCTGGGAGATATGGTCATTCTCCCGAAACCGCTAAATGCATAACAATCCGCGTTTGGTTCAGTTTGAGAGAGTGTTTGGGCACTCAAATCTTAATGGATTGAACTGAAATTTGGAAGATACCTCCTTGATAGTCTTAGCTTAAGATTGACCGGAGGGATTGAGGTTTTAATGGCTAGATTAAGAGATATCACCGGATTAGTAAACTCTGTTTTGTGAAGGAATTCTAAGATTTCGGTTTAAGCTAATTGAGCTTAAGGCCCGTGTGATGAACCTCTTAAGGATGTTTGTGCTCTATCTTTGCAGGCTTCTAGTAGTTACCTTGGTGGGTGTGTGTGTCAAGAGGAATCAAGCTTGAGGTTCAAAAGTATCGTGATTGTTTTATTGTTTCAGAAGCTTTATCGAGGTGAGTGTGTGACCGTAGCTTAGCTGGGTGATCATTGATTTTCGTGATTGATGTGTTTTAGGACTAGAACATATGAGTGTGATTTATGGTTGGTACATGTTGTGTGATGTTGTGTTGTGATGGAGCTCTATCATTACATGCATTGATTGTTCTGTAAGTTCACATTAATTGGGTTAAATCTTTGATCATATGTGTGTATAGTTATGGGACCGGATGACCATCTCACTAAGCATTATCAATGCTTATGCGCCTCTTTTGGTGCAGGTAAAGAGAAGTCTTAGAGATCGGAGCTCGTGGAACCAAGGCTGAAGGGAGAGGATGATTTAGACGAGTACCTGCATCTTTTTGTTTTCGTATGCTTGTTATGCTTTTGTTGTTAATATTTTAACTTGTTGGTAGGCTCTGTTGGTATGATCTAAGATTGTTTTGGATGCTTAAGTTGTGAAACTTGTATGGTTAAGTTGAAATGGTTATTTTGAAGCTTAAATTGTTCCTGTACATGTTTCTATAAAGTATTCTAGCGAGTTTGATGCATGTCTAGTTTTAGGTGGAAGGAATTGCATGAGTTTTGCTAGTTTTGGTTTCAGGACAGGGGAGGATCAATCGATCTAAGGGGAGATCGATCGGTCCAGATATGTGTCTTGATTTAGGATCAATTTGGGAAGGGTAGGATCGACCGATCTAAGTCAAGATCGATCGATCCAGAAAGAGATCGATTGATCCAGATTTGCGTGACGTTTTGGTCGATCGATCGATCCAAAGGAGGATCGATCGATCCCAAAGCCGATCGATCGGTCGAGTATTGCGTGAAGTTGTAGGATCGATTGACTCAAGTAGAGATAGATCGATCCTTGTTTCGTTTGTGTCAAGCTCTTTGATTATGAGCTATTGCTTAGTGTTTGAGTAATCAGTGATGCTTTGGTTAGATAGTTTAAAGAAATTCAATTAAAAAAATTTGAAATTCAGTAAAATTGTGTGTCCCGCTTCGCGTAGAAGTTTTGTAGCTTCTGTAAATAGGGATAGGGTGGCGCAGAATGACAATATACAATTTAGCAAAGTGCAGATTAGTAAGCGTATATATATATTAAGAGAAATCGAACCCTTTCTTTTTCTAATTAAAAGGTTGAGCAAAAACTATAAAATAAATTCAACCATGTCCTGACTGATGGGTTATAAAACTTAAAAGGATATAATGGATGCGTATAATCTGTCGTGTAGTGGATTATGAATAAATGATATAATTGTTATAAAACATCTTATGGACTCATTAACCGGCCCATTAGGCCCATTAAGGTTTTATCTTTCCCTTGTATCCCGAGACTCATATATATATATATATATTCCCTTGTCTCATTAATAAGATCTATCAGTTTACAACACGTTATCAGCACGAGTTGCTCCCTAAAACCCTAAAAACACAAAAACGCGGTTACTGTTCATCCGGCGTACTGTTCATCCGGCGTTACTGTTCATCATCACCGTTCATCGGCGTTACTGTTCAAAACCGAGGTCTTTAGCTCCCGGTTCTAGTCCGTACAACCCCTTAAGGTGAAAGGTAAATTCGAAACCCTAAAAAGCTAAGATCCAACCATCGAATTCGGACTAGAGAAAGTGTAACCATTAAAATGAATCTTGATTGATTAAGCGATTGTTATTGCTTGTGTGATCTGATTGCTTGACTCGTTTAAGTTGCTAGAAAAGTTATTATTGCTTAAACCAAAGTCGCAAATTCGAAAACACTTAGCCATGGCCGAAACTTTAAAAACCTAAAACCTAAATCGGATCAAATCCGAAATCCCTAAAGTATAATCCGATTGATTGAGGTTATCTAGGTTGTTTTAAATTGATTGTTTCTATGACTGGTTACATGCTAAATTGCCAGAAATCAAAACCTAATATCGCATGAACCCTAGAAACCTAGAAAAGTAAGAATCCTATTGTAAATAGGTAAATCCTAAAAACCCTAAATCCTATTCTAAATAGGAAAAGTTTAATCATAATCAATAAAAGGAAAACCTAAATAAAAGAGGAAATTATCAAATCCTAAATCCTAATTAAATTGGGAAATTTCGAATCCTATTCAAGACAGGAAAACCTTATAAAATAGAAAATTTTCCAAAATAGAAAGTTTCCCAAAAAAAAAAATAGAAAGTTTCCATAAATAGCAAATTTTCATTTAAGGAAAGTTTATTTTTTCAATCCCATAATCCAAAAATCCTAGATTCATCAAAGCTATTTTTCCGCAATGAATGATCACTTAATGAAATCAATTGCATGTTTTCAGATGTCGAACATTCAAAAGGTTGAATTCGAGGCACTCAATGTCTCTGGAGATAACTATCTCCAGTGGGCCCTTGACACTAAAATTTTTCTCAACTCCAAAGGCCTAGGTGAATGCATCATCGATGGTAACACCGCATCTCTCAAAGATCGGTTCCAGGCGATATTTCATATCCGCCATCACCTGGCCGAGAGCCTCAAAAATAAATATCTCACGATTGAGAACCCACTCGACCTTTGGGTGGCACTGAAAAAGAGGTATGACCATCAGAAAACGGTCCTATTGCCCCAAGCCAAGTTCGAGTGGAAGAACCTACGGTTCCAAGATTTCAAATCCGTTGACGCCTACAACTCCGAGTTATTTCGGATCATTTCAATCATGAAACTATGTGGCGATGAAGTGTCTGACAATGAGCTGCTGGAAAAGACATTGTCAACATTTCATACTCAGAATATTGTGCTTCAGCAACAATACCGCGCGATGAAATACGCGACATATGAGGATTTGATCTCTTGCTTACTCCTAGCAGAGAAAAATAATGAGTTGTTGATGAGGAACAGTGCTCAAAGGCCCCCGGGATCAGCCCCACTACCAGAGGCCCATCAAATTGAAGGAGCCAAGAGAGAATCCAACTACGTCCGGCGTGACAGATCCTCTGATCGTGGCCGTGGACGTGGCAATGGACGTGGGAAGCGTGGCAATGGACGTGGAAATTCGAACATAGGCAACCGACCTAACCTCAGTTACGGTCGCGGTAAAGGTCGTGGAATCTCCAAACCGACCCATTCAGCCAACTCGACCAATCCATCCCCTTGCCACCGATGCGGGATGTCAAATCATTGGTCCAAGAACTGTCGCACTCCCAAGTTCCTTTGTGATCTCTATCAGAAGCACGGGAAAGCTCATCCTGAAGATAATCTGGTTAACCAAGATTATGAAGGTGACTTCAAAGATGATAAGGCTGATCACATGGATTACCAGACCTCAGACCTTCTTGATTGATTTCGACATTTAGATATTTGCTTTATATTGACAATATTTATTTGGGCTTTGTTTGATTTTGATTTGTGTTCTTCAGAACTTATTTTTTTTATTATGCACACATTATTTTATGAAATGGTTTATTTAATTACTTATTTAAATCGTACCTCTTGTCTATTAAAGTTATGAACGAGCTCAAACACATCATTGTGGTGGACAGTGGATCCAGCCATACCATACTAAAAGACAAGAGATACTTCATAAATCTCATAATAAAAACCGCAAACATTAGCACAATAGCGGGTACCTCGAGCCTAATAGAAGGCCACGGCCAAGCCCATGTGTTGTTATCAAACGGCACACATCTAGAAATACTAGATGCACTATACTCACCCAGTTCAAAGAGAAATCTATTGAGCTTCAAAGATATAAGACTAAATGGTTTCCACATCGAAACCCAGGGTGAAGGGAACAAATAATCCCTACTGATTACTAAGATCTCACACGGCCATAAACAAGTCCTTGAGACTATACCCGCACTATCTACTGGCCTTTACTATGCTAAGGTCAGTATGATTGAGGCTAATGTTGCTATTAAAGCACGATTCAAAGATCACACTATTTGGCACGACCGGCTTGGTCATCCCGGTACGAATATGATGTGTAAATTGATTCAAAGTTCTAAAGGGCACACCCTTAAAGAAAACCGATTTTTCCCTCAGCACCTCACGTGCACAGCTTGTTCACAAGGGAAGTTGATCACTCGGCCTTCACCAGTCAAAGTGTCTAAAGAGACCTTGAATTTTCTGGAACGAATCCAAGGAGACATATGTGGTCCGATCCACCCACCTTGTGGGACATTTCGGTACTTCATGGTTCTAATTGATGCATCGACCCGCTGGTCGCATGTTTGTCTATTGTCTTCTCGAAACCAAGCATTTGCTAGGTTATTGGCCCAAATCATCAAATTGCGAGCCCATTTTCCAGATTTCCCACTTAAGACTATACGTCTTGATAATGCTGGTGAATTCACTTCCCAAGCGTTTAATGAGTATTGTATGGCCATGGGGGTAAGTGTTGAACATCCCGTGGCACATGTCCATACACAGAATGGATTGGCCGAATCATTCATTAAACGAATTCAATGGATTGCTCGACCATTACTCATGAGGTCGCAGCTCCCGGTCTCAGCTTGGGGACATGCAGTCTTACATGCTGCTGAACTAATACGCATTCGGCCATCTAGTGAGCATAGATATTCACCATCCCAATTGCTAACGGGTCATGAGCCAGACATCTCCCATATTAAGATATTTGGGTGTTCAGAGAACTAAAATGGGACCTCAGAGGAGGATGGGAATATATGTTGGTTTTGATTCTCCCACCATTATCAAATATCTTGAGCCGACCACAGGAGACCTATTTAAGGTCAGATATGCGGATTGCCAATTTGATGAATCGGTATATCCTGTCTTAGGTGGAGAGACACACAAGCTGGTAAAGGAAATTTCATGGAATCAAACATCCTTACAATGGCAAGATCCTCGGACTCTAGAATGTGATTCAGAGGTCCAAAAGATTATACACTTACAAAAGCTAGCTAATCAATTGCCAGATTCCTTTGCTGACCCAAACAGAGTAACCAAATCGTACATACCAGCTTGTAATGCACCAGTACGAATAGATGTCCAAAAAGGACAGACTCAAGTTGCTACAGAGTCTGCATCACGTAATAAACGTGGCAGACCATTAGGTTCCAAAGATAAGAATCCCCGGAAACCAAAGAGAGGTGCAACGGTTGAAACCGGGATTCCTGAAATAACAGACATAGCCGCGGCTGAGATTCACTCTAGTGAACCGATACAAGAGGTTTGGGACGCCAAATCTCAAGGTTCCGAAGGGATCAATAATAATGAAATCTCTATCAATTATAGCATGTCTGGAACTCAATGGAACAGAAAAGATGTCGACATAGATGCAATCTTTGCATACAAGGTAGCACTTAAGGTTGCGCACACACAAGAGGATCTAGAACCCACGTCTATAATTGAGTGCACTCGTAGATCAGACTGGCTAAAATGGAAAGAAGCCATAAACGTGGAGTTAAACAGTCTAAAGAAAAGGAATGTGTTTGGTCCGATCATAAGGACACCATTCGATACTAAACCAGTGGGCCACAAATGGGTCTTTGTGCGTAAAAGAAACGAACTCGGTGAAGTTGTTAGATACAAGGCACGACTTGTAGCACAAGGATTCTCATAGAGACCCGGAATCGATTATGAAGAGACTTATTCTCCTGTGGTGGATGCAACTACTTTTCGATTCCTCATAAGTCTGGCCATAAGAGAAAATTTAGATTTGCGGTTAATGGATGTTGTAACCGCCTATCTCTATGGACCATTGGACAATGAAATCTATATGAGATTACCAGATGACATCGAACTTAAAGATAAGCATGCATCTTGAGATCAGCACTGCATTAGGCTGAACAAATCCTTATATGGACTGAAACAAAGCGGACGTATGTGGTATAACCGGTTAAGTGAATATCTCATCAGAGAAGGCTACAAAAACGATCCGATCAGTCCATGCATCTTTATCAAGAAATACGAAAACAAAGGATTTGTGATCATAGCAGTATACGTGGATGATTTAAACATCCTCGGAACATCTGGAGAAATGAAAGACCTGGGCAAAACTAAATTCTGTTTGGGGCTACAACTTGAGTACATCAAAGATGGAATCCTTGTGCATCAATCAGCATACATTGAAAAGGTACTCAAGAGATTCAATATGGACCAGGCCCACCCATTGACCAGCCCAATGGTTGTGAGGAGCCTCGGATTGAACAGTGATCCATTCGGTCCAAAGAAGGACGATGAAGAAGTTCTCAGTCCTGAAATGCCATACCTCAGTGCCATAGGAGCATTAATGTACTTGGCTAGTCACACTAGACCAGACATCTGTTTTGCCGTGAGTCTCCTAGCTCGCTTTAGCTGATGTCCAACTAAAAGGCACTGGAACGGTATTAAACACATCCTAAGGTACCTACAAGGGACTAAGGACTTAGGATTGTTTTACACTGACCAACACAAGGATGGGCTAGTTGGCTTCGCTGATGCAGGATATCTATCGGATCCGCACTGTGTCAGGTCTCAGACTGGTTATGTCTTCACGCATGGAGGAACAGCTATCTCATGGAGATCTATGAAGCAGACAATCGCTGCCACCTCATCTAACCATGCAGAAATCTTGGCCATTCACGAAGCTAGTAGAGAGTGTGTCTGGTTGCGGTCCATGACTCAGCACATCCGATCAGATTGTGGTATGAACGAAGATAAGGAGCCAACGGTTATGTTTGAAGACAACGCGACTTGCATTTCTCAGCTCAAGGACGGTTATATCAAAGGGGATCGGACGAAGCATATTCTGCCCAAATTCTTCTTCACTCATGAATTACAGAAGGATGGTCAGGTCAAAGTTCAGCAGGTCCGATCAAGTGAGAATTCAGCCGACCTATTCACCAAATCATTGCCGACTTCAACACTCCGGAAGCTCATTTATCAGATTGGGATGCGTAGACTTAAGGATCTACAGTGATGCTCAAATCAGGGGGAGTAATGCGTGTTGTACTCTTTTTCCTTAACCATGGTTTTTCCCACTGGGTTTTCCTGGTAAGGTTTTAATGAGGCAACATTCCCCAGCGCATTATAGAGATCCCGGTTGAGTATCGGGCACGGTTATTTCGTCCAAGGGGGAGTGTTATAAAACATCTTATGGACTCATTAACCGGCCCATTAGGCCCATTAGGGTTTTATCTTTCCCTTGTATCCCGAGACTCATATATATATATTCCCATGTCTCATTAATAAGATCTATCAGTTTACAACAATAATTCAATTATACATGGTCGGCCACTTCATTGTCATATTCGCAAGGATCGTTTGTTAAATATTGTTGTCGGCTGTCGGCAATAATATCAGTGACTTTGAAAAGTATGCTACTCTTTTATTGAGTATATCATTATTTACTTTAAAGTAAGGGTTAAATTTTAAACTACTAACATTGGTAACACAGATTTAAAGATATAGAATTCATAAAATATAAATCTTTGTCCCGATATTTATCCTTGAGGGTTTATATTAAAACCATAGTTCGTTATATCATTATATGTTATTAAATAGGTGAATATATTAATCAAAATTAGTTATGAAAAATACAATATATCATATACTTGAAAAATATTTTTTGCAAAAAAGTTTCTAAATGATTTTTTTGCAAATTTATTTTCCATTAAAAAAAATAAAAATAAAATAAGGTCTAACATTTATAAAAAGAAAAATAAAATAAGGTAATCCTATGCTCATTTCCGCTGTTAGTCGAGAGAAGATTCAAAAAACATTTTTCAATATGCGAAACAACAAATACCCAGGGCCAGATGGTTATACTTCTGAATTTTTCAAATCTAATTGAGAATGATTTTGTTCATGCAGTCCAATCATTCTTTCAGAAAAATGATTCCAAAGGAAATTATTCTACAATTCTACCTCAGATTCCTAAGAATGGGGATGCATTAGATATGAAGGATTACAAACCAATATCTTGTTGTATTGTTCTCTACAAAGTTGTGTCCAAGATTCTAACTAATCGTTTAAAGAGATTACTCCCGCGAATAATTTCTTTAAATCAATCGGCTTTTGTTAGTGAGAGACTCTTTATGGAAAATGTTCTGTTAGCCTCAAAAATTGTTAAGGACTATCACAAGGATTCTATAGCCCCACGTTGTGCATTGAAGATAGACATAGTGAAGGCTTTCGACTCTGTTCAATGGACCTTCTTATTGAACACTCAAGAAGCACTAAGCTATGTCTTATGGGATGTGTTTAAGGTTATGACCAAACCAGTAAGTGTGGTTATACGAATAGAAGCTCTTAGCACCACGAGAGTGGGTTAAAAATTCAGATCTACGTATTAGAGAGTATTAGCTATGGTCGAGTTTGTCGTTTGATAGAGTAGCTTAAAGCTAATCTAATTGTGGCCAAGTTAGGTTGTGATCTCAGAAATAAATCATCACGAGAGTAGGATTGTATTCCAGAAATAGATCTATAATTCACTCTTTGCCTTAGACACGCTTTAACGTAGTTAATCGTTGGATGGTGTGATAGCCCCCAAACGATGTGTCTCTCACACATAAGAGTAATCGTTGATGGGATTGCGTGTAATGCATGAAGATTGCGTTTAATTTATGTTATTTAATTTATGTTATTTATTGTCTGTTATTTATTTTACGTAATTTAATTTATGCAATTTATTTAGTACTATTTAATTTATGCTATTTGTTTGATGCAATTTAATTTATGTAATTTAATTCAGTAATTTAATTATACTTTAGTAGTTTAGTTTATTTAATTGTTTTATTTTATTTTATGTTTTATTTATTTTATTGCATATTAGTTTAGGACACAACCGACTCTTTATATTATTCCGCCTAGATTAGATCTGCATTTGTATTTTCTGTGTGTTATTCTATTTCCTCTGTGGATCGATCTCGTACGTACTACAATTGCATTGACTGTGCACTTGAGGTCTTATGGATTAAACTCTCGAGACTACCTTATAGGTAGAACTCGGGTGAAACCTGAGTGAGAGGAAAGCGTAACAACACTAATCCTCTCCTGTACCAATGTTCTTCATCGTTAGTTTGGCATCGACCGAATGTGGTCGATGCTCTCTTTCGGATAGGTCCCTCTCGAGGAGCATCGACCGTGTAAGGTCGATGCTGAGGTCGATGGTTCTCCTTTGAAGCTTCTAAGGAAGTATTCCGCAACATTCTTGGTTGGATCAAGTAGCTTCAACATCCCCATGGTTTATTGAGGCCCTTAAACACTCTAAAAACATCGTTTTTGCTCCAAGTATCTAGAATTACATAAACAAATGCAAATGTACAAAAATAATCTTAAATATTAACTAGAATGCACGAAACTAACCTATATGAATACATGAAAACGTGTAAATATGAGTGTTATCAGTGAGAGCGTCATCTAACTGATTACTTGCCATATATGGTCTTCAGAAAACGAGATTCAATTTCATCTCTTGTCTTGTAACAATCAAGATCCACATGCTTTGTTCTCTCGTGGAACACTAAATTATTTGCAATATATAATTCTGCAGTGTCGTCACAATAGAGATAAGCAGGTGTTGTTAAAGGAATCTTCAGATCAACTAGCAACCGAGAAAGCCATATAAGCTCCTTTGTAGCTAAGGCCATTGCTCTAAATTCAACTTCTCCTTTACTACATTAGATTGTATCTTGCTTCTTTGATTTCCAGGAAACTAAAGAATCTCCAATGAACATGCAATAGCCAGTAATAAATCTCCTAGTGTATGTATAAGCAGCCCAATCAGAGTCTTAAAACCTCTCAAATCAAATTTAGTATATGTAGGGTAGAACAAACCTTGACCTACTATTGGATTTCTCCGTCCAAGGTGGGGAAAAAGGTCATTCTTCAGATATGGGTATCGCCATCTTGGTATGATATTCTTGCTTCGTTGGAGTCAAATGAAGATGACGTTGGTCATTTAGAAGAAGAAACAGAGGATGTTGGGTGCCAGCGTGCAGCATAAGCAGTTGAAAGTTCAAATAATCCTTTACCATCTACTGAAACTCGTGCTACCACTCGTCATGTAACTCGTTTACAATCTGGAACATTGAGTACTAAAGCAGCTCATCACACTAGTGTTTCTAGTGTGATGGGGAAAAAACTTCTCGAAAGAAACTTGATGGTGGGCTTCTTCTTGAATGTTCGCGGTCTGAATAAAACAGGAAAACAAAATATAATAAAAGGATGGCTCTCTCATAGTGGGCTGGATTTTGGATGTTTTTTGGAAACAAGAGTGAAGGAATCTCGAGCCTCTTCAGTTATTTCTTCAATCTGTCTTGATTGGTCTTCAATAACAAATTACGAAAACCATCGTTTGGGTCGTATCTGGGTAGTCTGGAATAATAAGGTGGGAGTTACATCGGTTTTCAAGAGCAGTCACCTAATAACTTGCTCGGTTTTGCTAGATGGGAGTGATAAGGAGTTTTTTTATTCTTTCATATATGCTTCCAATTTTATGGAGGAGAGGAAATATTTATGGGAAGACTTGCGTCATCACCATACTTCTCCTATGTTCCAGGAAAAGTCATGGTTGATTTGTTTGGATTTTTATGAAACCTTAGAAGTTGAGGATCATTCAAATTTCCATAGTGGTGTTTTGTCGGGAATGCAGGATTTTCAGGATCTGGTCCGGTTCTGTTCCTTAACGGATTTGGGCTTTCAAGGGCCTCGTTTTACATGGTGTAACAAGAGAAGGGAAGGATTGATTTGTCGAAAATTAGACCGGTTTCTCATCAATGATGCATGGTCAGCGGTTTATGTTACTTCGTATTCTGTTTTTGAACTAGGTGGTTGTTCTGATCATTCGAGAGGAAGGATTATGTTTGCCGTGAATACAGCTCCTTCTCGTCGTGCTTTTAAATTTTCAAACATTCTCACCAAGCTACCACGTTTCCATGAGGAAGTTGCAGCTTTTTGGCAAACGACATCTCCGATATTTGTGTCAACATCTGCCATGATCCGCTATTCAAAGAAATTGAAATTGTTAAAAGAGCCAATGAGAAAACTGGGTAAAGAGAAGCTTGGGGACCTTTCTAAGCTGACTAAGGAAGCTTACGATGATCTTTGCTCTAAACAGGCGGCAACATTGTTAAACCCAACGGAAGAGATGATGGAAACTGAGGTTGAACCTCAATCAATTTGGTAGCGGTTAGCAGACTTGGAGGAAGGTTATTTGAAGCAAAAATCAAAGCTCCATTGGCTGAAGGTGGGTGATAGAAATAACTCTTTCTTCCATCACTCGATTCAGCAAAGTAGGTCTTTCAATAGTATTACAGAGATTCATGACAGAAATGGGATTTTGCTTCGGGAAAAATCAGAGGTGCTGAGAGAAGCTTCATGTTTTTTTGAGGATTTTTATAATCATCAGCCTAGTGATTTCACGGGTATGGCTACAGATGATATCCGCCGACTACTGCCTTTTGTTGTAATGAGGAAGATAATTCTATTTTAATTTAAGCTGTTTCTCGTGAGGAAATTCAGAATACTCTTTTCAAGATGCCTAATAATAAGTCTCCAGATCTCGATGGTTATACTTCAGAATTTTTAAATCCTCCTGGGATTTGATTGGGAATGATTTTGTAGCTGCAGTCCAATCGTTCTTTCAAAAAGGATTTCTCCCAAAAGGTATTAACTCCACAAATCTAGCTTTGGTTCCAAAGAAATAAGAGGTTTTGGACATGAAAGATTATAGACCGATTTCCTACTGAAATGTTTTATACAAGGTGGTTTCTAAGATTTTAGCCAACAGATTAAAGAGATTGCTCCCTCGAAGTATCTCTTTAAATCAATCGACTTTTGTGAGTGAGCGGCTCTTAATGAAGAATGTTTGTTAGCTTCTGAGATCGTTAAAGACTATCATAAGGAATCAATTGCCTCTCGTTATGCTCTGAAGATTGACATTGCAAAGGCTTTCGATTCAATTCAATTGGTTTTTCTATTAAATACTCTCGAAACTCTTAATTTTCCTCAGATTTTTATATATTGGATTCGGCTTTGTAAAACAACGACTTCTTTCTCGGTTCAGGTTAATGGAGAGATAGTTGGTTATTTTGGGAGTAAGAGAGGTCTTAGACAAGGTTGTTCTTTATCTCCCTACTTGTTTGTCATCTGTATGAATGTTCTCTCACATTTAATCGATAAGGGAGCTGCTGATCGGACTTTGGGATACCATCCTCGATGCAAAAATATACAGCTAACCCATCTTTGTTTTGTTGATGACCCAATAATTTTTATTGATGGCAGTAATCATTCCATTGAAGGCATTATAACGATTTTTAACAACTTTGCATCAAAATCAGGCCTACGAATAAGCATGCAAAAATCAACAATTTTCCCGGGGGCAAATTGATTCACTCAAAGGATGATATCTTGAATCGATTTCCGTTTTCACATGGAGATTTACCTGTACGGTACATGGGACTTCCCCTTATGACGAAAAAAATGAACAAGGATGATTATTCAATTCTTATTGAAAAGATCAGAGCAAAGTTCTGTTCTTGGAGTATCTGTTTCCTATCCTATGCAGGCCGTCTACTACTCCTTAAATTTGTGATCCTGAGTTTGGTTAATTTTTGGATGGCTGCTTTCCGTTTACCGAAGGGTTGTATTGATGAAATTAACAAAATGTGTTCAGCTTTTCTCTGGTCAGGTCCAAAGTTGAATTCGAATAAGGTAAAACTATTATGGGCTGATGTTTGTTTGCCAACATCGGAAGGTGGTCTTGGAATTAAGCCTCTCAGAGAAATTAACCAAGTTGACTGTTTGAAGCTCTTATGACGAATATTATCGCAACAACCATCTCTATGGGTTTGTCGGATTTGGAAAATCTTATTCAAAGCAAAAACATTTGGACAATTAAGGCTTCTACAACTAAAGGGTCTTGGATGTGGCATAAACTTATAAGTTTCGTGATATCGCTAAGTCCTTTTATAAGGTGGAGGTGGTTAATGGAGAATCAACCTTGTTATGGTATGACGATTGGTCTACCTTCGGAAGATTGATAGACCATACTGGACCTAGAGGCTCAATGATACATGCCTAGAACCACAAGCTCAAGATCGATCCAAGCTCAAAACAGTGGGAGATAGTAAACGGGCTTCACGCGGCGGAGGGGAACAAATGGGGAGCTAACGGAGTTGAGGGATGGCTGGAGGACGCTGAGATGGTGACGTGGGATGATGGAGGAGTTGATTGGGAGCTTGAAAACCAGGAACACGAGCGTGAACAACAAGAGAACCGGCGGAGATAGTGGTGGAGGAAGCTTCACGATGATTTGGTTCAAACCGAGAAACAACCGAATGAAGATGGAGATGGGGTGAAGCAACCAAGTGGAAGTGAAGGCACCACAAAGGTGATGGATCTCCCTTTGATACAGCCACCCTCAAAGGTAGAGGACCAACCTTAATACCTTAGAGAAACCATAGTCTAAGACTAGAAACAAGGTGATAACTTTTTGTGTAAAGATTGCTTAACATTAATGAAAGAGTAGCTTGCCTTATATAGGCTTACAATTAGACAAATATATGATGGATGGGCCTAAGCCAGTTTAGGACAAGGCTTGATACCTAGGCCCATCAATACATTTAATTAAACCCTTCAAATAAACCCAACAAAAAAAAAGACAAGTCTTTAAGCAATATAAGAAAAGGAAAACATAAGTTATGGTCTTCCTTAGAGATATGATCACATCTCTTGAATATTTAGGCTAGTCATAGATATTTCCAAGTAAAATACCGTAGGGAGATGAGATGTGGTGCTTTAGGTCTTTCGAGCCTCGTTAAAACTCTTTCCTAGTAAAACTTGGTGGGAAACCTAGGAGTAGAAAAAGAGTGCCTTACTCACCTAAAGTCTTAGAGGGTGTCCTCACTGATGGGTAATGAGGACACAAGAAGCTTTACTCCCCAAGCTTTGTGTCCATGGATCTTCTACCCGTTTTTGGCTCATCGGTTCAAAATCTTAGCCGCTTCCGGGTCCGGATGTTGTCGTGCAGCTCCATCGGCTCTTAGGGCATGGCTGGGACGTGTGGAGCTGCTCTTCAAGGTCTCCCTCCATGCGTCTCAACATCCTTTCAGTAAGATTGAATGGTACCTTCATATCCGCTTCATGGCTCGGCTCTTTCGGATCCACGGCAATGAAATGGTGCGGGTTGATGATCAAATCACTCAATTGATTTTGGTAATTGTCTCAACGTCAACATTTATGAATTGAGCGCTTCTCGTCGTCAAAGACACCACCGAATTGCGGATTGGAATCTAATTTAAGAGGAGATTCAAAAACTTCAAACACGAACGGAGAGACATGGTCGTGATATTCCTTTATGGAAATACAAGCCTGATGCTTATTGAAATTTTTTCTCGACAAAGCTTACAACAAACCTGATCAAAACGCCAAGACCGTATATGAGCTAGTACGTTAATGTATGGTTCAAAAACTCTATTCCACCATATTATTTTCAGTTCTGGCTTGCTTTTATTAACCATTTAACAACGGGAGATAAAATCAAGGTGTGGAATTTGAGTTATAATTCGAGTTTCTGTCGTTTACACGAGGAATCGAGAGACCATCTATTCTTTGAATACGCCTATTCATCAAGGATTTGGGAAGCTCTATGTCGGGGTATTATGGGAGCTTTATTTTCTACTATTTGGAGTACTTACACCGCAACCTTAACATCGAATACGATGGCTTGTTGCCTGAAGACAACGTGTCAATTGAATATGGGTATAAAGCTCAATACTTTTTGTTCAATTTGCCTTACGAGATCAATAGTTCTTCTTGATGATCAAAATTAGTATATTTGGATGCTCAGACATTGTTGTTTAGGTGCAGTTGAAGTGCTGGTTCTCGTTCTTATTGCAAGTGATTGACTTAAAGAACAGATTTTGGGTAGAAGATTTTGTCTTTTCTCAGGCAGAGATAGCATGGCGCATAACATGTTGAACAACATACATGATTTATTGGATCATACGTTTCCGATCTGTTGTATATGATGTTGTGAATTGAATTGGCAGGTGAAAATTGGTGGGAAGGTTATATACATGTCGAAATTTGGGCGAGTAAAATCGGTGACAATTAAGGTATTCTATTGTTTCACCATTTTAATGCTTTATCGAATACTTTCAAGTGTAAGCGTTCTAAAACTTCTATGCAATTTTTTTCTCGGAGTTGTTGAATTGCTTTGCAATGCCACAGATGAGTTTGTTAATGTTGCATAACTAGTTTAAATGTGGGGTGAAATATAAGCCGATCTCTTCAAGTAATTTTGATAAGAAAACATAGTTTTTTGAGTGATCATGTAGTTGAAATTAGGTTTTCTTGTCTATATATATGGATCTGTGAATGTGTTCATAGGCTAGGCAATCAGTAGCTTGTCTCGTTTGCGATTTTTTTCCTTGTTTTTGTAATTCCTAATTCGGAGAATATCTCTGCGCTCAGAGGTATGTTCTTATTCCTTGTGTGGTTTTCATCGACGGATGTAACCGTCGTAAGCTATATTTAATCTGTATTTGAAGGTTTTATATGACTTCTCATCATTGTCTTTAGATTGTAATTTGTATGTATCCATTCATATGCGTTTGTATGGTAGTTTTACACTAGCTAGTCTTTTCTATTGCTTAACACAAATCCCAGAGATGGAGTTACTATACATTTTCGTTTGTTTCCCAGGTTGGTGTTTGCTTGCTGATGATTTTCTTTACAAGAATTGTAAATGTCAATTTGAGAAACATATGGAAATCAAGGTTGGAAGGGACTACTTGCTCTACATGCGGTATAGTCTGTGAACACTGGTGACAGCCCGACTTCCAAGTCCTAAGCTTTATGCGTTAGAGATCCCATGATTGTATCTTTGCACTCTTTTGGTTCAGGCAACACGCTGTTGTGAGTGAGACTTAACAGTTAATTAGTCAACTGATTATATTGCTGACTTTTTGTTATTGCAACACTACCAGGTGATGTGACCTTTGATGAGGTATTGAACCCTAATGATTCTTAAGTGATGGGTCTTTGAAGCTTACAATAAGCAAAATCAATAGGTTTAAGATCAGGTATAAGAACATGTTTGCAAACGGGTTGTTGTTAGTGGCAGAGCTAGAAAAATCTTTTATTGGGATCAATATTATATAAAGAATATATTCTATACGGAGTAGAAAAGAAAAATAACACTAAAAATATATATATTTGTAAGCAACTTATTTTTATAAGTATAAGTCAGCTTTAAAAAAGTTTACATGGCCTAAATTACTAATATGGATTTGGGTTCAATTAATTTAGAGGGATCAAATATATTTTTATATGGAGAATGTGGGTTTGAGTCTTTTTTTTTTTTTTTTTTTTTTTTTTTTTTTTTTTTTTTTTTTTTTTTTTTTTTTTTTTTTTTTTAAGTAAATCGTGAGTTTAGGTCAGATTTATAGTGGTCAGTTTAAAAATTTAACTGGGGTCAATATTACAATTTTTCAAAAAACATAATGGGTAATAAAATTTGGCTGGGGTCAGTTGACCCCCCTCCATCTCACATGCCTCCCCCCCTAGTAGTTGTCATGTGTGTTCTGTTTTTCATCAATAGGTTAGATTTTCATAAAGAAAACCACGTCAATTTGACTGAAACTTGCAGAACATCGGGAATATCTTGTCAAGCTATATGACCGTAAAGATATACATAAAGAAAACCACGTCATCCTTTTTTTTGTTGCATTTACTATCTCAGGTCTCTAAAGGACGACATGACATTAGTATTTCTAGTGCTTCTAGATGCATTAATTCTCTTATATGATTGGAAATATCTTTTTCTTTTGCCCTTACAAGGAAAAGGGAGCTAAAAACTCCCAATATATCTGATTTGATATGCTCAGAGTCTCCGATGTTCTAAACAAAGTGGAGAATCGGAGAGTCTGAGCTACTAGCTCACTGCGCAGCCTTCCATTCACAGTCTCAATTGACTGTGAATGGCTGTTAAACAACCAAAATGAACACGTTGTCAAAGCGTTTTCATCTATAAACCATTAAGTTTCTTTTGCTTGAACTTGATCAGTGATTATTCGAGAAAGTTTCTAAAAGACTCAACTTGGTCGTGAAGGGCCTAAAACCACTGTGATGAACAAACCGGAATATTTTTCGATCTGGCCAAGTAATGGTTGTTTTTTTTTTCCGAACCCAAGAAGTTGTAAGTCTTAAGAATCGATAAAAGAACTCTCTTCTTTTATTAGGTTTTAGAAAACTTCACAAAAACTAAACCCTGTGATTCTCAATATATCATAGCTCACATAGCTTATGATATTTATAGGGAGAAGTCTAATCACAATAGGAAATCATTAACTCTAGTTTATCCTTAACTCGACATCACTAAAGTCTAATTTACCCTTGATCTAATCCTTGACTCGATTAGATACTTGGGCTCCAAGTTAGCTAGATTATCCAACATTCTCCCCCTTAATCTTCAAACTTGGATTATGAAAATCTTCAACACCGATCTTGTCTCGCATTTCCTTGAACTTCACGCGTGCAAGTGCCTTGGTGAGTATGTCAGCTCGCTGCTCGCTTCCAGAGACATGCTCGACCTCCACTTGCTCATTTTCAACACACTCACGAATAAAGTGATATCGTGAAAGGAGGAAAGAAGGCTTATTCATACCTCCACAATTGCACTATGTTCGATTTATACTCCGACTATATCACGATGCGAAAACATACCCGATCTATCAAAAATATGAATTTCAATATCCGACTTTATGTTTCATGCGATTTCATATATATCGACGAAAACCGTTAACAGACCGTAACGGAAGATGACGTGGACTCCGACGTGGCAAAAACGACGTCGTTTCGGGCAAAACTCAAAATCGAGAAATTAGAAAAACGACACTTTGGCATATTATACACAAAACTACGTCGTTTTGAGAAAAAAAATTAGAATGCTTATGTGGCCTAAACGACGACGTATTATTGGCATATTAGAATGCTTCTTCTTCCTTTAATTTTCTTTCCCAAATCGTCCCAAATCGTAACCTAAGTTGAGAAATCATCTTCAGAAACCTTCTCCTTTTCTGATTCTTCTCTTTCTCCTCCTGAATTAGCTCCAATGAAAGAACATGATACAGCCTGAGATCTTTGAAGGATCATCAACCAATCATATGTATCTCTTCAGTTTTGATCATCTAATTCGCCATGGACAAACCAAACCTCACGGAGTCTTTAATTAAAGCTTTGTCTGCTTTTTAGAAGCTAAAAAAAACTTGAGTAGATAATAGGATAAACCCTTTACAATCCAATCAAAATCCCTGAGTCTTGCTAATTTTGAAGGTTTCACCACTCAATTGCTAAATAGGACGGAAAAAAAAAGACAAGGAATTTAGAGAAGAAACAAGTGAGAGCAATGTGAATAAAGAATCAAGCAATACTAAGAGAGCTTAAAATAGAAATTTTCCAACTATCCCCAAATCAGAATAAGAACCCTAATAATTCAATCGCAGAGGATTACTAGTAATGGATCTCTCGTACCCGATAGAGAAATGATGATGATATCAAGAACAATCGAACACACAGGATTTGCAAAGTTAACAGAAATTGTTTCCGAAATTAGAAGCTTGAGAGATAATCGAAACTAACCAAAAAAAAAATACAAAGGCGGAGGAGAGAATTCAGAACCAAAAATGCAGCAAGAAGACAAACAAAAGCCGTAAAATTTCTGAGCTAAAAGTAAGATTGAGATTCGAAGAAATTGAGAAGAAGATCCAGATCAGCTTAAACCCAGAAATTGAGAAATTCTTCCCCTCTTTCTTTCTCTCCCCTCTCGTTGCTTTTCTCATGGTTTCCTTCTTCTTGACCCTCTCTTCCCTCTTCTTCCTCTGCATCTTCATCCATGGCTCTTCCGCCGTAGACACAATCTCCAGCGAGACAAACCAGTCACCGACAAGAAATCATTTATTCTCAAAATCTCCAACGGAAACTTAATCCTACTCGACGGTAATTACCAGAATCCGGTGAAGAAGACGACAGAAACGACATCGTTTTGGGGCAAAAAGGAAATGAAGAAGAAAGAAGAAAAACGGCGTCGTATTGGGTCTCATTAGGATTCTCATTTTTTCTCAAACGACGTCATTTTGCACATGGAATCCACATAAGCATCAGTTTTGTGTATGATATGCCACGTCGGATTCTACGTCATTTTCCGTTGACGGTCTGTTAACGGTTTTCGTCGATATATATGAAATCGCACGAAACATAAAGTCGGATATTGAAATTCAAATTTTTTATAGATAGGGTATGTTTTCGCACCGTGGTATAGTCGGGGTATAAATCGAACATAGTAGAATTGGTGGGGTATGAATAAGCCTTCTTTCCTGAAACGACCCATCCCGCAAAAGAAATTTTTTTTTTTTTTTTTTTTTTTAAAACATGATCGATCGATCCATATGTTGGATCGATCGATTGGCAATCCGATCGATTGAACCGAAGCCCCTCGGTCGATCTGAAAACTTTACGGCAAAATTCAGACTTAAAGATCGGTCGATCCAACCCCGGGATCGATCGATCGTACCTCGATCGATCGACCTGAGCCCTTCTCAGTCTATCCTAAAAACATCCGCAAAACCGGACTGATCGATCCTGACTCCTAGAACAGAGTACACGCAAAACAGAGCATGACTGATCGATCGATCCATATGCTGGATCGATCGATCGACCCCCGATCGATCGTTCCTTCACTCCTAAATCGATCTTAAAACCATACGGCAGACTTGATCGATCGATCCGCCCTGGATCGATCGATCCCCTTGTCCTGCGCCCAAAACAACTTCAATCTACTACAACACTAACCACAATGCATTTGCACAAGATCATCTATGAACATTACTTAAGCATTTAAACCATTCTAACATGTCAATATGCATCAAAACAAGTACGATACATTAGCATCCTAAGTACACTAGTTTATAAACAACACAAAAGATACACGAGGAAAGCCGTCATGCCTAGATCATCCGTCTTCCTTCTCGGCCTTGGTTCCACGAGCTTCCATCCTAAGACTTCTCTTTACCTGCACCAAAATAGGCGCGTAAGCATTGATAATGCTTAGTGAGGCGGTCCTCCCGTCTCACGGCCATACACACATATGATCAAAGACTTACCGAAATCGATATGCACACACACAAGCAATCAAGCAAGAAAGGTGATAGAGCTCCATCATACACACAACACAAACAACTTGGACAAGCCATAAATCACACTCATATGGTCAAGTCCTAATACACATATCAATCACGACAAATCAATGATCACATAGTTCGAACCACAGTCACGCACTCACCTTTGCTTTGACGGTTAGAAACAAAGATTCCTTCACACTTCTAGCTTGTTTCCCTTTGGCTTCTACTTAACCAAACACCAAGGTATCACCAAGATGACTACAAATTCCCTGTCAAAACATCACCAAGCACACTCTCAATTGATGGATCACAAGCTCTAACTCGGATCCCTAATAACCCCAATTCTCGGATTCATTTCCATAACAGAGCTTTATTAGTCCGATCATAACATTTATTCTAGACGATATTTGGGCAATTCCTTCTGTCAGATTCAAGATTAGACCCTCAAGAATCTCTCTACCAAGTTTCAGCTCAAACAAACAAAATTAAAGTGCCCAAACATTCCTCTTACTACAACCCGTCACGGTTTATCCGAAACAGAGCAGTTTTGGGAGAAACCCCATAACTCCTAAACCACTGGAATAAACTCGATGAAACTTGGTAGGTAATTAGTCAAGAGGGTAGAGAACTTATCCAAAAAGTTTCAGCTCAAACCGGATCATTTTGATAGCCCAATCGTCCCTTCAAACTGACCCCTCAATTTCGGATTCCTTAACCAAAACAGAGCCTTAGTTAATCAGCCATATCTCTTGCCCTAGATCATATCTCGCAAATTCCTTCGGTGAAATTCAATATAAGCCTTTCAACAACCTATCTACCAAATTTCAGCCAAAACTAAAAATATTTGAGTGCCCACTCACTCTCTCAAACTCAGTCCGTCGCGGGTTGCTCTACTTTGAGCGGTTTTGGAAGAAAATTCATAACTCCCGAATCACTCAACATAATCCCATGAAATTTGGTAGATTACTAGGCAAGAGATTGAAAAACTTACCTACAAAAATTCAGCTTAATCCGTGCCCGTTTACCCGGTCGAACGAGCCTTTCAATTCACGCCCCAAACTCTGTTTTTCCAAGCTCTTTCTCTTTCTCTTCTCCTCCTCCTTCTTCTCCTTCTTTCTCTCCTTCTCTTGCTTCTCCTCTCTCTTTCTCTAGCTCTCTCTAGAACTCTCTCTCAAATGCTCAAGGATGAGTATATATATATAGAGGGAGAAGAAGACTCTAGAATTGGAGAAGAAGATGATACATATGCATATATGTATCTTGGTTTAATTAAATTAAACCAAACCACAATTAATTCACTAAACCGGTTTTAATCAAACCAATTCCCTTAATCCCATCAATTATTTCTCTCGGTTTAATGATTCCGTTAAACCTCCCGAAATATTTGAGACACCTCCCCATCTCAAAATATTTCTTTCGCTCCGATAAATCTCGGAATTACCGCTTAATCCCGATTAAACCGAATTACTCGGGATTACTTCTCGGCGATCAATCCTTTGATCGATTCAACCCAAACACCGCCCATTTGGCCGTTAATCGAGCTCGATATTATCCATATCACATTTCATCCCTTATTTCCGTCAAAACACTATTCATCCGCAAAAATACTATTCCGAACCAATTCAACCCGAATTGGTTCCGAAACGATTAATCTTCCGATTAATCAAACCAATAGCAACCCCGTAAATTATAATTCGAGCTCCCCATTATTCCTATCCACTCAAGAATGCAACACGGTACAAGACTTTTACGACATCCAATAGCAGCTTGTACCGCAAGAAATGTAATAACTTTTACTACAAGGAAACGACTTGGGATACGGATGTTACAATTCTCCCCCACTTAATAAGATTCGTCCTCGAATCTTAAGACTGCAACCACCTTAGAACCCACTTGGGAGAATCGCACTTCCATCCTCACCTCGGATACCCAAGTTTCCTTGTCAACCCCAACCAACTTCCTCATGACCTTATTCTCAGGAGTTTCTTTTCTCCTATTTAACTTCCAAAACTCCGTTCTCCTCCGGAGTTTCCTGCGCCACACTCTTGCCAATATGCTTCACTCCCCCACTTGAGTTCAGCATAATGGCATCATGCAAGGCCTACCATACAGAGCCTCGTATGTTGCTCTCCCTTATACTCACTTGGTAACTGTAATTATACGTAGATTCCAACAAGCTCAGGTATTCGGCCCAATGGCCATCCCAATCTAACACACACATCTTCCATAGATCCTCGAGAGTCTGAATGGTTCTCTCTGATTGCTCATCCGTCTGAGGATGATACGCTGCACTCATTAGTACCTTAGTCCCCATCTCCTTCTAGAATTCTCGCCAGAATATCGATGTAAACTTGCTATCACGATCTGATACGATGCTCACGAGTACACCGTATAGTCTCATAATCTCGCTGATGTACCTCCTAGCCAAAACTCGAGCCCCATCTGTCTTCCTTATGGCTAGGAAGTGAGTAGACTAACGATCGACAATTACCCATATAGCATCTCTTCCCGAGAATCCGGTAACCCTACTACGAAATCTATCGTAACCATGTCCCATTTCCACTCAGGAATGGGTAAACTCTGTAATATCCGCTCGGGACTTGATGCTCAACTTTACTAATTGGCCAGTTTCACAACTAGCCACCCACTTGACTACACCTCTCTTCATCCCAACCCAAAGATAATACCGTTCCAAGTCTCGGTACATCTTAGTCGCCCCGGGATGAATAAAGAATCAACTCTGATGTGCTTCTCGAAGAACATCTCTCCTCAACTCGTCATCATTAGGCACACAACCCGACCATTTCCCAAGAATGGCTTCATTATTCAAAACCCAATACTCAGACTTCTTGTCCTTAGAAGCCTTAATCAATTCTCATCTTTTCCTTTGAGCACATCGCGCTCTACTCAAAATATCAGCCTGGGTAGCCGCTTTAAACCCCATCAGTTCTAACTTATCGGAAACCACACATAGCACAAGTATTAATCATACTCACCAAGCCCAAAGCATATCTCTCTAGGTGCTTATAGCTACCCGCTCCCATGCTGCATTAGAGCACAACCCAAACCTAGCCTCGAGGCATCTGCATCAATCACATATGGCTCCTTAAAGTCCGGTTAAGCCAACACCGGAGCCAGTCAACATCCCCTTAAGTTTCAAGAAGCTCCCGTCACACTTCTGAGACCACGTGCCCCAAAAATCCGATTTTAAGCACACCTGCTATCCTCAGCAACACATACAACCTCAGCAAAACTCAAGGTTTGGATCTTCCATTTAGATCCGTCCCCAAGTGCACTTACTACCCTTGACGGCAACTGTAGCACAACAGCTACTCCCAATGACAGTCGTGGTACCACAATTATAATACCAAACCGGTCACAACACAACAGCCAAATCTCATCACCCATTATATCAGTACTTTTGCTATGACCCACTCTAGCCATAACCATACTTACACAATAACCCAGCAGTGACTGCAGTCACACCCTTATGACATCTCAATTACCCGTACGGGACTTCCCTTTTCTCATTACAGAGTAGTGCTCCACTCTCGTCAACGCCCCTAAAGCTATCAATCACACTCGATATTGTTCCATACTCGGTTTCATAACACCCCCGGTTTGTCATCACAAGATCTTACGTGATCACCCAGCGGCTAACTCGTCGAAATCCAATATCCCCGGATTCCAACGAGTCTAAATCCAGTATCCCCGGATTCAAACAAGTTAAGTCCGCCAAACGACCTAGTACATTAGAATCCAATAACATCGGACTCTAATATACTAAGTCCCCGTGAGGTCCAATATCATAGGACCCCACCCCGGGCTACCGATCTAGGAAGCCGCATATCCTAGTCAGTAAACCCATCCTGAGATCATGAGATCTCATCCTGGGCCACCGATCTAGGATACCGCATAATATCCTAATCAGTAAAACCCCCCTGAGATCCAATATCGTAGGACCTCACCCTGGGCTACTGATCTAGGGTACTACATACCCTAATCAGTAAAACCCCTCTGAGATCATAAGATCTCACCCTGGGCTACCGATCTAGGATAACGCATATCCTAATCAGTAAAAACCCTCTGAGATCATAAGATCTCACCCTGCGCTACCGATCTAGGATAACGCATATCCTAATCAGTAAAAACCCTCTGTTAGGATTATCAGATAATCCTAACCAACATCATTAGAGTTAAATGTCATATAACTCTAATGACCCCTCATTGGGGTTAAGTATTACACAACCCAATGACCCGTCAATAGGATCAATTATCGAACAATCCTATCGACCCCAACCACGTAGTAAGATCTGACGACATAACCCAAAAATCCCGAACCAAGATGGAACAAACACCGCTCCCAGCTTCCTAACACATGAAGTACCATCTCATATGTCGAACCCGTCGATACATGAAACATTATACCATGTACTCGACCTCCCTGATACATGCGATGCCATGACATGTATCATCCACATCACCAGGTACCCGTTTTTAACAACAAGCTTATCCCATAAAATTCTGCCAACCACAGAATGAGATTCGCCAACTTATCATCATCTCATTATGTCTTACGGTCTAATATCTCATGAGATCGCATCGATACTCAACCATTTTACAGCCTCATTCCCTATGACAATCTCACCAATACTCAACCTGGATCAGACGATCTAGCAATCCAAACCCATCTATCCAAAGTTCCACTGGCGATTACCTCGACCTTCGCCTGCATACTACTCCAAAATCCACTTCTGGAGATCGGATCGATCGATCCCGCCCTTGATCGATCGATCTCGACTACTGAAAAACAACCCGTAACACCACCCCGTTCCGGATCAATCGATCTTTCCATGGATCGATCGATCTCTCCCGAATTGATCGACCTTTCTCACCCACATCGATCCAAAACTCCCCGATATACCCACTCGATCGATCTCCTCTCGAGATCGGTCGATCCCCTTCTCAAAACGCCTCTGATCACACACCTAAGATAATGGATCGATCGGTTTATCCCGTGGATCGATCGATCCTACTCTGATCCGAAAACAGCGTTCCCCGGAACTTGAGAAATTCCTAACCCCAAATTACTCAACAACATAACCGACCTTCTCATTCACGATACCTCCAAATCCCATTTAACCCATGCACACGCAATAGCCTACTTCACTTAACACACTTAGCATAATTATTAAAAACACGTCAATATAATTTAACCAGATAAGAATTCTAACCAGAGGTCGGTTTGGAGTTGCTTGGTTCTCCCAACTCGATGTTGGAAGAGTAAGCTCTGGGAGTCACCGCAGCCCGCTTAGGTGGTGGTGCTTTTGATCCTCTTCCACCTTGCTGCAACTTAGGACACGAAATCTTAATGTGCCCCACTTCTTTACAGCGATAACACATCCTGGTGTCGCCCTTCGGACAGTTAGCAATCCGATGACCTTTACTTCCACACCCATAACATCCGGATTGCCCACTAGAAGCATTCTTGGAAGTGCTCTCACACTTCTTTTTCTGCCCCTTTCGACATTCGCCACTCTTCTCCGAACTAATACTAAGAGACTTCTTGGCTTGAGTCTCTAAGTTAACCACCCTAGCCTCGGGGTTTACCGCTCTCGGCGGCTCACTCACTTCGGATGGCGCTTCGGGAGCTGGTGTGGCTACCGGCCTTGGTAGTCTATCGAGAATCTGAGCCAACAAACCCAATATTTGCTCCATTTGATTCGGACCCTCTTGTTGCTGACCTTGTACTCGCGGCTCTCCTTCAGCCGCTTGAGCCGAATCCTTTGCAGCTCCACCATCTCCTGCCTCAGCAACATCCTCGAGGATGTTCTCTAACCCAACCCCAAAGCAATCATATCACACATAACCGCAAATCAACAATCACATATACAATCAATCAATCAAACAACATAGAGCAAGCGACTTGATCCGCCCTGGATCGATCGATCCCCTTGTCCTGCGCCCAAAACAACTTCAATCTACTACAACACTAACCACAATGCATTTGCACAAGATCATCTATGAACATTACTTAGGCATTTAAACCATTCTAACATGTCAATATGCATCAAAACAAGTACGATACATTAGCATGCTAAGTACACTAGTTTATAAACAACACAAAAGATACACGAGGAAAGCCGTGATGCCTAGATCATCCGTGTTCCTTCTCGGCCTTGGTTCCACGAGCTTCCATCCTAAGACTTCTCTTTACCTGCACCAAAATAGGCGCAGGTAATAACCCCTGTCAAAACATCACCAAGCACACTCTCAATTGATGGATCACAAGCTCTAACTCGGATCCCTAATAACCCCAATTCTCGGATTCATTTCCATAACAGAGCTTTATTAGTCCGATCATAACATTTATTCTAGACGATATTTGGGCAATTCCTTCTGTCAGATTCAAGATTAGACCCTCAAGAATCTCTCTACCAAGTTTCAGCTCAAACAAACAAAATTCAAGTGCCCAAACATTCCTCTTACTACAACCCGTCACGGTTTATCCGAAACAGAGCAGTTTTGGGAGAAACCCCATAACTCCTAAACCACTGGAAGCAACTCGATGAAACTTGGTAGGTAATTAGTCAAGAGGGTAGAGAACTTATCCAAAAAGGTTCAGCTCAAACCGGATCATTTTGATAGCCCAATCGTCCCTTCAAACTGACCCCTAAATTTCGGATTCCTTAACCAAAACAGAGCCTTAGTTAATCAACCATATCTCTTGCCCTAGATCATATCTCGCAAATTCCTTCGGTGAAATTCAAGATAAGCCTTTCAACAACATATCTACCAAATTTCAGCCAAAACTAACAATATTTGAGTGCCCACTCACTCTCTCAAAATCAGTCCGTCGCGGGTTGCTCTACTTTGAGCGGTTTTGGAAGAAAATTCATAACTCCCGAATCACTCAACATAATCCCATGAAATTTGGTAGATTGCTAGACAAGAGATTGAAGAACTTAGCTTAATCCGTGCCCGTTTACCCGGTCGAACGAGCCTTTCAATTCACGCCCCAAACTCTGTTTTTCCAAGCTCTTTCTCTTTCTCTTCTCCTCCTCCTTCTTCTCCTTCTTTCTCTCCTTCTCTTGTTTCTCCTCTCTCTTTCTCTAGCTCTCTCTAGAACTCTCTCTCAAATGCTCAAGGATGAGTATATATATATAGAGGGAGAAGAAGACTCTAGAATTGTGGAGAAGAAGATGATACATATGCATATATGTATCTTGGTTTAATTTAATTAAACCAAACCACAATTAATTCACTAAACCGGTTTTAATCAAACCAATTCCCTTAATCCCATCAATTATTTCTCTCGGTTTAATGATTCCGTTAAACCTCCCGAAATATTTGAGACACCTCCCCATCTCAAAATATTTCTTTCGCTCTGATAAATCTCGGAATTACCGCTTAATCCCGATTAAACCGAATTACTCGGGATTACTTCTCGGCGATCAATCCTTTGATCGATTCAACCCAAACACCGCCCATTTGGCCGTTAATCGAGCTCGATATTATCCATATCACATTTCATCCCTCATTTCCGTCAAAACACTATTCATCCGCAAAAATACTATTCCGAACCAATTCAACCCGAATTGGTTCCGAAACGATTAATCTTCCGATTAATCAAACCAATAGCAACCCCGTAAATTATAATTCGAGCTCCCCATTATTCCTATCCACTCAAGAATGCAACACGGTACAAGACTTTTACGACATCCAATAGCAGCTTGTACCGCAAGAAATGTAATAACTTTACTACAAGGAAACGACTTGGGATACGGATGTTACATTTCCCGTGAAAGGATGTGTTTACTTCTTCAGTGAAATACTGGATTCTTCGTAAGAGCAATAGCCGACTTGTTGTCAACTCGAATAACAACTTTTTTGCTTTTGTCTCCGATTACTTCTCCGAGTAGTTCTTGGAGCCAGATGGCTTGACATGCTGCAGCTGTAGCAGCCATGAATTCAGCCTCACAAGAAGACAAGGCCACGGTGGGAAGCTTCTTTGAGCACCAAGTTATCGGCGATGCGCCGAAATAGAATACATGGCCTCCCGTGCTCTTCCCATCGTCTATGTCGATGTTGTGGCTACTGTCGCTGTAGCCAACGATTCTCTCGTCTCCATCTCGCTTGAATCTCAGTCCCAAGCTTGTCGTTCCTCTCACGTACCGCAACACATGTTTAATGGCTTGTCCATGCGATTCCTTCAGATTCTGCATATATCGGCTAAGTGCACCCACCGCATATGCTAAATCTGGCCTTGTGTGAAGTAGATACCTTAGACAACCTATAGTTCTTCGGTATCTTGTAGCATCGACTTCCATTTCTTCTTCTACCTTTGACAGTTTCAAGCTAGAATCCATCGGAACATGTATACGATTACAAGTCTCCATACTTGTGTCTAGTAGAATCTTTTGTGCATACCCCTCTTGTTTGATGCAGATTCCATCTTCTTCTTGTGTTACTTCTATCCCAAGATAGTATGTGAGGTTTTCTAGATCAGTCATCTCAAACTTAGACGACATATCTTTCTTGAATTCACTTATTATCTTCAATGAGGATCCGGTTATCAATAGATCATCTACGTACACAGCTACGATGAGTTGAAGCTCCTTTTCTTGCTTTGTATACACGGATTGCTCCTTAGAACATCTTCAAAAATTCAAACCTTTGAGAATTTGATCAAGCTTGTTATTCCATGCTCTAGGTGCTTGTCTTAGTCCATACAAAGCCTTTGAGAGTTTATAGACTTTGTCTTCTTCTTCTCTTTTAACAAAGCCATCGGATTAAAACACATGAACCAATTCTTTCAACTCTCCGTGTAAAAACGCCGTCTTTACGTCGAGATGATGGATTTCCCAACCTATGGTAGCAGCCAAGGCAATAAGTAATCGTATAGTTTCGATGCGAGCTACTGGTTTAAAAGCTTTATCAAAGTCTATACCAAGTTGTTGCACATACCCCTTTGCCACTAACCTTGCCTTATACTTATTTATTGATCCGTCGGCATTCCTTTTGATCTTATAAACCCATTTTAGTCCGATAGGCTTGGCTCCTTTTGGTTTTTCCACTAGTGTCCACGTGTGATTCTTCTCTATAGAATCAATCTCGGCCTTCATCGCCTCCAACCACTCTTTTGAACTCTCGGCTTCTTCATATTTTTCTAGTTCACCATTGATGGTTAGTAACAATCTTTCACACTCCAAATCTGCAAGCAACACATAGTCTTCAAGGTATTTCGGTCGTGAGGGTTCACGATTTGATCTTCTCAAAACAGGTTCGTCAGGTTGCTGGAACGGCTCGCTACGTGTTCCGGCAACTTCTCTGTTTTCTCCAATCTGTAAAACTCTGTCATGAGTTCCAGTACCTGTTCCGTTTTGACATCTTGACGTGTTGGTTTGGGTAGTTGCTTCATGCTGAGTATCCGGGTTTGGTTCGAGTCTTGCTACATCGTCGAGTTCTGCATGATCTTCACTCTCATCTTCGAACTCATTTCCAACATATGTAGTGTTTCCTTTGACCAAGCTGAACATTCCCGGTTCTTCATCCTCTTGATGGTCTTGACTATTCCAGTTCCAACTCTTGCTCTCAACAAATATGACATCTCTGCTTACAACAACTTTCTTATCTTTTGGGTTGTATAAGCGGTAAGCTTTGGAACCGGGTTCAATCCCGAGATGCATTAGAATTCTTGATCTCTCATCTAGCTTTCTCAAGTGCACTGCTTCCACCTTGACATGAGCTAGACAACCAAAAACTCTTAAGTGCTCAACATTGGATTTTCTCCCCGAGAAGCATTCATAGGGGGTTTGGTCTACCAAAGCTTTTGTGGGAACACGATTTATCAAATAGGTTGAATGTCATACTGCCTCTCCCCATAAATAATTTGGTAGTCTCATGGTCTTCATCATACTTCTCGTCATTTCCATCAATGTTATGTTACGTCTTTCAACGACACCATTTTGCTGGGGAGTGTATGGTGCGGTCAAGTGACGTAAGATCCCGTTTTCTTCACAACACGAGTTAAACTCAGTTGATGTAAACTCTCCTCCTCGATCAGTTTGAAATTTCTTGATGATCTTCCCGGTTTGCTGCTCAACCATCACCTTAAATCGCTTGAATTTTTCAAATGCATCCCCTTTTTCTTTCATCAAAACAGTCCACATGTATCGTGAATGGTCATCATACGAAAATGTATCTGTTTCTTGATGGTGTCGATGGTGAAATTGGTCCACACAAGTCACCGAGCTCAAGTACTTAAGAAGCACGAAAACTTGCTTTCGACGAAAACGGATTGCGAGTTTGTTTTCCCGCTAAACACGACTCACACGCTTCATCTTCTATTTCTGTTGTGGGCAGCCCAATCACCATCTTCTTGTCAGCCATACTCTTCAAAGCTCTGAAGTTAACGTGTCCGAGCCTTTGATGCCACATCCATGTCGTTTCATCACTCTTTACTTGAAGACACATTGAGCTTCCTATCCGCATGGTAGCTTTGTAGAGTCGGTTAGGAGTTCTTGTAACATGAACAAGAAGTCTTCCACAAGGGTCGAATAGCTTTAAGTAATCCTCCTTCATACTCACTTCACATCCATTCTCAGTAGCTTGCCCAAGACTCAAGATGTTATGCTTCAGTTTCGGTATGTAATAAATATCGTTTAGTGATCTTTCTTCTCCGGTCTTGCACACGAACAAAATGGATCCCTTTCCAGCTATCTCTACACACGAGCCATCACCGAATCTTACTCTTCCTGTAATAGCTTCATCCATTTTATCAAAGAAAGACTTATTTCCGGTCATATGGTTGCTTGCTCCATTGTCTAAGTACCATATGTTGTTGTATATACCTTCGGCTTCATATTTCTTGGGTAACACCTTTTCTTCATTCAAAAATACTACCTCATGCATGTATAGATCACCATCAGCTATCTCCGTCTCTACTACATTTGCTTCTTGTTGTCTTTGAGTCCTTTCGGGACAAACTTTTGCAAAGTGACCCAACTTATCACACCGATAACACAACACCTTCTAGTAGTCTTTCTTTTGCTTATCTTTGGACTGGTTTTGGTTTTGATCCGAATGTTGATTAGACCTTCCTCTCCCCCTACCTCGACCACGTCCACTTCTTCGTCCTCTACCACGTCCGCCGTTGAATCCACCTCTCGTGTTTTGTGATTCAGAGTTTACCCACATAAGTTTCTCTTGATTATCTCCTTGTGTTTCTTCTCCAATACGTTCCTCATACGCCTTCAATCTTCCCACGATGTCTTCGTATCCCGTTGTATTGAGATCTAACACTTGTTCAAGAGATGCAATGATGTGGATAAATTAGTGTCGTGGTAAGCTCTTCAAAAACTTCTTCACAAGCTTTGATTCTTCAATAATCTCTCCTAGGGCAGCACTCCTATATGAGATCTCGGATAACTTGCCAGCAAAGTTATCAATCATATCCGAATCCTTCATCACCAATCGATCAAACTCCGAGTTCAAGGTTTGTAAACGTGCCTCTCTAACACGATCAGCTCCCATATGTCGTGTCTTGATTGCTTCCCAAATTCCTTTTGCCGTATCTTGCTCCCCAAGTTGCAAGATTAGGTTTTCGGGTATAGATTGGAAGAGTAGAGCCGTTGCAATGTCATTCTTCTCCGACTCTTCAATACCAGATTCGATCACCTCCCACACCTTATGAACCCTAAGCGCCACCTTCATCCTCATGGCCCATACGGTGTAGTTTGTTGCGTTTAACATTGGAAATTGAACCGATGAGGGTATCGATTCTTTCCCTTTTGATGTCGATGTCATGATCGTCTTCTCCTCCATGTCTTGATTTTGTCCTTCACATGATGAGCACCTCGTCGTGTTCACCAAGTCTCCAAAGAAACAAGATCGCCGATTGATTCTCCTTCACGAGATCAATATTCTCGCCGCCTCTCTCTCTCACTCGATCGTTCTCCTTAACGGAGAGGCTCTGATACCAAATGTAAGTCTTAAGAATCGATAAAAGAACTCTGTTCTTTTATTAGGTTTTAGAAAACTTCACAAAAACTAAACCCTGTGATTCTCAATATATCATAGCTAGCTTATGATATTTATAGGGAGAAGTCTCAACACTAAACCCTAATCACAATAGGAAATCATTAACTCTAGTTTATCCTTAACTCGACGTCACTAAAGTCTAATTTATCCTTGATCTAATCCTTGACTCGATTAGATACTTGGGCTCCAAGTTAGCTAGATTATCCAACAGAAGTGGTCTTTGTAGAGAGATTTTGTAAAATTATTTTCAACATGAAAGTTTTTGAAAAAGTGTTTTAGACTGTTAAAAGGTAAAAATCGAATTGGAAAATGTCAACAGAAATATTTGCGAGATTCGGATATGATGTTGATTTTTTTGATTTTATTTTTGTTAATCCGGTTAATGTCAACAAAATGGATGTTGACTAGTTCAGTTAAGTTTGGTTTTCAACATTTATTAACTTTAATTTTGGTTAAAGAAATATACTGATTGGATTAATCCAACTTTAGCTTAACGTAATTAAAAACCGGATTGATTTTATTGTTAATCAAATGAATTTCCGTCTAACTAGATCGATTTGGTTTGGTTTAGATCCAATTTATATTAAACCGTTTTTAATTTATGGTTAAGTCAAACTTCGATGCTGACTTTGACTAGACCCAGTTCAATCATATTCAGTGTTTTAAGGAATATGAGACCTTTTAGATTATGTCTGGTTCAAATGTCTCAAAAATCCTCAGATCCATTCAACCGTCAGTCCGCGAAACCACACATGATTACAAGATGAGTGTGTCGGTGACCCTCGATGTCTTGTGACTTGACTGCAATATTTGTTAATGTTAATGTATGTATTTGCATAGGAGCTAAGGTCAGTTTCTGCTAGATATATGTAGCAGGAAGCCGCAGAGATGGTAATGCCAATTCCTTGAAGAATTTGTTCGAGGTGTTAGACATAGAAACACAAATTTGGGATCCTGTGCCCATTCCTTGCAGCGAGACAAATGGTGTATTATTATTGCAGAACCACATGTATTGATGGAAAGAGTTTCATGTGGTGACTCACAGAGAGATGGTTGCTTACAATTCAACGGAAGGTAGATGTGACATGGTTGGACCAGAAATGGATCAGTATATGTTTTTCAGCTTATTGCGAGACAGAGAATGTTTTGTCCTCTGGTACTCACGGAGTGTTCATATGGTATGACACTAAGGTAAGAATGTGGAGATATTTGAAGGGTTTGGTAGAACTATCTAAGGTCCCTTCTGGTGCTAGTGTTAAATTGGCTGATTATGGTGGAAAGATGGCGGTTTTGTGGGAGACGAGGATTTGCTTGAAAGGCGCAAAAGTTGTGAAATTTGGGGGATTGTTGAGTGGCTTGGTGATGTGCTTACAGTCCCTGTAACATATGTTTTGAACGAAGGTACTCTTTGATGAATGCGTCAAGATACTTGAACGTGTTTTCTTTCGTTAGTATCATTTTTTTTTTTTTTGTATGATGTATCATTTTTATTTAGACTGCTTGTGTTCTTTTGGTGTATGCAACTATTGATGAATGAGTCTATCTCTTCTTTCACTTTTAATCATTTGATGTCACTCAAATGTCTTTGAAGCAAATAAACGAAAATTTTTATTTGAAAGAAAACACAAATGACTTACATACTAAAAGCACTATCACTAAACAAAAGTAGGATTGGATTGAACAATCCTAGAGCGTAAAAAACGGAGCAGCTTTTTTGGGCGATTCAGAGGCGATTTTTTTAGGTTTTTGACGGGGTGATGGTCGCACCGCCGTCGTCACCGGTGGCGCTTCCAGAGGCCATCGCTGATTCGGCTGGTGGGGTTGTTCTCGGTGCGGGTTCTCATTCAAAGGTGTGCTCTGTTTTGGATGTTAAACAGAGTAGGGGGGCTATGATCGTAACAGGGGAAGGTGTCGCTGATCAGAGTATTCTGGATTCAGAGACTGAAGGAAGAGAGGGTTTGTCCGCCGCAGAACCAGCTCTAGTTATTGGTAACAATGGTTTGGAGGAGGGTGAGATTTGCAGCGACGTGTTGCAGAAGGAAGGGTTGAGTCTAACGCCTGTTTCAGCGAGTGGGATTGATCTTATTTCAGCGGTTCCTACTCAGTCAAACAGTGGTCTCCAGCTTTCACTTGCAGTGGATGACATCTCGAAGGAGGCTATTCCGTCGTCTCCGGCTCTATTGGTGGATCAGAATGTCAAAATTTTGCAGTCTGGAAAAGTTGTGACTTCTGGTTCTGTTTCGACGCAAGCAAATAATGGTAAGGGTTCTTTGTCGATTGTGTCTTCGGACTCGGCGAAAGGTACTCAGCATGATACTCGGTCCTATGCAAGGGTGGTTCAACATAGGCCCCCTTCTCTAACCACACATGATATTGAAATCAATGTGGTTGATGGAATTGAATATGGTCAAATCCCGGATGATTTAATTTCGGACTCAGTTCCTCTATGGGAGGAGTTCATCATCGGTCAGTTTCTAACAAAGGCCCCTCACATTGCTAAGGTTCACATTATAGTGAATAAAATTTGGAAGTATGGTGATGCTTCTGTTCGTATTGATGCGTTTGTAGTAGATGAGAAAACAATCAAATTTCGTATTCGTGACAAGATCATTAGAGAGAAAGTGTTAAGAAGGGGAATGTGGAACATAGCAGACAAGCCTATGATGGTTTCGAAGCATGGTCCGGAAAGTGCAGATCCTTTACATGAGTTGAAGTTTATGCCATTATGGATTACGGTGAAGAATATCCCATAGAGTTTGTTCTCGTGGGAGGGAATTGGCTTCTTAACAAGCAAGGTCGGTAAGCCGAGAAAACTTCATCCCGAAACTGAATTGTGTACGGTATTTGATGAAGCTAAAGTTTTTGTGGAGGTGAATCTTGAGGGTGATTTGCTAAAAAAGTAGAGATTCAAATCAAAGTTGGGGTTAGATGTCGAGGTTGAATATGAATATCCTTGGTTACCTCCTCGATGTAGTAACTGCAGTAAAGGGGGACATCTTCAGGACGTTTGTAGGCAAGCTCTGTCTCTGATTTCTGAAAATGTTGCAGTCCCGGAGGAAGCTATTACAAACGCTGGCGGAGCTAACACTTCATCAGCAAAAATAGCAATCACAAAACTTGTTCTAGCGTCACCAATTAAACCTGCTGTTGTGGATACGACTGGATTGGTGACAACTTCACTTATAGTGCATCTTATAGACAATGAAGTTGTTTTGCGCAATGATAGTGCAGGAAAAACTCAGCCACGTCATCAGACCTCTCCTGCTAAGGGGTCACCAAAGAAATCTTTGGTTTCTGTTAATGGATCGCCTGTACGGTTGATTCGAAGTGGGGAAGAATTTACTCCTGTTCCGCCAAGCTCCAAAAATAACTCAGAAACGAAGAAGGCTGTAAATGAAGATGAGGTGTGGATTTCTCCAACCAAAGTTGGGAAAAAGTCACGTTTGACGTGAGTAATGCGGAGATAAGTGTATCTCCTTCTCGTTTTGATGTACTAGCTTCTGTTTCTTCATCCGCAATTTAAATGAGGCAGATGATCTCATTGGCGAAGTTCCAATTAGTAATGAAGTAGATGGAATGGTGAATCGAAATTCAGAAAGCAACGTTGTTCACCCAATTACTCGTCATGCAACTAGACTGCAAGCTGGGAATTTGGATAATAAGGTAATTCAACATAATGGTGTTTCTAGTGTGTTGGGAAAGAAGAATTCCCGTAAAATAAAACTAATGGTGGGTTTTTCTGGAATGTCCGAGGTCTTAATAAGAAGGGGAAACACAAAATGATTCGCCAATGGCTTTCTCAAAGTAACTTGGAATTCGGATGTTTTATGGAAACGAGAGTGGAGTCTCGTGCTTCCTTGATTTTTTCATCTATCTGCAGTAATTGGTCATTTCTTACTAATTATGAGCATCATCGATTACGAAGATTATGGGTGGTTTGGAGTGACAAGGTGCGAATCACTCCAGTTTTCAAAAGTGATCAGCTTATCACGTGTTCTGTTTTTATTGATAGGCATGAGCATGAGTTTTTTTCTCATTTATTTATGCTTATAATTTTGTGGATGATCGCCGAAGTCTTTGGGATGATTTGTGCAGTCATCATTCTTCTCCAATGTTCAAGAACAAACCGTGGATTGTTTGTGGTGATTTTAATGAAACAATAGAAGTTGAGGATCATTCTAGCTTCCATAATGGAGTTCTCTCGGGTATGAGGGACTTTCAAGAGCTGGTTAGGTTCTGCTCTTTCACGGATCTAGGCTCTAAAGGTCCTAGATTTACTTGGTGTAATAAGCGAAGAGAATTTTTAATTTGCAGGAAATTAGACCGGTTTCTGATCAATGATGCATGCTCAGAGGTCTTCGATAATTCTTATTCTGTTTTTGAGCTAGGAGGTTGCTCTGACCATCTGAGAGGTAGACTAATACTTCAAGGTAATTCTGATCCGATTTGTCGACCATTTAAATTATCAAATGTCCTCACTAGATTACCAGGCTATCAAGAGGTGGTGGCCAATTTTTGGCAAACAACGAGTCGTCTTTATGTGTCGACATCTGCAATGTTCAGATTCTCAAAAAAACTGAAATCTCGTAAGTAGCCCTTGCGATTATTGGGAAAGGATAATCTAAGCGATCTTTCCAAGAGAACTAAGGCTGCATGCGATGATCTTTGTTTGAAGCAGGCAGCCACACTTTTAGACCCAACGGAGGAAGTAATGGAAATGGAGACAGCTTCTCGTTTATCTTGGGAAAGATTAGTTGATTTGGAAGACTGTTATTTAAAGCAAAAGTCAAAGCTTCACTGGCTGAAGGTGGGTGATCAAAATAATTCTTTTTTTCATCACTCAATTCAGCAAAGAAGGTCTTTTAATTCTATCAAGGAGATTTACGATATGGAGGGTAATTTGTTGAGTGAGAAATCAGATATTCAAAGGGAGGCTGCCCCTTTTTTTGAGGATTTTCTAAATCACCAGCCATCAGATTTTGTGGGAATGGAAATTGAAGATCTTACTAGCTTACTGCAGTTTCGTTGCACAGCGGATGATAGGGATATGCTGACCTCGGTGGTAACTAGAGAGGAAATACAAAACACTCTCTTCAAGATGCCGGATAATAAATCTCCGGGTCCAGATGGTTACACTTCAGAGTTTTTTAAAATCATCTTGGAATTTAATTGGGAATGATTTTGTTGCTGCAGTTCAATCTTTCTTCGTGAAACGATTTCTCCCTAAAGGCATTAATTCTACAATCCTTGCTTTGATTCCCAAGAAGGAGGAGGCTTTAAATATGAAGGATTACAGGCCCATTTCCTGCTGTAATGTCTTATACAAAGTGATTTCGAAGATTCTGGCAAATCGTTTAAAGAGACTTCTTCCTCGTATAGTCTCTTTAAACCAATCTGCTTTTGTTAGTGAAAGGATTTTAATGGAGAATGTTCTGCTTGCTTCTGAGATTGTCAGAGATTATCACAAAGATACAATAGCTTCTCGCTGTGCTTTGAAGATTGATAAATCTAAGGACTTTGATTCTGTACAATGGGATTTCTTGCTCAACACACTTGCAGCTTTAAATTTCCCGCAAGTTTTCATTCACTGGATTCGTCTTTGTATAACTACAGCTTCATTCTTTGTGCAAGTAAATGGAGAGCTAGTAGGTTATTTTGGGAGTAAGCGAGGTCTTCGACAAGGCTGTTCTTTGTCTCCCTACTTATTTGTGATTTATATGAATGTACTTCACATTTAATTGACAAGGGAGCTGCTGATAAGATTTTGGGTTATCATCCGCGTTGCAAGAATATACACCTTACCCACTTATGTTTTGCTGATGATCTTATGATCTTTGCTGATGGGAGTGATCGTTCTATAGATGGTGTTGTCACGATTTTCAACAGCTTTGCAACGAAATCGGGATTGTGTATAAGTATGGAAAAATCGACAATTTACTTGGGTGGAAGATTGATTAACTCAAAAGAGTCTATTTTATCCCGATTTACATTTGTATATGGTGAGCTTCCTGTAAGGTACTTGGGTCTCCCTCTTATGACAAAGCGAATGACGAGAGATGATTATTCGATTCTTATTGAAAAAATTAGATCCAAGCTTTGCTCTTGGACAATCCGCTTCCTATCATATGCGGGTTGTTTGCTTCTCCTTAAATCGGTGATAATAAGTTTGGTTAACTTTTGGATGGCAGCTTTTCGTCTGCCAAAGAGATGTATAGATGAGATAAATAGTCTTTGTTCATCGTTTCTTTGGGCTGGTTCGACTTTGCTTCCGAACAAGGTAAAACTTGCATGGGATAATGTGTGTTCGCCTATATCTGAAGGAGGTCTTGGAATCAAACCTTTATCGGAGGTAAACCAAGTTTGTTGCTTGAAGCTCTTGTGGCGTTTATTATCTTGTCAACCGACGCTGTGGGTTTGCTGGATGTGGACAAACCTTATTAATAGCAATAATATCTAGACAATCATCAAATACAACAAAGGGATCTTGGATGTGGCACAAGTTACTAAAGTATCGAGATATGGCCAAGAATTTTCATAAGGTGCAAGCTGTAAATGGAATTTTTACTTCATTCTGGTATGATGATTTGTCTTCTATGAGACGTTTCATAGATCTAACTAGTACTCGAGGCTCTATTGATTTTGGAATTAGTATTAATATGATGATATCTGATCTTCCAAATACTCGCCGCCGCCGCCATCATCAAATTGTTGCTTGGAATCAAATTGAGGATGAGATTCAAAGGTTGCAAAATTGACCTGATAAATATGTGTCGGATATTAACTTATGGAAGAAGAAAGCGGACACTTATAGAGAGATTTTCTCTACAAAAGATACAACAAATCTGATCCGCACACCTCGTCCTATTTTGAACTGGTACGTTAATGTTTGGTTCAAAATTTTGATTCCAAAATATTCTTTTCAGGTTTGGCTTGCTTTTATTAACCGCTTAACAACGAGAGATAAAATCAAGTTGTGGAATTCCAATTATAACGCAACGTGTCTTTTTTGTGGGCAATATGAGGAAACAAGAGACCATCTGTTTTTTCAATGTGTCTACACTTCAACGATATGGGAAGGAATTGCGAAAGGACTTATGGGAGCATCATTCTCAACAATATGGATTAATCACTTAGCTGCTTTTACTTCGCAAGGGATGTCTTATCATAAGAGATTTCTTTTACGCTTTGCTTTTCAATCTTCACTATATCATATTTGGTGGGAACGAAATGCTAGAAGACATTGTAAACCGCACTGGTCATCTCAGAGAGTACTTAATATAATCGACAAGGACGTTCGTAATCGCCTAAGCACCATTGATGTCACTAAATGAATAGTTAGTACTCGTTTTCCCATTGATGGTTTTTGGCACATCGGGTTTTCCACATCGGGTTTTCCATAATCAGGTTGGAATCTATTTTTTCTGCTTTGGTTACATTTATTGTAAAAATGATGTTTTTTAGTTTGAATATAATTTAACATTCATTCAAAAAAAAAAAAAGCACTATCACAAAATTAACCCTACAGAACCTTAAAAGTGGTTATAAGGTTTTGGATACGTCCCTCGTAAGATAAGAATGCTATACAAATCTATGTGACAAACAAACGAACAAAAACAAATCACTGAATCATGTCTCTTCATTCTTCACTTGGATCAACCGACCATTAGATGATCCAACTCCAGATTCTTTCTTTCCACGACTAAAAAATCCGAAAAAAATACCCCAAAATCACTCCCAAAACCATCACACTTGCTCCTTCAATGTACCGCAAGACTGCAATATCAGATACAGATCCAAAGTTGGAATCTTTACCGTCATCATTACCGCTAATGACATTCCCAGATGCCAAAATTTTAACCACATCATGAACTTCTTCGTCATGGTTTCCCACATACGAAAGAGTTAGTCTTTCCTTATTAGCAACCAAACGAGTGTACCCAAACTCACCTCCAGGGTACATTGAGTTAGCAGGCTGAGGGAAGATCGGGACAGCATGGTGATTAGGTCTTGGTTCCCAAATAGGTTGTGTATCTTTTCTAGCCATACCAATCACAAGATTAACAGGATTTTCTTGCCAACGTTCACCACAAGTGTTCGAAAATCCCCACCACTCTCCCTGAAAGTAGCTAATTCAAAGCAGAACGAGAACTTAATCGGACAAAACCTTTCGTAGCTATGAACATGTGCCCATAAAGCAACCGTCACATTGTTATTCACTAACAATGGTTCCAAATGCTCGATCATCCTCTGTCTTATCGCAGCGTCTTTGATCTTCCTACTTGTACAACAACAAATGGTGTCTTGCTCCCAGCTAGGGGTGGGCGTACAATTTTTCGGTTTGATTTTGGTTCGGTTTTTTTGGTTTTACGGTTTTAACAGTTTTACAAAAATTGAAATCATATGTAAACTATATGTAATTCGGTTTGGTTATAGTTTGGTTTTATTGGTTTTACGGTTTATTGGTTTTATAAAAAATAAATTCATATAAAAACCATATGTAATTCGATTTGGTTCAGTTTCGCTTTGGTTCTAGTTTTTTTTTAAGGTTATTCCATGATTTTACAAAAAAAAATATATATATAAGTTTGCTGCATAAAAAGTAATCAAATATAGGAAACAAAGGTTGCCTCACTCACTAGACTACCTTGATTTAAACGTAGAATAGAAATAATACATTAAACCAATAAATAGAACATAATTCAAAGAATAGAATCCAAATCTTGTTTTGTAAACCTAAATCCTAATTTTTAACTAAGATTTTGTAATTTGTAATATAGATTTTCTTAAGTTTTTCGTTTTTAAATTACTAAGAGTCTAAGAGTTTAATAATTATAACTTCCAAATAAAGAAAAACATTAAGGACATTTTTAAACATAGTAGAAACTGATTACATATAATTATTCTATATTTTATTAAAAACCAAAATAAACATTCGTTTTTACGGTTTTTAACCAAACCAAACCTAAATCTAAATCGAAAACTTAATAAAAATGACAAACAAATGGGTTTTTAGACAAAACCATAACCAAACCAAATCACTTATTTTCGGTTCGGTTCGATTCGGTTTTTTTGTTTATGGTTTTTTCGCCCACCCCTACTCCCGGCGGTAGAGGTAGAGAGGTGGGAATGGGTCATTAACTTATGTTCAAATCTTAAAATTAAAAATTAAGAGTTAGTTAGAAAAAATGCTTAAAATTTCTTAGGTTGACGCCATTAACTTATGTTAAAATCTCTCATTTTTCTCTTCACATAATATATTGACTCCATTAAAAATTTATTCTAGGTCCACCACTGCTTGCTCCTGTTAACAGACTCTAGATCACTCTTCAAAAAACTATGGTACTTCCCTCCTTTAAGAAAATCCGTCTCTATCGAAATATAAACGAAATGAACCAAACCCATATCATAAGAATAGTAATGGTTCCGACTTTAAGGTCCATTAACTATTTAGTTTCCGATGAATTTCCAAACATGTTGAATTTAACACTATACGGTACACCACATTCACCACCACTATCGTTACCATAACCATAAGCAGCCCAATCTGGTTTCGAAGGCTGCATAGGCCAATCATACTCATGGTTACCAATACACACATGGTATGGTACTTTAGAAGCAATGGGCTCAATCTGAGCAAATAACTCATCCCAGAGTAACCTCGCGCATAACTTATATCTCCAATATCTCTTAAAATATATTTCACAGTTAATAAACTCCCATCTTCCCCATGAATAATGTTCTGTAAGGTGTAGAACATCCCATATCTCCAAACATGAAAGCTAAAGTTTCCTCTGAATTCTCATTTCTAGAAACAAAGCTATGAATATCACTCCATACTTTCAAATCACTCCCAACCTGATTAATGATAAAAACTCAACATTTTGATTCTCAATCCATTGTTTCAAATTCTTCATCACAGCGTCAAATGTCCAACCTGGATCTCTCCATTTGATAGTCGAATTCGCCGACGCATGACACATATGTTCTCTCTCGTACCTAACTCCACGCGCCACCGTTATGTTATCGAGCTTCTCTTTAACTTCACCGTATTGAGCATATCTTTCTTCTCCATCTCTTGTAACGAACATATCAATTGCTGGTTTACCCCTACATGTTGAAAGTGATGCTCGTTTGCCCTCAGCTTAAAATCAGTTTCGTTTTTCTTTTTATTTTAAATAAAAACGTTTAAATTACCTAAATATCCAAGCTCGTTACTCGATTTTGAAACTGAAACCGAAACCGCTCCATTAATCCCTTAAACTCGTACCTCATTGCACTATTATTGTTGCTCTCTCTCTAGTTTTTTTCCTCTCTCCTTATATATCTCATCTTTCTCTCAATTTCATCATCCCCAACTTACCAAACCGAAACACTAGAAACTGAGAAAATCGGAGTAAATCCGCAAACCCGTTAGCAATGCCGCCTCGAACTCGGAATGTGCCATACTCAAGGAGAAGAAGGAAGAAGAAGACGACTCTTACGACGGAAGAACGGACGCCTCCTCCGGCGGAAGAACATAAGTCTCCTTCGGCGGAAGAACATAAGCCTCCTCTGGCCGAAGAATAGAATGCTTCTCCTCCACCAAGAACCAAGGAACATGTAATTGGTGGTATAATTGGTTGATTTTGGTAAGGGGGATGGGGCCGGGGGGGGGGGGAAGGGGAATAACAAATTTGAAGGAAAACTGAATTGTACAACTAATTTTGTATGATATAACTAGGTATGCGATTTATAGAACTGTGTATCAGTAAAAATAACTAAGCGATTTTGTAGAACTGGGTATCAGGAATAACTAAGCATATATCGTGTAGTACCACTAGATATTGCATAATTGGGTATAACTATGTTGTGTTGTACCACTAGATATCATTAGATATAAATAAGCGTTCTGATACAAGTATCATTAGATGCAACTGTTACTTACATATGTGTTTGACTTTTGCAGTTATTGAGGAGGATAACCTGAGAAGTTGTTCTTCAACCACACCGAGTTTTCAAAGTCCATTAAGATAGCCTCTAAGTGTGAGGATTACAAAACGATGAAAGATTTGGAGGTACTTGGGAGAGGAGAAAAGAAGTGGTTTGAAAAACACCCTCAATTCAAGCACATTTGGCACATGCCTAGAAAAAAAACCACAAGTTTGGGTATGTGGTTGATTTTTCTTCGAACAGTGTTTATAGAGAAGTGTAGGATGTGTTGGTTTGTGGTGAACGGCGTTTCTATTAGGTATTCGCTGAAAGAACATGGCTTAATAAGCGGTTTAGATTACTAGAGTTATCCACCAAACTTTAGAATTTTAGGCAGTTAACGGGTTGTTAGCCAGAATTTTGGGAGTTGAAAATATTTTTGTGTGTGATGTAAGAGAAAACCTGAAGGGCATTGCAGGAGATGAAGATAGGATAAAGATGGCGGTCCTCTTGTTCTTAAGTACAGTAATCGGAGGAAAGAGAAGATATGGTGTCATTGATCCTTTCTTCTTAAAGATTATTGATGGTCTAGAGGCGTGTGAAACATTTCTGTGAGGTAGATACTCGTTTGATGAGTGTATGGAAGAGATATTCCATATGATGGATCATTTTAAGGGGACTATGAAACCCGGATGCACATTTTGCTTTCCGGGTTTCATAACTCCCTTGGAGTTAAAACTAATACCCTTCTTGTAATTTCATTGTGTGTATTCCTGCATATGTAAGAGAACTATTGTAAAGTTTATTTGTAGCTTTTGGCGTCCGAGTGCATTCCGGATATGCGGAGAAGATTTTGAGAAGATGACTTTACCGCGGAGAATGGTTGTCCGAGGATGTGCAAGCAAAAATGGAAAACTTGTTATATGAAAGGCTTTTTATTGGAAGAGATTAACGATTCACTTGGAAACACAAAGGTACTAGAAATCTCTTTTTGTCTATCACCGGTTTACATAATTGTATCAGTGATACGTAGTTATATCAGTAATACAGAGTTGTATCAGTATGGATTAATAATTACAACTGACCATTTGTTTCTCCATAAATGCGCAGGATATTGAGAGCATCTTGGAACCTGAGTTTACATACTGTCTTAAATATAATAAACTACAATTTTTTGATATTTAGACATCTAAATATATTTCAATTTGAATGTATAAGAGTCTTAACACATATTTTAATCAAAAATATGATTTTATTAAATAGAATATAAGTCTAATCTAAATACTGATAAATGTCACTAATATGTCTATATTAGTACATTTGTGAAGGCTTAAAAGTAAGTGTAATTTAAATATTTGCTAAGATAATATGAGATTCACTCGAGCAATATATAATATCTGCTAAATATTTTAAAAATAAATAAAAAAGACTGACACTTAAGTATTAAATTTGTAAGATATGAATATATTTGAGTCCATAACTAGTAATTATGAAAAAAATTCAGCGGAAGTCCGGAAACTAGAGAAATTCACCAGAGCCCACTTATGGGTTAAGAGTCTAATCACTTTTTACCAATACTAGTCTATAGTTCTAACACTAATACATATGGAATTTATAAAGATGTATTGATACACGCCCAAGAACCCAAGAGAAGAAACAATCAAAGCTCTCAAGACCCATAGTGGGAGCTCTTCACGGCGATTTGGACCTCAAATGAGGCAAGCGGCTGAACAGAGCTACTAGGGAGAGAAAGATGGGTGAGTGAATGATGAAAATGGTGAAGAAGATTAGAGATCAATGTCCTCTTGAAACAGCAACAGGTCAGCTCAACGAACGGAGGAGAGAGAACGAAATCGTCTTCAAAGAAGCTAGCGAATGAACCCGGTGGAAGGAGAAGCAATCCGGTGATGATGGGGAGGTGAAAGGCACCACAAGGGAGGTGGAAATCTCTTGATACAGCCAAACACGAGTTCTGAGGACACACCTCAAAGAACAAGAGAACCCCTACTTGAGAGACACACTCTGTAAGGAAAGGAAAGGAGACAACTTTTTAACTTATGATTGCTTAATGATAAAAGGAGAGAGAAGAGACTTGGGAATCAGAGGCACATATGCGGTCGGACTATCCAGAACTCTTTAATGACCGAAGTGAGGAACGGGATGATGGATTGAATTCGAGAACGAATTCCTCTGTAGTAAGAGAGAATTGTAACAGCCCGAATTCGAAATCGAACCGCAAGGCCCAACAAGGGCCCAACTTGATCAAAACCCTATTATTGCCGCATGTGTATAAGAGGAGGGCACAAATCCCGAGGCTTGAACTAGAAACCCTTAGCCGCCAACCGCTCACCACCCAAGTCACCAGAGACGTTTAACACGACCTACCCCGAACGACACAATGAAAATCCGGAATTTTTTTTTTTATTATTATTATTTTTTTTTTAAAAGGATCGATCGATCTTCCTTGGATCGGTCGATCTCAATCTTTTCGGCGAGGGTCAAATTTTAAGGATCGATCGATCGTAAGGGGGATCGATCCTTAAAATCTCTCTAGAATCTGAGCAAACAACCCCAACATCTGCCCCATTTGATTCGGACCCTCCTGTTGCTGCCCTTGAACCTGCGGCTCACTCCCTGCCGCTTGAGCCGCATCACCTGCAGCTCCCCCATTTCCCGACTCAGCAACATCCTCGACCATCACTTGGTCTTCACCCCGGGGGTCCGCTGGTTCTCTAGGCTCAGCCGTCTCCCGCGCCACTCCTCTTCTACTTCTACTACTTCTTGTACTTCTCACCATACTACAAAATCAACAGAAGATTCAATACTCCAAAACTCAATAACACAAACACAAGAGAAATCTTACCGTGGAACCTTTTTTCCTTGGCCGAAGAGGATGATCTCTAACCCCAACCCACAATCACATAATCACAAACAAGCAAGCAATCCCAACACGACATCCTAGAACCGCTAGGCTCTGATACCAAATTAACACGACCTACCCCGAACGACACGATGACAATCCGGAAATTTTTTTTTTTTTATTATTATTATTTTTTTTTAAAAGGATCGATCGATCCTCCTTGGATCAGTCGATCTCAATCTTTTCGGCGAGGGTCAAATTTTAAGGATCGATCGATCCCCCTTACGATCGATCGATCTGACCCCCTTAAAACTGCCCCGAAATTTTTACAACAAAACAGATCGATCGATCGATCCTTCCTAGATCGATCAATCCCGAATCACCCCAACACGAAGTGCTCGAACGGAGCACGGCGGATCGATCGTTCCTCCTTAGGATCGATCGATCTTGACCCCCTAAAAACAGCCAGAGGCCTCAGCCTCGAAATGCACCTACAGGATCCATCGATCTCGCCCAGGATCGATCGATCCCTACCCCCAAAAATCGACCAGAGGCTCTCTGCCCAAAATCGACTACCCATGATCGATCGATCTTCCGGAGATCGATCGATCTTAATTTCCCAAAAGTTTCCGCGCCAAAACGATACCACAGGATCGATCGATCCTCTCTGGATCGGTCGATCCCCTCTTGCCCTGCAACCCGAGAACAACACAACAATCCCAAAACAATGCCAATTGCACATCAAACATAAACAACCTTAACTCATGTATAATTTCGTATCAAACATCCCTAACAAGCGTTCTTACGAGTCCAAAACAACCCTCACCAAGGCAAGTCATACTCACAAAACAAAAGATACAAAAGAACTGATACACTTAGATCATCCTTTTTCCTCGGCCTTGGTTCCACGAGCTCCACAACCTATGACTTCTCCTTACCTGCACCAAAAGAGGCGCGTAAGCATTGACAATGCTTAGTGAGGCGGTCGTCCCGTCCCCACGGCTATACACACATATGATCAATGAATTTAACGCAATCAACATATGCTTCAAGAACAAACCAATACATACCGTGAAAGAGCTCAATCACACACAATCATCACACATTATGGCTAAGCCATAAGTCACACCCATATGGACTAGTCCCTAAACACATATCAATCACGAAACTCAAAGATCACACAGCGAAGCCGACGGTTACGCACTCACCTTTGCTCAACGGTTGAAACGAAGAACACTGTTTTGACGGTTTCCAAGCTTTAAACTTACTTCTTCTTGGCTCTTACTCAACTAACACCAAAGTATCACAAACCTCCTGTCAAGAGATCATCAACACACTCTCAAATAACTGATTACAAGTTCCCAACTCAAAAGCCTAACTCAACAATTCCGGATTCCTTTCCTCAAAAACAGAGTCTTACTAAACCAACCATATCTCTAGTCCTAGATCAGATTTAGTAAATCCCTTCTTTGAACCTTAAGATCAAAGTCTCAACAACCTATCTACCAAATTTCAGCCCAATCACACAAGATTTGAGTGCCCAAACCCTCACTCAAAATCAACCCGTTCGCGGGTAGCACTGTTTGAGCGGTTTTGGGAGAAAAACCATATCTCTCAAACTACTCAACATAATCCCACGAAATTTGGTAGATAACTAGGCAAGAGATTGACGAACTTACCCACAGACTTTCAGCTCAATCCTTGCTCGTTTGATATCCCTATCAAAGCTCAAAAATCCACCCAAAAACTCTGTTTTCTCACCCTCCTCTTCTTTCTCCTCTTCTTCCTTTTCCTTTCTCTCCTTTTCTCTCTTCTTCTCCTTCCCTCTCTAGCTCTAGATTCTTCTCTCAAATGTTCAAATGAGAAGAAGTTGTATAATTATGGTTTAATCAAATTAAACCAAACCAACCCGGATTACTAAACCGCAACGATTAATTCTTCCAATTAATCTCTCCCGCTCGGTTTAGTAACTCCGTCAATCTTCCTGAAATAATTGAGACATCCCTTCGTCCCAATTTATTTATTTTACTCCGCTAATATTCCGGAATTGCCGTTTAATTCCGCCTAAACCAAACCTCTCGGGATTACGTCTCCATATTCGATCTATTGATCGAATAAACCCGTTTACCGCCCCTAGGGCCATCAATCCAGCTCGGTATTGTTCCATACTCGGTTCAATAACATCCCCGGGTCTAACATCACAAGATCCTACGTGGTCACCCGTCGAAATCTAATTATCCCCGGATTCGAACGAGTTAATTCGTCAAACGACCTAGCATATTAGAATCCAATAACACAGGACCCTAATACACTAAGTCCCTGTGAGATCCAATACCACAGGACCCCACCCCGGTCTACCGATCTATTAGGATCAAATACCACATGATCCTAATCGGCAAACCCCCTGGTTATGATTAAATATCACATAACCCTAACCAACATCATTAGAGCTAAATACCACATAACTCTAATGACCCATCATTAGGGTTAAATATCACATAACCCCAATGACCCCGTCAATAGGGTTAAGTATCACATAATCCTACCGACCCCAACGACGTATTAGGATCTAGTGACATAAACCCAAAAATCCCCGATCCAAGACGGAACAAAACACCGCTCCCAACTCCGCAACACATGAAATACCCCATCATGCGTCCGCCCCGTCGATACATGAGATACCACATCATGTACTCGACACCTCTAATACATGAAATACCACATCATGCATGAATCATCTCGACGAATTCGATAAACATCCTTATATTAATAATTTTTCGCCAAATACAACAAATCTCGAGGGTCCAATACAACAAACATCAAATACAATACAACTCGAGAGGATGACTAAGGAACACGGATGTTACAATTCTCCCCCACTAATTAGATTCGTCCTCAAATCTCACGTTTCAACTTGTTCTCTGAACCACTTGGAGAATTTTGCCCTTATCCTCCTTTCCGGTTCTCAAGTCTCCTCTTTAATCCCGTCACAATCCCACAAGACCTTAATCTTGGGAGTTTTCTTTCTCCCGTCAACCCTGATTCTACGATCCAAAATCCTCACAGGTCTCGCCTCAACCCTCAAACTCGGTGACAACTCAGTTGGAATCTCCTGTAACACCTGATCATCCCTATGCAAGCATTTCTTCAACTTCGAAACGTGAAAAACATCGTGAAATGCCTGCATAGACGCTGGCAACTCCAGCCTATAAGCAACAGGTCCAACTCGTTCCACCACTCGGAACGGTCCCAAATATCTTGGACTCAGCTTACCCTCGGAAAAAGACCTGTTTGAACCCTTAAACATCGCCATCTTGAGATAAACCATATCTCCATCTGGAACTCTCGCCAGAAAACTGATGTAAACTTACTGTCACGATCCGATAAAATGCTCGCAGGTACACCGTGTAACTTCACAATCTTATTGATGTACCTTCTCGCCAAAACCCGAGCTCCATCTGTCTTCTTTATGGCGAGGAAATGAGCAGACTTAGTCAAGCGATCAACTATAACCCAAATCGCATCTCTGCCCCGAGAATTCGGTAATCCCACTACGAAATCCATCGTCACCATATCCCACTTCCACTCAGGAATGGGTAAACTCTGTAACAACCCACTGGAAACCTGATGCTCGGCCTTCACTAGCTGACAAGTCTCACAGCTAGCCACCCACTTGGCTATGTCTTTCTTCATCCCAACCCAATGGTAATACCGTTTCAAATCTCGGTACATTTTAGTCGCCCCGGGATGAATAGAGAACCGACTCTGGTGTGCCTCTTGTGATCCGTAAACACCTGCACCTTACCACCATACAGATATGATCTCCATATCTTCAGAGCGAACACTACCGCAGTCATTTCTAAGTCATGGGTCGGATAATTAGCCTCATGCTTCCTCAACTGTCTCGAAGCATAAGCAATGACCTTCCCATGCTGCATCAAAACACAACCCAATCCTAACCTCGAGGCATCCGTGTAAACCACATATGGCTCCTTAGGATCCGGTAAGACCAATACTGGTGCGGTAGTCAACATCTCCTTAAGTCTCAAGAAGCTCTCCTCACACTTCTGAGACACAAAGGGAACATCTTTCCCCGTAAACTTCGTCATAGGCTGAGCGATGCTCGCAAAACCTTTGACGAATCTCCTATAATACCCAGCTAGACCGAGAAAACTTCTTATCTCTGTAGCATTCTCGGGTCTCGGCCATTCTCTGATGGCCTTAATCATCTCGGGGTCAACGGAAACTCCACTCTCCGAAACCACGTGACCCAAAAATCCGATCTCTCTCTGCCAGAAGCTACACTTACTCAGCTTAGCAAAAAGCTTTTGCTCCCTCAACTTCTCCAATACTCTTCTCAGGTGATCACCATGCTTGTCAGAGCTCTTCGAATACACTAATATGTCATCGATAAAGATGATTACAAACTCATCCAAATACTCCCGGAATACGTCATTCATCAACCTCATGAACGCCGCTGGTGCATTCGTCAACCCAGAAGGCATTACTACGAACTCATAATGTCCATATCTCATCCTGAAGGCCGTCTTCTGAATGTCCGACTCGTTGATAGGAATCTGATGGTATCCAGAGGCCAAATCAATTTTCGAGAACCAAGTAGTACCTCTCAACTGATCCAATAACTCATCAATTCTCGGAAGAAGGTACTTGTTCTTTATCGTCACCCGGTTCAAACCCCGGTAATCGATACACAATCGAAAGCTCCCATCCTTTTTCTTCACAAACAAGACAGGTGTTCCCCATGGTGAGCTACTCGGTCTTATGAAACCCTTATCCAATAGCTCCTCCAACTGCTTCTTAAGCTCCGTCATCTCCGCCGGCGCCATCCGGTATAGAGCTTTAGAAATAGGAGCTGTCCCCGGTTCCAAATCAATCGTGAATGGGTCCGATCTCGGTGGCGGTAATCCCTTCAACGGTTGAAATACATCCTCAAATTCCCTCACCACGGGAATATTTTGAAGCATTGAATCTCCAACCTCCTCGGGTATCGAGATAGTCGCGAGATATGCTTCACATCCTTTCTCTATCATCTTCTCGGCTTGAATAGCCGAAATCACACTTCCCGACGTAGGTCTTACACCCTGATACACCACTTTCCCATGATCACTCTCGAACACCACTCTACCTCGATGACAATCTAGGTGAGCCTTATACTTCCCAAGCCAATCCATTCCCAAAATCACATCATATATCTCCACCGGCCACACAATCAAATCAGCTGGCTTTACTTCTCCAGCAATATGAACCTCAACATCTTTTACTAGACTATGAGTCTCAAAAGTCTGACCCCCAGCCACTTTCACCCTTCTCAAACAATCACTAGGCTCTTCTCGGAGCCTCCCCTCTCTCACTAATTCCGGAGTAACGAAGCAATGAGATGCTCCGGAATCAAACAACACGTGAGATGTAACCCCTCCCACGTTCAAGGTCCCTACACATAGCCTATGCATTGAGACCCCACAATAATAGCAACCACAATGCACACGAATGACCCAACTCATAATCACAACAAAATAATCAAATAGAGAAGAATTCTAACCAGTGATCGGCTTGGTATTGCTTCCTTCTCCCGACTCAACACTCAGAGAGTACACTCGAGGAGTCACCGCCGTCCTCTTAGCTGGTGGAGCTCCGGAACTCTCTCCGCCTTGCTTTAACTTGGGACATGAAGTCTTGATATGCCCCACTTCCTTACAATGGTAGCAAGTCCTAACATCCTTGTTAGGGCAGTTAGCCGCCTTATGGCCTTTGCCTCCACATTTAAAGCATCCGGATTCAGTGCTAGAAGCACTCTGAGAAGAGTCCTCCCACTTCCTCTTCTGCCCTCCCATGAACTTGCCACCTCTCCCTGAATCAGAAGTAAAAGACTTCTTCCCTTGAGCTTGAGGCTTAAACGCTTTAGCCTCCTCGATCATACCCTCCTCAATCATGGCCGCTCTCTCCACCAGCTCGGCCACCGACGCATACGATCTCACAATGCATCTATTCCTCAATACCAAACGCATCCCCCTTAGAAACCTTCTTACTTGGGCCTGTTCATCCTCAAGACCCCTTCCCGCAAACCTTCGAAGTCGGTTGAACTCTACTTCATATTCTCTCACCGACTTCGTTCCTTGCGACAATTCTAGGAACTCCGTCTCTAATCGATCCATGGTTTCTTGCGGGAAATATTTGAGGTTGAACTCTTCACAAAACCCCTCCCAAGTATCCACATCATTGGTTCTCCTCGCCAATACACTCCTCCACAACATATGTCAATCCCCCTCTAGATAATGCACCGCCAAATCCATCTTATATTCCTCCGGACATCTCACCGAGAGAAAGTTTCTCTCCAGTCTAGACATCCACTCATCCGCCTCCACTAGCTTAGCACCTCCCGAGAAGAATTTGGTACCAAGTCGTTGCATATGGTCTAGCACCGTGAGATACGGGGGAATCACATGACTCAAATTATCTCCCCTAGCTTCAGGATTTGCCACTCTTGGTGGCTCAACAATCTCAGGTGGTGCTGCGGGAGCTAGAGCCGGAACCGCTCCTGGTAACCTCTCTAGAATCTGAGCCAACAACCCCAACATCTGCCCCATTTGATTCGGACCCTCCTGTTGCTGCCCTTGAACCTGCGGCTCACTCCCTGCCGCTTGAGCCGCATCACCTGCAGCTCCCCCATTTCCCGCTGGTTCTCTAGGCTCAGCCGGCTCCCGCGCAACTCCTCTTCTACTTCTACCACTTCTTGTACTTCTCACCATACTACAAAATCAACAGAAGATTCAATACTCCAAAACTCAATAACACAAACACAAGAGAAATCTTACCGTGGAACCTTTTTCCTTGGCCGAAGAGGATGATCTCTAACCCCAACCCACAATCACATAATCACAAACAAGCAAGCAATTCCAACACGACATCCTAGAACCGCTAGGCTCTGATACCAAATTAACACGACCTACCCCAAACGACACGATGAAAATCCGGAAATTTTTTTTTTTTATTATTATTATTTTTTTTAAAAGGATCGATCGATCCTCCTTGGATCGGTCGATCTCAATCTTTTCGGCGAGGGTCAAATTTTAAGGATCGATCGATCCCCCTTACGATCGATCGATCTGACCCCCTTAAAACTGCCCCGAAATTTTTACAACAAAACGGATCGATCGATCGATCCTTCCTAGATCGATCAATCCCGAATCACCCCAACACGAAGTGCTCGAACGGAGCACGGCGGATCGATCGTTCCTCCTTAGGATCGATCGATCTTGACCCCCTAAAAACAGCAAGAGGCCTCAGCCTCGAAATGCACCTACAGGATCCATCGATCTCGCCCAGGATCGATCGATCCCTACCCCCAAAAATCGACCAGAGGCTCTCTGCCCAAAATCGACTACCCATGATCGATCGATCTTCCGAAGATCGATCGATCTTAATTTCCCAAAAGTTTCCGCGCCAAAACGATACCACAGGATCGATCGATCCTCTCTGGATCGGTCGATCCCCTCTTGCCCTGCAACCCGAGAACAACACAACAATCCTAAAACAATGCCAATTGCACATCAAACATAAACAACCTTAACTCATGTATAATTTCGTATCAAACATCCCTAACAAGCGTTCTTACGAGTCCAAAACAACCCTCACCAAGGCAAGTCATACTCACAAAACAAAAGATACAAAAGAACCTGATACACTTAGATCATCCTTTTTCCTCGGCCTTGGTTCCACGAGCTCCACAACCTATGACTTCTCCTTACCTGCACCAAAAGAGGCGCGTAAGCATTGACAATGCTTAGTGAGGCGGTCGTCCCGTCCCCACGGCTATACACACATATGATCAATGAATTTAACGCAATCAACATATGCTTAAAAAACAAACCAATACATACCGTGAAAGAGCTCAATCACACACAATCATCACACATTATGGCTAAGCCATAAGTCACACCCATATGGACTAGTCCCTAAACACATATCAATCACGAAACTCAAAGATCACACAGTGAAGCCGACGGTTACGCACTCACCTTTGCTCAACGGTTGAAACGAAGAACACTGTTTTGACGGTTTCCAAGCTTTAAACTTACTTCTTCTTGGCTCTTACTCAACTAACACCAAAGTATCACAAACCTCCTGTCAAGAGATCATCAACACACTCTCAAATAACTGATTACAAGCTCCCAACTCAAAAGCCTAACTCAACAATTCTGGATTCCTTTCCTCAAAAACAGAGTCTTACTAAACCAACCATATCTCTTGTCCTAGATCCAATTTAGTAAATCACTTCGGTGAACCTTAAGATCAAAGTCTCAACAACCTATCTACCAAATTTCAGCCCAATCAAACAAGATTTGGGTACCCAAACCCTCACTCATAAGCAACTCGTTCGCGGGTAGCACTGTTTGAGCGGTTTTGGGAGAAAAACCATATCTCTCAAACTACTCAACATAATCCCACGAAATTTGGTAGATAACTAGGCAAGAGATTGAAGAACTTACCCAAAACATTTCAGCTCAATCCTTGCTCGTTTGATACCCCGATCGAAGCTCAAAAATACACCCAAAAACTCTGTTTTCTTACCCTCCTTCTCTTCTTTCCCTTCTTCTCCTTCTTTCTCCTCTTCTTCCTTTTTCTTTCTCTCCTTTTCTCTCTTCTTCTCCTTCCCTCTCTAGCTCTAGAGTCTTCTCTCAAATGTTCAAATGAGATAAGGGAGAAGAAGTGTGTAGAAGAATGGAGAAGGAGTTGTATAGATAAGTGTATACATAATTATGGTTTAATCAAATTAAACCAAACCAACCCGGATTACTAAACCGCAACGATTAATTCTTCCAATTAATCTCTCCCGCTCGGGTTAGTAACTCCGTCAATCTTCCTGATATAATTGAGACATCCCTTCGTCCCAATTTATTTATTTTAGTCCGCTAAAATCCCGGAATTACCGTTTAATTCCGCCTAAACCGAACCTCTCGGGATTACGTCTCCATATTCGATCTATTGATCGAATCAACCCGTTTACCGCCCTAGGGCCATCAATCCAGCTCGGTATTGTTCCATATTCGGTTCAATAACATCTCCGGGTCTAACATCACATGATCCTACGTGGTCACCCAACGGCTAACCCGTCAAAATCCAATTATCCCCGGATTCGAACGAGTTAAGTCGTCAAACGACCTAGCATATTAGAATCCAATAACACAGGACCCTAATACACTAAGTCCCCGTGAGATCCAATACCACAGGACCCCACCCCGGTCTACCGATCTATTAGGATCAAATACCACATGATCCTAATCGGCAAACCCCCTGATTAGGATTAAATATCACATAACCCTAACCAACATCATTAGAGCTAAATACCACATAACTCTAATGACCCACCATTAGGGTTAAATATCACATAACCCCAATGACCCCGTCAATAGGGTTAAGTATCACATAATCCTACCGACCCCAACCACGTATTAGGATCTAGTGACATAAACCCAAAAATCCCCGAACCAAGAACGAACAAAACACCGCTCCCAACTCCGCAACACATGAAATACCCCATCATGCGTCCGCCCCGTCGATACATGAGATACCACATCATGTACTCGACACCTCTAATACATGAAATACCACATCATGCATGAATCATCTCGACGAATTCGATAAACATCCTTATATTAATAATTTCTCGCCAAATACAACAAATCCCGAGGGTCCAATACAACAAACATCAAATACAATACAACTCGAGAGGATGACTAAGGAACATGGATATTACAACGTTCGCCGTGTCCAGCCCGAGCCACCGCGCAAACCGTCTTCATTGGAGAGGTAAAACCCGTGAGCTATTCCTCGTTCCAAACTCTGATTTACTTTAGATTGTGGAGCCAATCTAACCGGTGAGCTTGAACCGCTGCAGATCCGTTTCGCCGAGCCACCGTCTCCGCCGTTCGAGCCGTCGAGCGAAGCCATCGTCAAAGGTTGCAGAGAAAGGTAAAAAGCGAAGCTTTGATTCTCGGTGAAGATGATGTATTGCTTTGTTGTTTATTAAACCGGGTGTCTTAACCAAACAAAACCAAGGGATCCTAAGCTTAATTAAATCCAAAACCGAGGAATGTCACGTGGGCTGTTTTGTGATGGTGGACTTCGTCTTCTTTTTATTAAAGTAGACGTTGTGATTTTGGGTTGGTATTGAACCAAACTCACGTGAAGCAAATGGTGGTATTATTAAAGGAAATTATTAGATTTGGTTTAGTTAATTATTAAACTGGTTTAGTTAATTTAATTGAGGAAATACCGGATCAAGTTAATCAAGATTTAGGATTGGTTTGGTTTAGTGGATTAAATAATGGTTATTAATTTGATTTAATCTTTGACTGATTATTCTAAATCGATGCAGATTAAGGATCATTGTTGAACCAGATTTCTCATTGGTTAATCCTAAATCGACAAGTCTTTCCCGAATTGCTAAGGTGAGGACAAGTTTTTGCTTTCTTCGTATATAAATATATTTCGTTAGTTACTTAGTGTAAGGTTAAGCCAAGTATACCTGCGAGTTACATATTATATAAGTAACCGTATTTGTTTGTTGAGTGTATTAATATTTATAAATATATAAATATATTATATTAAAGGTATAAGAGAAAGAACTGGTATTTTAGAGATATAAATTAAAATGAATATTTTAATGTGTGTTGCGTGGTTGTGTGAAATGCATGTTATTTTGTGGTAAAATAATTGTTGTGTAAGGAAATGTGGTTAAGCCGCGGTGATATCTGCAAGACGAAACTCTTGTAGTTGTGTGTTGGCCTATGGACGGGGGATTGCGGGTAGGTCAGGATTGGCTGACGAGCCAACGAGTTTTCACTATGTTGGGAAGAAGTGCGCGGCACGAGGGATCCGGTAGGCATGAGTGAAAGGTGCAGGGAAGAAGTACGAGGCACGAAGGATCCGGTATGCACGAGGGATAGCGTGTGTGGCACGTGATATCCAGGCCGCGTGGTGGTTATGGAACGTGGTTCCATTTGTTTGATGGGTGTGTGTCGTTGACACGTGATTGTCTACTTGTCTTAGGTTTAGACTTTGTGACTTTCTAAATGTGTTTTTGTATGGAGAATTCGTTAGCCGTAAGGCTTACCCTCGTTGAGTAATCTTAGATTGCTCACCCCTCCCTTTCTCTTGCAGGTAACCCTGAGTTGTAGTTGCTGGACGTGGTTAGTTGGTGTTGGAGTTAGAGAGTCTGTTTATTGATTCGTTATTGGATTTTCGGTTATTCAATTTTGTACTGACGTTAAGTGTTGAGGATGAAAGACGTTTAAGTTAAATTATAGGAATTCGTTGGTTATTTCCGGTTAATTATGAAATTAATTGAGTTATAAGCTATCATGTGGCTTCCATGTCGTTGAAGTAGAATCGGGGTGTTTCATGTCCTCACCTAAGCTTGGTGGTGAAGACACACTATGTCATCCTCCCATGGCTTCTATGTGCTTAGAATCTTGCACTGATGCTCTCCTGGATGCCACACACACGATTGAAGCCCTCCGGATCCGCCAGCTCTTAATATAGGCCAGGGGAGAGTTTGTCGACTTGTAAACATCATATCTCTCAAACCAAAGCAGATCTTTGCCTGATTCCAACTCTCTGAGATCCGTGGTTGAGTTAAGTTTCCAGAATGGATCACCTCGTCACACGTTTCCTCTTGGTCTGGTCGAAATCCTCCATTAAGTGAAAGTCCGTCCAAATCCAACAGCTTTTGATCCGTTCGTCTTTTTTCAGCCATAACTTCTTCTTGGGAGCTTCTTTTGGGCTAATTCCACTTCGAGGTGCTCCCTAGATGAGCTTTGAGTGAATTCCAGGTGGTAGATGGTGATGCATCAGACCTAGGATTGCATCATGTATGGTTCTGTCTACAATATATTCGAATTTTCAACATCACTTCAAGATTTTGTTTTAATTACGAATTTAGAATTGAAATTTTGTGTTCATTTGTTAACATTTTTTGGTTTTTTGTATAAGTTTTTGATTTGAGTAATTGGAGCTAAATAATAAAGATAAAAACTGTATATCTACTTTTATCTTGAATTTGGCAAAAATAAATTCTATGAATATTTAGAAGGAAGTAGAAAATTATTTAGATGGTTAACTAGCGAAATTGAATTTGAAGGAAAACTGAATTGTACAACTAATTTTGTATGATATAACTAGGTATGTGATTTGTAGAACTGTGTATCAGTAAAAATAACTAAACGATTTTGTAGAACTGGGTATCAATAGGAATAACTAAGCGTATATCGTGTGGTACCACTGGATATTGGACAATTGGGTATAACTATGTTGTGTGGTACCACTAGATATCATTAGATATAAATAAGCGTTCTAGTACAAGTATCATTAGATGCAACTGTTACTTACATATGTGTTTGATTTTTGTAAATATTGAGGAGGATAACCTGAGAAGTTGTTTTTCAACCACACCGAGTTTTCAAAGTCCATTAAGGTAGCCTTTAAGTGTGAGGATTACAAAACGATGAAAGATTTGGAGGTACTTGGGAGAGGAGAAAAGAAGTGGTTTGAAAAACACCCTCAATTCAAGCACATTTGGCACATGCCTAGACAAAAAAACAACAATTTTGGGTATGCGGATGATTTTTCTTCGAACATGTTTATGGAGAAGGGTAGAATGTGTTGCTTTGTGGTGAACGGCGTTCCGATTAGGTATTCGCTGAAAGAACATGGCCTAATAAGAGGTTTAGATTGCTAGAGTTATCCACCAAACTATAGAATTTTAGGCAGTTAACGGGTTGTTAGCTGGAATTTTGGGAGAGTTGAAAATATTTATGTGGGTGATGTAAGAGAAAACCTGAAGGGCATGTTAGGAGATGAAGATAGGATAAAGATGGCGGTCCTCTTGTTCTTAACTACGGTAATCGGAGGAAAGAGAAGATATGGTATCATTGATCCTTTCTTCTAAAAGATTATTGATGGTCTAGAGGCGTGTGAAACCTTTCCGTGAGGGAGATACCCGTTTGATGAGTGTATGGAAGAGATATTCCATATGATGGATCATTTTAAGGGGACTATGAAACCCGGATGCACATTTTGCTTTTCGGGTTTCATAACTCCCTTGGAGTTAAAACTGATATCCTTCTTGTAATTTCATTATGTGTATTCTTGCATATGTAAGAGATAACTAATGTAAAGTTTATTTGTAGCTTTTGGCGTCCGAGTGCATTCTGGATTTGCGGAGAAGATTTTGAGAAGATGACTTTACCGCGGAGAGTGGTTGTCCAAGGATGTGCAAGCAAAATTGGAAAACTTGCTATATGAAAGTCTTTTTATTGGAAGAGATTAATGATTCACTTGGAAACACAAAGGTACTAGAAATCTCTTTTTGTCTATCACCGGTTTACATAATTGTATCAGTGATACATAGTTATATCAGTAATACAGAGTTGTATCAGTATGGATTATTAGTTACAACTGACCATTTGTTTCTCCATAAATGCGCAGGATATTCAGAGCATCTTGGAACCTGAGTTTGCAAAGGCACCTCTTATGGCTCGCACAATGGAAGATGAGTCAGATGATGAGATAGATTACCCAATATCAATGAGCTTGAACAAGTGTCTAACTGTGGAGAACAAGAGGATACGGTGGGAAGAGTTGTGCAACCTAGATGTGGTTAGTCGAGATATGGAAGTTAGGTAGGAGCAACAACAAGAGCAAAATATCCCTGAGGTGCCTCCTAACAATGACATAGAGATTGTTATGAAGAAAATGCAAGAGGGGTTTGATAAAATCATGAGAGGATTGATCGATTGGAGAGAAGGATGGCCGATGTTGAAAAAGCTGTGAATGAAGCTTTGAATCAACAATCTTTTGTCGGTCATAGTGGAGGTGGTACTGGCTATCCTTATGGTGGAGATGGTGGAGGAGATGATATGGAGTGTCAATATGGAAATGCAGCGGCTGCAGACGCCGTAGCAGAGAAAGCAGCTGCCGTAGAAGCTGCAGAAGCCGAGGCTGCATCGCTTGCAGAGGCCGCAGCAGCTAATAGAAGTAAATATATCTTCTTCAATATGAAAAAATATATCTTCTAAGCCAAAGTATAGGATATGAGGTTCAAACTTGACATATATTGTGTCTTAAATATAAAAAACTACAATATCTTTGATATTTAGACATCTAAATATATTTCAATTTGAATGTATAAGAGTCTTAACACATATTCTAATCAAAAATATGATTTTAATTAAATAGAATATAGGTCTAATCTAAATACTGATAAATGTCACTAATATGTCTATATTAGAACATTTGTGAAGGCTTAAAAATAAGTGTAATTTAAATATTTGCTAAGATAATATGAGATTCACTCGAGCAATATATAATATCTGCGAAATATTTTAAAAATAAATAAAAAAGACTGACACTTAAGTATTAAATTTGTAAGATATGAATATATTTGAGTTCCATAACTAGCAATTATGAAAAAAATTCATCGGAAGTCCGGAACCTAGAGAAATTCACCAGAGCCCACTTGTGGGTTAAGAGTTTAATCACTTTTTACCAATACAAGTCTATAGTTCTAACACTAATACTAGTCTATGGTTCTAACACTAACATACATATGAAATTTATAAAGATGTATTGATACACGCCCAAGAACCCAAGAGATGAACCAATCAAAGCTCTCACGACCCACAAAACCTAGTGGGAGCTCTTCACGGCGATTTGGACCTCAAATTGGGCAAGCGGTTGAACGGAGCTACTAGGGAGAGAAAGATGGGTGAGTGAATGATAAAAATGGTGAAGAAGATAAGAGATCAATGTCCTCTTAAAACAGCAACAGGTCAGCTCAACAAACAGAGGAGAGAGAACAAAATCGTCTTCAAAGAAGCTAGCGGAAGAACCCGGTGGAAGGAGAAGCAATCCAGTGATGATGGGGAGGTGAAAGGCACCACAAGGGAGGTGGAAATCCCTTGATACAGCCAAACTCGAGTTCTGAGGACACACCTCAAAGAACAAGAGAACCCCTACTTGAGAGACACACTCTCTAAGGAAAGGAAAGGAGACAACTTTTTAACTTATGATTGCTTAATGATAAAAGGAGAGAGTCTTGCCTTATATAGGCTTACAATTAGGGCATACTAAATGAGAAATGGGTCCTAAGATAATATTAGACAAGGCTTGATACTTAGGTCCATTAGACATAAGGTAAACCCAACAAAAAAAAAAAAAAAACATATAGGAAAAAGACAAGTCTCAAAGCAATATAAAGAAAAGGAAAAACATTTGTAATGGTTTTCCCTTTAAAGATAGGATCACAATCCTAGACTAACTCACTTGTCATAAATGTTTCCAAGTAATTAGTCTATGGAGATTGGATTATGATGCTCTAGTTTTTCACACCTCATTAAAACCATTTCCTAGAAAAACTCGGCGGGAAACCTAGGAGTAGGGAAAGAGTATGTTACTCACCTAGAGTCTTGGGGGGGGGAGGGGGAGTCCTCACCTAAGCTTGGTGGTGAAGACACACTATGCCATCCTCCCATGGCTTCTCAGTGCTTAGAATCTTGCACTGATGCTCTCCCGGATGTCACACACACGATTGAAGCCCTCCGGATCCGCCAGCTCTTAATACAGGCCAGGGGAGAGTTCGTCGACTTGTAAAAATCATATCTCTCAAATTAAGTTTCCAGAATGGGCCACCTCGTCACACGGTTCCTCTTGGTCTGGCCGGAATCCTCCATTAAGTGCAAGTCGGTCCAAATCTGGCAGCTTTTGATCCGTTCGTCTTGTTTCAGCCATAACTTCTTCTTGGGAGCTTCTTTTGGGCTACTTCCACTTCGAGGTGCTCCCTAGGTGAGCTTTGAGTGAAGTCCAGGTGGTAGATGGTGATGCATCAGACCTAGGATTGCATCACGTATGGTTCTGTCTACAATATATTCGAATTTGCAACACCTCTTCAAGATTTTGTTTTAATTACGAATTTAGAATTGAAAATCTGTGTTAATTTGTTAACATTTTTTGGTTTTTCGTATAATTTTTTGATTTGAGTAATTGGAGCTAAATAATAAAGATAAAAACTGTATATCTACTTTTATCTTGAATTTGGCAAAAATAAATTCTGTGAATATTCAGAAGGAAGTAGAAAATTGAATTATACAGTTGGTCTAAAATAAATACATAAATTGAAATTAAATTCACTGAACGAAATAATTTATTTTACTATTAATATATAAAATTTTGATTGTTTTTAACTTCTACCGGATTATTTCTATTTTCAAAATATAAAATGAAAAATTAAGTTATGCATCTAAAGAGAGATTCACTTTGATTTATTTCGTATTAAGGTAAAGACATGGATATTGGGGTAAAATAAATGTTAAAACCATGAAATATCAATTTTTTGAACGAAATATGATATGTAATATATAATTTAAGCAGTTTTAGAGATTGAGACACAATGACTCCACAAGTCGTCCCTCTTCTTCAAATATTGTGTTTCATGGACAATTAATACTGGTCTGTCAGCGATATATTTAATGAGAGTAGCGTGAAAAACTTTTCCTTCTTGGACAAGATCATGGCAACAAGTATCAGAGATGGTTTCATTTCCAAAGACAAAACGGCGATTATATCCAAGGCACACTTTAGAGTGATTTTAACAAGACAAGTATCCTATAATGATTTTGCTTCAGATTCCTCGACTGAAAATACTGGAACAAAAGCACACACGAGAGCTACAACAATGAATATCATAGTAATTTAGGAGTTAAGTTTAGCCATATCTGCTTATAACTGAAATATACCGACTTATATTTCTTGTATGAAAAGAATGTAATGAAGTATGTTTTGTATTTGGTATTCTAATTATCAAGTTATGTACGCTATTTATAGGTAATTGAAAACCCAATGTAATTATGAAAACAAATTTCAAAATTAACTTAATAAATTATAAGGAGTTTAAGTTCTTCATAAATAAATACATCATGAACGTTTAAATTTATCGTTTCAATCAGTTTTTGAAATTTAAGAACAAATTTAATACAAGTGAATATATCTTCTTCAATATGAAAAAAAAATATAAATTAGTTTTAACTCATGTCAAATTCTAAGCTAAAGTATTGAATATAAGGTTCAAACTTGACATATATACAGTCTTAAATATAATAAACTACAAATTTTTGATATTTAGACATCTAAATATATTTCAATTTGAATGTATAATAGTCTTAACTCACATTTGTTTTTCAAAAATATTAATTTAATTAAATGGACTATAGTTCTAATCTAAATACTAATAAATGTGACTAGTATGTCTATATTAGAACATTTGTGAAGGTTTAAAATTAAATGCAATTTAAATATTTGTTACGAATATGAGATTCTGAAACACCCCGACCCAGATTTTTATTTTAAACACCCAATAAATATTAATCCCATAATTAATATTTATCAAGCAACAAAATTATTCAATTTTTTTTTTAAAAATTTAATATTCTTGAATTACCAAGTCTAGATCATCCTCTCCTCATAGCCATGATTCCACTAGCTTCACACTTTTCTTTACCTGCATCAAGAATGAGATGCATAAGTATTTAATAAATGCTTAGTGAGGCTATCCTCCCATCTACAGGCTACACACACAGATGAATATGAAAATAACAAAATTGAAATATGAATACCGACTCAACCAATCAACTATATCATGATTTACTCGATCTAGAATCCCACTTGGCTCATCACACAGCTTATCAGTCTACAAATATGAAACAAAACGTTATCAATCATATTCACACAGCTAAGCCTATGGGCCTGCACTCACCTTGGCTACTTGCTAAACATGAGCTTTTCTTGACCCAAACCTCATATCTGTTTTCCTTTAACCGAGGGCTAGATTAGTGAGTTAAGATCGTTCTTGCAAAAGATCAGACTCTGAATCAACCAAACACACAATCAAAACCATATTCTATCTAAACCAAAAAATATCGAAATCTGACAGAAACTATCAGTCTCAAATATGCAATCACAAATCAAACTCTAACCGTCCATTTCCATTCTCCACCATTGAAACTTGACTCCTGGACGTTCTGAAGCTACACACAAATTTTCCGGTCGATCCGATAACGGATAAACGTCCGATTACCATTTCAACTTCCAGTGCTCCAGATTCACGACAGATTCCAAGGACCTCACGAGAATATGAATAACTCTTAGAATATTAATCCAAATCAAGTTCTGTAACTTGGAGAATATAGATACAGGTCTTAGCTATAATTCCAGAAAGGTTCGTTACCTTTGAAAACATTCTGCTAGGTCGAATCCATTTTCTCCCACGACATATCGAGCCTGTCTTTGACCTCTTCATATGAAAACTTGTTTTTCTCTCTCAAGTCAAAGCTTCTCTCCTTCTCCCTCTTTCACAGCCCCAAAGCTCGACCAAGATAAGAGGAATGGAGGCTAGGGTCAATTTTTATCAGCTTATATAGGGTAGGGTTTGGTTTAAATTAGGTCCACTTAAATTAAACCGATTCCTAATTGATTTAGGAATTCCGTAGAACTAGACCAAATTAATTTGGTCATAACTCGAGTTTGGCTTGTCCTTTTAGCGCGATTCGACTTGGGTTGGAACCATGTTTCTTTCATCTTTAACCCAAGACCAAATCATCAAAAACCGATGAGTGGTTTGCCGAAATTGTCCTTTGAAGCTCGGGTTTTCTCTTATAATCACAAAATAACTCTGAACCACTCATAACTAGGCACCTCAGCAGTTAATAATCCACCAATCAAAATCCTTCAAATGTTTTATTAATCCTTGACCAATCACAAGCTTCCAATTCATCAAATTGATTTAAAGATTAAACTAGCTAAAACACCAACCAAACCAGAACTAAATCATAATGTCCTCTGATGATTTTTCGTGGTTCAGTTTACTTTCTGATACCGTCAGAATAGCTATTCCATAGTTTAATTCACACTTTTTAATTTAGGTGATTTGATTCAAAAATTAATTATGGAACACGGGTGTTAAAGATTCACTAGAGCAATATATAAAATGTGAGTTAAAGAGAAGAAAAAAAAAATTGAAAATCAAATTTGTGAAAAAAAAACATAAATAATAAAACCATAAAATTGTCGGCTAAAACCACCGCAAACAAAAAATAGGAATATATTTAACTTGACTGAGGTTAATGGTTAAGTGACCAACATTCGCAATGTTAACCTAGGCCACTTGTGGGTTAGGAGTCTAATCAATTTTTACCACTACTAGTCTATGGTTCTAACAATAACATATGTATGAAATTCAAAATGATGCATGGTTCAGTCGGCAATATATTCGTATTTGCCACACTTCTTCAAGTTTTTGTTTTAATAAAGAATTTAGAATTGAAATTTGTTGTACATTTGTCAAAATGTTTTGGTTTTTTTGTTTAAGTTTTTGATTTGAGTAATTGGAGTAAATAATAAAAATATAAACTGTATATTTACATTTATCTTGAATTTGGCAAAAATAAATTATGTGAATATTTAGAAAAAAGTAGAAAACTTAATTGAATTATATAGTTGGTCTAAAATAAATACATAAATAGAAATTAAATTCACTGAACAAAATAATATATTTTACTATTAATTAAAATTTCTATTGTTTTTAAATTCTACCGGATTATTTCTATTTTCAAAATATAAATAAAAAATTAAGTTATGCATCTAAAGAGAGATTCACTTTCATTTATTTCGTATTAAGGTAAAGACATGGATATTGGGGTAAAATTAATGTTAAAACCGTGAAATATCAATTTTTTGAACGAAATAAGATATGTAATATATAATTTAAGTAGTTTTAGAGATTTAGACACAATGACTCCACAAGTGGTCCCTCTTCTTCAAATATTGTGTTTCACGGGCAATTTAGACTGGTCTGTCAGCGATATATTTAATGAGATATCGTGAAAAACTTTTACTTCTCGGAAAATATCGTGGCAACAAGAATCAGAGACGGTTCCATTTCCAAAGACAACGGCGATTATATCCAAGGCACACTTAGGAGTGATTTTAACAAGACAAGTATCCTATAATGATTTTGCTTCAGATTCCTCGACTGAAAATACTGGAACAAAAGCATACACGAGAGCTACAACAATTAATATCATAGTAATCTAAGAGTTAAGTTTAGCCATATCTGCTTATAACTGAAATATACCGACTTATATTTCTGATAGAGGTCATATTTACATGTTTTTACATATAAATATAGACTAATATCATGCATTAGAACTATCATTTAGGACTACGTTAGTGCATTTGCATGTGTTTGTGAGTTTATAGGTACTTAGAGCAAAACCCATGCTTTTGGAGTGTTTTGGAGCCTTAAGAAGACATGGGGACTTTGGAGTCACTTTTTTGGACCAAGAGCATCACGGGAAGCTTCCCGAGAAGCTTTACAAAGCAGCATCAACCATGTACATCGACCCTACGTGGTCGATGCTATCCCCGATGGAAGAAACTCGAAATTCGACGTTTTTTGACCTGTCTGCACTGTTTGGAGACTTACGGTCGAACGAGAAGGAATTAAGCTACAAACCAACTTTATATGGAATCTTGATTCAAAATGGAAGCTCTGAGAGTTGGAATAAGGTCAAGAGCTGCTCAGAATAAGAAGATATGATTTCTACAAGTCAGGTGACTCTGAACTTACCCGATTTGGACCTATGTGCACGGTTTTGAACACTGCGATCGAACCAGAAGGAATTAGGATGCGAAACAACCTGGTATGGACTTTTGACTCATCATAGAAACTACATGAATTGGAATCATACAAAAGTGAGATGAGGTGCGAAAGTTATTCAATTTCTAAACCGGAATATCCTACACTTGCCTTATTTGGCACCCTGCCAGTTTAATTCGCAAAAGATCTTTACCCAACCTCTTTGGGCATGACCTGGCCTCCTCCTAAAGCCCTAAACTCTATATAAACACATTTAATGATCATTAGAAAGGATTCCCACTTTTTGGTAGCCACCATTTAGAGAGAAAAGTCTCAAAACTCTTTGTTCTTAAGTTTTGTTTATGATATTGCTTTAGTTCTTCTTCTTCTTATTTCTTTACTTTATTTACTGCTTTTGTTTACTGTTTATCATGTCTTCCTACTCATATCCTGCCGTCACTCTCGGAGGTATGAGTAAGTAGATCTTTTGGATCTCTAGGGTGGAGATCGATGATGGGTTCTATGTTATAGGATTTCATATGTTTGATTGTTCTAAGGGATTTTGCCGAGAATGCCATATTCTAAAAAGAAGTTTCCAAAAATGCCAAATCATAACTATAGGTTGAAATGGAAATGAAAAATTGCCCCCAGAAGAAGAGTCTCAAAATGGCGCCGATTAGTCAAACCTTGTGTCATCATTTACCGAGCCTAAATGATGACGACTGTAGTAGGCGGCAATATCTCTGAATTTTGAATTGCAAAATCTCCGAGATGGAGAGTGCTTAAGTTTTAGAGGGTATCGGGTGTAGCGACTACATAATCGGGGTTGAGAGGGCCGCTGATTGGGAGAAGAGAAAACGTTAGGGTGAACAATGGCAGGAGAGATAGGTTTTGCAGCGGGAGAAACAAGTGACGGGTCGGAGTTTTTAGTGCGAAGATTGATTTATAAAACTTGTATTTGACATTCATTGATCACCCAAATTAATGTAGGCAACTTAATGTATTTTTTTTGGGCGCAGATCTAAGGACATGGGAGAAGAGGATGTGGGAGTAGTGGTTGGGGAAAAGACAAACGGTAATGGTGTGGCTGAGCACGGCAGAGAAACGGCGGAAATCAAAGGGTAAGAGTTTGTGAGTGATATCTAAAACTTAAATTTGAAATAGTTGTTCCTGGGCATCCCGTGGAGCAAAAATTACAAATTCAATGTGGTTGCGGTGGACATGGTTTAAGGAGAATGCGACTTTGGGGTAGAGTAAGGTGGGGAATGTCTTTGGGGTAGACGAAGTGGGAGATGTGTTCCGGTAGACATGATTAATGTATGTAATTTGGGTGGACAAAGCGAGGTGTTTGGTGGTGGGCATAGTAATGTTTGTCACCTTTGGGTAGAAGAAAGTGGGAGACGTGTTCCGGTAGACATGATAAATGAATGGCATTTGGGAGGAAAAAGTGAGGGGTTTGGTGGACATAGTAATGTTTGGTGGAGATACAAAATTGGCAATTCATTGAGCTAGCGGTGGACACGGTTTTATAGGGAGGTTTTGTCATTTGGGTGGACACGGTTTTATAGGGAGGTTTTGTCATTTGGGTGGACACGGTGGGGGTAGGAAAGAATTGGGGCGGATTGGAGTGGGATGTCCTTCGGGGAGACAAAACGGCATATCCTGAGGGTCGACTGGAGTAGGAAATGGCATTTCGGTGGACATGAGTGGGGTATGTTAATTGGGTGGACGAAAGTGCCATGCCCATTCGGGGGTTAATTGTTGCTAGACGTTAATAATGAAATATTCTTCGTTCTGTTGGCAGGGTGGAGATAAGTACTGGTCTGGGGCCGAGTCAAAACATAACAACAACTTTTTAACAAGAGCAAATAGCAGAGACAATGGCAGCGAACAACCTACCTCCATGATTGTTTGCACCAGACCATTACCCCGTAGAGGGGCGAATAAACTCTTATTCTAAACCATCGTGCCTGGCTGTCATTAAAGAAGTAATAGAAGGATCGTTGGAGTTTGAGTGGTTAAAGAGTAGCTGCTTTGGGGGTCTCTTCGAACTGCTAATTAGAAATTGCTCCCTGTCAGGGAAACTGGTCCACCAATTTTTTTGCAGGTCCTAGGTGACGAAGAAAAGGCACGAGCTTTGGTTTGTATTTGGGGGGAATCCAATACGGTTTTCCCTGCGTGAATTTGGTCTATTAACAGGGTTAAATTGCAAACCTCTCCCAACAAAGAAGCAGATAAAGGCTATGCAGCAGCCACCAGCTGGTGAAGAAGACTATTGGTACACTCTACTAGGACAAGAGAGAAATACAGAGTTTTGGGCACTGTCAATATGTTGAAGCGCGATAAATTGTTGCCAGAGGGAGAAAAAATGAGCGTTGGAAGAAAACTGAAACTAGCACTAATTGTGCTAGTGGAGAGAATGCTAATTTGTGATTCATCCAAATGGAGGGCCACACAGAAGGTTTTGGAAATGGTTAGAGATCTGCTTATAGGTTGGTTAATTTTCTATGGGGGAGGCGATCGTTTGAGCTGACTCTTAAGATGGTACAATAAGGAAGCAAAAATAAATCGGCAGAAGCGCTGGCAGAGAAACTGACGAATTCCCACACAACCATGTATGAGTTTACGCTAGCAGTACAATTACTAATTTTGAAGGCAGTTCGAAAGCTAGAGAGACTGCTGCCAAACCCACACGACAAAACAACTTTCACGAGCCAGTCTGCAATTAAGCTGTCAAAGCTAGCAACCTTCCATAACTCAAACATTATAGAAGTTGAGCGCGCAGCAGATGTAAGTACCCGCCAAAGTTTTTCAAACTCATATGTAGCAACGTTAATTAGAACCGATTTAATTTATGACACTGTGATATGTGCATCATGTACCTCCAAGTGACGAGTATTGTGGAAAGGGGATATCTAGTGGACGAAAACGATTTTGTCTAGGAAGATAAGGTGGAAGACCCAGGTGTGGAAAACATTTGCTCAAAGATTGCGGGCGGGCATGTTTTCAAAAAAGAAGAATGGGCAGGTGGAGTTGATGATCTACCACTTATAACCGTAGTAGTATCAAACAACAAAGAAGCAATTGAAAGGGAAGAAAAAAGAATAACCAAACAAGGAAATGGAAAGAGGGATAGGGTTGGGGTAGCAAAAGGAAAAGCAAAAGTTGGGGGGGGGGGTGCATAGAAATAGAGGGAGATAAGGCTGAGAGGAGGGGAGATATAATTGAGGAGGTAGAGAGAATGCTGAATGAACAGACTACAAAGAGACTACAAATGTTCCAGGTGGAGAAAGAGCTCCTTAAAGATGAATTGTATGATGATCTTTTATGAACTTTAAGGAGAGATGATGGAGGCAAAAAGGAATGTGGAAGCTCAATCCCACCAATGGCAGAAGCAAAAGTGCAATGATGGATGGGCAGAGTTTGGTATAGACGTCCCTGCCATTCTAAGGAGCGTGACGAGGAAATGCATTGACCCTGCAGTTGGCATTACTGCCAACAGCACATCCACTGGCGATGATGGTGTTTGCAGAGAAGATAGTGAAAGTTAAAGTACGAAGAATTGAGCGTCCAAAATATATCAACAGAGGATGAGGATGTGTCTAGTGAAAGTAACAAACAGAGCAGCGAGGATATCAAGAAGGTTGAGGAGGTAAAGGGTGTGAAGTAGTAGAAAAATTGGGTAGTTGGAAAGCGTTGGTTAATTTATTTGGTGTGAGTAACAACAATGTTTGATGTGAATGTCAGGTAACGGAAGCTGTTGCAGAACGGAGCGAATCAGCAAATGAAAATGCTGAAGAAAGTCTAGGAGACATAGGGGGTAACTGCCCAACGAAGACTGCATCGTCCGGGGAAGGGCCTGTTGAAAAGGTTGAGAAGAAAGGAGTATAGGGAAATACAGCAAATGAGGTAACAAGTGTCGGGATACCATTTTCGTTAATTAGCATCTTGAGAGCACAACATAATATTTGTAAAGATTTCTAAAAATAACAGGATGGAGAAGCGTCAGAGGGTGGCGTTGATGGAACAGAGGAGGCCAAACGGAGTGGCACAGACTCTGCTGAATCAGACAAGGAAAAAGTAGAGGGCATGGCGGAGGCCGAGGGGGGTGGCACAGAGTCTGCTGCATCAGACAATGAAAAAGGAGAAGAAGATGGAAGCAAGAGAGACATGGATGTGGCAGAAAGTCCAGGGGGTAAGAGGAAAAAAAAGGGGCGCAATGTAGAACAGACGGATGTGGTAGAGCTGCCAAAAAAACGATTAAGGAAAAATCCAGCAAGGTTTGGATTCACACCAGCAAAGAAAAACGAAGTGCAGAGGGGGGGGGACAAGGAATTTACATTCCGTTAGGGCTAGTGGTGCCTGAGAAAAGGAACAATTTCCTAGCAAAGCTCACGAGTGGGCGTTCCAAATACGTTTGCTGCGACATTGTGAATTATTACCTTGTTAGCATTTTTGTTTATTTAACATCGTTTTCGTTTGTGCTGTTTAAACACAGGCAGTACATTGTGAACGGGGAATCAGTGGGGAAGGCATTTTTTAAACAAATGTACACCCCGACAGCCCATGTTGACAACAATGTGAGTTAGTTGCTGATTTAATATAAGCAATGAAGAGGGCCGCTGATATAATATCTAACTGCCTTTATAATGCATATTTTTTCAGCACATGGAAGCGTTGCTAAGTCTAGTTTGGCAGAAGATTGGGGAGACGTTTCTTGCTGAACGAGTGGCCGTTTTAGACACATGGTTTACCCAAAAGTTGTGTATCGAGCACAAGAGGTTTCAGAAAGATAAACGAAACAATTCATTCCCATGGAACAACATGTTACAGAAATATGTTAGGGGGAAAGTGTCAACTCGGGCAGGTAAGCTGGGATGGGTGACAGATGTGGATTTGGTTTATGCACCGATGCACTGGGGGAAAGCACATTGGGTGGCTGTGTCTATCAATCTTAAGACAGGGGAGATCTTGATCTTTGACCCCCTAATTGTGCACACCGCGGATAGAAAAATCCTAAAATTAATGAAACCACTTCTGGAACTGCTCCCACCCCTAGTAAGGGATATAATCAGCCTGGCCGATGCTCCATACCCTCTACCGAAGAAATTCACATATGAGAGAGTATTGGGGGTCTCCCAAAACAAACGCACAGGAGATTGCGGGCCACTAATCGTGAAGTTTATTGAGTTTCACGCAACTCGATGGCATTTTAGATGTCGTAGTTGATGAAGTGAGAATGAAATATGCTATAAATTTGTATGAGGAGTTTGAAGCGGAGTTGTGATAGGGGGTGTTGGGGCTCAGATGTGATTGAATTGCACTTTAACTGTTTTAGGCGTTTGAGTGGTTAACGAAATACCTTAAATTTAATTATAATATCTAGTTGAATAAATTTTTAGATGAAAAAATCATGTTAGGTGTGTAAAGATATCTTGTTGGTTTTATTATGTGGTATAAAAGCCTTAAGTATTAATGTGAACTGTAGACTTCTTTATTAGGTGTTAATGTCAACACCAATCATGTTCATTAGAATAAGTGGACATGATTAACCAGAAGTCCTTCCACCAGTCATAACCATCAGAATTATAACCATGTGTCATGAATTTTTATTGATGGACACGATTTGCCCCCTTGTCCATCAAGATGGACATGATTAGAGGCCGATGGACATGCATAATGTGGTGGACATCTTGCGAAATCCCCAAAAGTCCATCTCCATATGGTGGACATGATTAACCAGATGTCCTTCCACCAATCATCTCCATCAGACATAACTTTGGTGGACATCTTGCCAAATCCCCATAAGTGCATCCGCTAATGATGGACATGATTAACCAGATGTCCTTCCTTTTTAATTTTCTTGAATTGGTGGACATGCGTGGTAGACATTCCTGGTGGACATGCGTGGTGGACAGGATTACATTTTCTCGTTGATGGATATGCGTTGTGGGTGATGGACCTGAATTGAGGCGAAGGACATGATTAACCAGACGTCCTTCCACCAATCATGTCAATCAGAATTATAACCATGTTCATGATTTGTAATTGATGGACACGATTTGTCACCTTATCCATCAAGATGGCCCTGATTAGAGGCCCAGCATCACGCCTCGAATATTAAGGCCACATATGTTTATATCACTCTTGATAAAGATGTCCATCGTCAAACCCAAAAATATACACATATACCAACCCCCAAAAAATATTTGCACAACTCAAGTCAATGATGCGTTGTGCTTAATAAATATTGTGGGGGCCCACCACGTTAATAAGTGTGATAGCATTGGTCCATATATAACACAATTATGTTGACTCAGAACATTGATTGTAATTCTTGTAGGGGTTATTTATCATTACGCCATAGTTTAGTTCCAACTAGGCCCAAAAAAGCGGACGTCCCATCAATCGCTTCGCCGCAGCAAATCGCAGTGTATCTAACACGCCACCCATCTCTCGGTTCCAAAAAAATATAAGGAACCAAAACATCTCAGAGTTTAATATCTCGATAGAGCCATAATAGATCTTGAAATTGGGAGATACAGCTACAGTCAACTGTCGTTGTCTTCCATAGAGGCCCCGAAATCAGACGAAGGTGAAGAAGAGCTGGGGTTGATTCGAGCATGTTCCTGTGGGGGAGCGGTTAGATTGGAGACGCAACCTGCTGGGAGGCATGTTGGGAGGCTGTACTACAAATGCGAGAATACTGATGTAAGCCGATGGCATGATTGTTGGATTTTTTTTCGTGGAACTAACTATACGTGGATTTCCAACTGATATTTATCCTCATAATACAGGAAGGCGGTCTTCACACAAGCAAGTGGTGGGACACGTCGGTGATAGATGATATAACGGTGTTACGTCGAACAGCGGTGGAACTAGATGATAGGGTCAACTTCATAACCAGGGGACCCGGCGGCGGCCACGTTGATACGTGCTTGATGTGGTCATCAGTCTTCCACCACGAGCATGAAATAAACCGACTCAAAAAAGAAGTTGCGGACTTAGCTAAACGCACCGCTTTGGTCTTAATGGTTTGATGCTTCGCAAACTAGCCGCCGACATCAAAACAAACGCGTCTAAAGTTTCTATGTGGGTATGCCTGGTAATGAGTTTGATTGTTATTATCGTCGCTGTGTCTAAGTGAGCAGTTTTTTGGGTTAGGTTTTTGTCGATCTTTGCTGGAGGCTTTTTGGGTAAGCGTATGACCTTGTGAAGCAGTTTTTTGGTAGTTCGTCTACAAAGACCTATAATGTTATGACTTTGAATATCCGGTTAATGGAACTATGTATTGTAGTTGTTATAATTGCAGTTGGAAAGTTTTTTATAAGAAATCATAACTAAGAAAACTTGACATAGGAATGTTAACAAAGATATCATGAAGGTGGACAACATAATTAGCATGTCCATCGTCCTGGCAAATAGAAAAACGAATGCCACCTGTATAATCATGACCACCATTCTGCGGGTGGACTTCTGTGGATATCTCCAGGTGTCCACCAAAGTTATGACCATCACATTATTCATGCCTTTGAAAATCGGGTCAATCAATTACAGATGTTGAACATGTAAATAATCATGTTATGTCCGCCACAATATTCATGTCCACCATAACAGGACATAACTTATGTCCGCCAAAAATCGGGTCCTTCGCCTCCATTCAGGTCCATCGTCCACCACACATATCCATCCACGAGAAAATGTAATCCTGTCCACCACGCATGTCCACCACGCATGTCCACTACACATGTCCACCGATTCAAGATAATCAAAAAGGAAAGACATCTGGTTAATCAGTGGATGGACTTCTGGAGATTTCACAAGATGTCCACCAAAGTTATGTATGATGGAGATGATTGGTGGAAGGACATCTGGTTAATCATGTCCACTTTCTGCGGATGGACTTCTAGGGATTTCGCTAGATGTCCACCACATTAAGCATGTCCATCGGCCTCTACTCAGGGCCATCTTGATGGACAAGGGTGCAAATCGTTTCCATCAAGGAAATTTCATGACACATGTTTATAATTCTGATGGACAAGATTGGTGGAAGGACTTCTGGTTAATCATGTCCACCGTACGCGGATGGACTTATTGGAATTTCGCAAGAAGTCCACCACTGTTATGTCCATCACATTATTCATTTCCACCGGCCTCTAGCAGGGCCATCTTGATGTACAAGGGTCAAATCGTGTCCATCAAATACAATTGATGCACATGGTTGTATTTTAATGGACATGTTTCGTAGTTAAGCATGTCCACCATTTGCGGATGGACTTCTGAAGATTTTGCAAGATATCCACCAAAGGTATGTCCACCACATTATGCATGTACATTGGCCTTCTAATCTGGACCATCTTGATGGACAAGGGGGCAAATCGTGTCCATCAATTACAAATCATGAACATGGTTATAATTCAGATGGAGATGATTGATTTAAAGACATCCGATTAATCATGTCCACCATATGCGGATGGACTTCTGGGGACTTCTCAAGATGTCCACTAATGTTATGTCCATCAAATTATTCATGTCCATCGGCCTCTAATGGATCCATCTTGATGGACAAGGGGAAAAATCGTGTATATCAATTAGAAATGATGCACATGGCAATAGTTTTGATGGACATGGTTGGTGGACGATGAACCTGAATTGGAAGCCGATCGACACGAATAATGTGGAGGGCATAACTATGACTTTTTGTGGGTGACATGAATATTGGGGTGGACGTAACAATATTATTACCATTTACACTAGCTGTAAATGGTGGACAGGATGGACAGGGTGTAAATAATGTCCACTGATGTGTAGAAAAGGTTGGTGGACTTCTACATAAGCAAGATGAATTAACAATTGCAAAATATGACATTATAATTGGGAATACAAAAATAGATGAAAATAAGATAATTCCATTACACAATTCCACAATACATAATTTGACAGTCACACAATTCCATTGTATGCACAAACCCTCGTTGAAAAAACCACATTCGCCACAACACCATGAAAATGATTTTTTGATAAATGTTTTATGCGAATGCGGTATTTTCAGCAAATCTCCATCCATAAGAAATATAACCGATATCAACCCTATAAGAACCAAAAAATTGATTTCCCCTTCAAGCTATTAACACTGCACAAAAGTCCACAAAAGTATTACCCTCCTATTAGCCATACAACCCAAAACACGCAGAAGATACAAAACAAGGGGGGAGACGAGCAAGTCAAAAGTGTAGTAAATAGTAATTCGTTATGTTATATAGGAACCTTGCAAGTTTTCTTATTGTCGCCCACACCAAAACACCTCCCACACTTTGTAACACGTTTCTTCTTAGACTGAGAAAGAAAGAGGAAAATGTTAAAATCATAAAAACGTGACCATGTTTTCATGGAACATAAATGAATGTATTTTGTGGGCACTTACTGAATACAGTTCTCCACGGGAAGGGATCCTAACTTTTATTGGCCTCCCGGAACCCCGTTTTGTGGTGGGTGGATTAACATCAACAGCTATAACCTCACTGGGGATGGTAACGTCATTTGCCTTTGGGCTTGGCAGAATAAGTTGTTGGTATAGGTTTCGCAACGGTGCTACGGTGTAACAGTCGCCAATAAAACTGTATATGTCAAACTTCCTAACCCTCTGAGCAGCCAAAGCATGGCAGCATGGGACCTTCAAAACGTCGAAAACCCTACAAGTGCATGTCTTCCGCTCGAGGTCCACAGTGAAGACGAAACTAAACCCGTCATTAACTTAATATACCAATGCATTAGCATGTCGCATATAGATTCCAACATTGAGACAATTAGATAATCGATTCCCTTGGTCAGACGTGAATTTAAAAATTCTGAAATATTAGAAATCATGACATTGTAGCGCATTCCAACAAAGTGAGACAAGGTCCAATGCGGGAGGCCAATGTTTAGGAGATACTTAGCACACTTAGCACTACGTTTCTCGATTTCTGTCCACTAGTATTTAAAATCTCCAACGGTGTACGCCCTAGCAGCTTTTGAAACAATTCTTGCCAACCTATCGCTTTTGAAACGCACTTTAACGTTTCTACAAAGGTGTACGGTACATGACGCATGATGTGCTAATGGGTAAACATTCCGCATGGCAGCGTATATAGCTGGGTGCCTGTTGGAGACAAACACCAAATCATTTTCGTCATCTACTACTCTCTGGAGGTTTTCAAAAAACCAGGCCAACTTGCCTCATCTTGTCGTCAACTACTCCGAACGCCAAGGGAAAAACTTGCATATTACCGTCATGTCCACTAGCAGCTACAAGGAAACCTTTATACTTTCCTTTCATCTAAGTCCCATCTATAACTATGATTTTCCTCAGGAACTTATACCCCGCAATAGACTCCCCGAATGTTAGAAATAAAAATTTGAACTGCGTTTTCCCTTGTTTGTCTGTCGTTGTCATCAAATCCGTTAGTGTCCCCAGATTGGTGCTCTTGAGATGATGTAAATAAGTTGATAAAAACTTGAAACTTTCTTCCTCATTACCCCTAGCATTTGCAATCGCCATCTCCTTGGCATGCCAAGCCTTCATATACAAAATTGAAACTGTGTTCCGACAAAACCATATCCGGTAACTCACACGCGTGTGGCCCTTTTTTGCCATTAGCAAACGTAGATTTTAAAAGACCAGCAAGTACCTTAGGTGTTGCCTTCTCCCCATACCTGGACCTTGAAGCAACATCACAACTATGTTTTAATTGCATGGTCCTAATCTCGACATTTTCAGAGACTTCATGAATGACACCATAAATCCTCCAACTACAATTCCTATCAACACAATTAGCGATTACCCTCGAATTATCAGACTTTGTCATTCTGAAACAAAATAACCGGCGCATTGCGTATAGAGACAGAAAATTGTGTTGATCCTTTTTTGTTGCAAATATTCTTATATAGCATCATATATGGCATCTTCGACATTTTTTAGGTTCATGTTTCTATCTTCCGGTGGTAGCCTCCGGAAATTATCAGGTTCTAGGGGTGCATCATTCAGAAACACTTCATCTACATTAAACACGGGAAAGCTAGAAGGCATAAAATCATCTTCTACAAGGCTGCTGACAGCTGGAACATCCACTATATCAAATTCTTGTGGAATCTCCACATGAGACTGGATATTATTTCTGATACTACCCTCCTCAATGCCTAAGCTAAACCCAATTGGTACCGCTTCAAGCAAGGGAATAATAGTTGGTGGTCCTCGAGATGTCTCCCCAACTTCAAAACTTATTTGGCCACGTGAGCTTATGTCCTTCCCCCATGCAACTCAACTGCTTTCTCAGGGGCCTAGGATGGAGGATATTCCCTGTCAATTAGTTCTGGCCAAGCATCATAATCATAATCACTATTCCTTCCTGAATAGGGTGGAGTTGTGCCAACATCAGTGTTCTGGCTGTTGTCCACTGGATCACGAACTGACACTTGCTTAACATGTCCACTCAGAACAACATGAGGATGAACACCGTTGCCCTCTTTCAAGACATGAACCTCTGGCGCGTGAACAGCCTTATTCACAGTATCTCCCTCAGAGTGTACGAATACAACTGAAGGGTTCGTGTCAGTAGCTGAAACTACCCCCATATTATCCATGTTGTCTGGGTTACATGTGTCCACCAAATGGACAATTTGAATTGGATTTGATGCTCCAATTTTGTCCACCGAATCATTTACGAGCCTGTCCATCAGACATCTCAAATCGTTTCCCTCCAATTCAATCGTATTAGTAAGAGCCACGTTATCTTCAAGCATGACCATAAAATTCCTATTAACCGGAGCAATAGCCTGTCTATGCACTGGCTCAACCCTCTCAACGAAAGCTAACAAATCTTCGTCATTAAGCGGCTCATCATCACCAACCAAAATTCCATCTGAAACATCTCCCCTGTTCTCCTTCATTTGTAAATCTTGTCTTGTTTTTAAACGTTTTTGTTTCTTTGAAAACGAAACATAAATGTTCAAGCCACCCAACTCTGCCCTTTTTAAAAAAATTGAAGAAGGTCAATGTCTTTATCAATCGTTATGGAGGGCATTCTGGTTTGCGTGAAGACAGTTCTCTGTTCCGGATACCAAAAACTTAAGCCATAGCTGTTTCATCAACATCAACACCAAAAACCTTTGAAACTTCCAAATTCCATGCGCTTTCACTGGAACAGTTCCACTGTCCGACAATGGCCAATACGCTCTCCTCCATGTGTTGAAAATTATGCCCCTGTATAATGGAGCAAGAAATTCAGCTCATTTCCCATGGGGACAGATGATAATCGAGCAAATTATTCTGATTCCTTAACAATTCAACAATAAAACAGATTACTAACCTCCGCGGGGACGACAACTTTTTTCCCGACGGTAGTTTCTTCTCAATAAGTTTCAGTCTACAGTGTCTGAGATTGGTAAACAAGATTGGTCCACATATTTGAATAAGTCTTTTATTTAATTAAGATCTTAGAAACACTTCACCACGAGAGTGGACCGTATTTCAGAAATAGATATATCAATCAGTTCGTGCTTCCGAAAACACAAGGCCGTTCGGAAATAACATTTCAAACGGAAGTTTAGAAACACTTAGTATTCGATGATGGGATGCGTTTAATGCGTGAAAGTTGCCACGAGAGTGGGTCTTACACAGTGTCTAGTGTATCACGAGAGTGGTCACTAGCCTACTTCGAATATCCCTAGAATGACAAACACAAACCTAATTGGTAAAAACATAAATCCTAAATATAGACCCTTTGAAATCATTCTCATTCAACCTAGAGACTAATCGTTAATTTATTATTTAAGTTATTTAAATTAAGTTACTTTATATTTATGTTATTTAACTTCTGCCATTTATTTTCTGTACTTTAATTTTTGCAATTTACATTTCCGCACTTTATATTTCTGCAATTTATTTTCTGCAATTTAATTTTTTGCAATTTAATTTATGCAATTTATTTTATACACTTTAATTTACGCTATTTACTTTACGCAATTTACTTTATGCAAATTACTTTCTGTTATTTACTTTACGCAGTTTATTTTCAGTAATTTAATTATTGCTTATTTAATTATTAGTTATTTAATTTATTTATTTAGTTTATGCATTTCAATTATTTAGAAATTAGAATTAAAACCCCAAAACAATTATAATTCACCTAGATTAGATTCACACCTACAATCTCTGTGTAGTTATTCTCAGTCTCTGTGGATCGATCCCGAGTATACTACAATTGTATGTAACCGTGCACTTGGGGTCACATCGGGTTAAACTCTCGAGGAAACTCGGGTTAAACCTGGTGAGAAGAGGTCAAAGAAACGAATCCTCTCCATTAAGTTTTTGGCGCCGTTGACGGGGATTGACGCAATAGCCATAGAGATTTGGTCTGAATCTGAGACTAAACTTTTTATTTTATTAACTATTTATTTATTGAATTTCAGGTGATCATCAAACCCACAAACCCGATAAGAAAATTAAGATATGAAATTTTCTTGCTTCTTTACCCCCTTTACGGTTTTATCTCACAAAGCGGACGTTGTGATTTAAGTGTGGGGGGAGTCTTGCGATCTGTGGAGGTAATTCTTTTTCCTTGACATCTTTTGATGGAAATTTTGCCAAAAAGTTTTCGTATTTTGAGAGATTGTTACACTCTTTTCCTCGTTCATAGGTTCAATAACATGTGAAAAGGTTTTTAATGAGGTAGCTAGCGATAGAACTTGTTAATTGTGTTATTTGTGTTAATGTTTGGATGCTTTGCTGGATAGTGTGTGATCTTTACTAGGAAATTTGGAAAATCCATGAGTGGATCAACAAACCCCAAAAGGATCGTTCTTCCGGAGACTTAGACGAATCGGAGTTAACTTCTCACCTTAATAAATTTAATTATTCTTGATTTGGGGCTTGAGATACATCGGACATGATACCTCTATGAGACCCTGCAAGACTCGTCCAAGTAAGTATGATTCCTCTCTTTCTTCCCTACGATTAGATAAGAAAGAAAACAAAAGAAAGAGAAGAGAAAAGAAAGGAAAAGGATAAAGAAGCGAACCGGGCATTTGAAGCAACCACTTTCAATGTTCGCGTCTCAAGAAAACTTGTCCTGGAAAAAGAAAAGAGCATAAGAGAAAAGGAGATCGATAAAAAAAAAAATGATACCCTAGAAAAGTATGGAGAAATCGATCGACCTTGAAGTGAGAAAAGGGAGGGAAAATGAATTGTACTAAGACGGTCTTGAGCTTACAGAAATCCGAAAGTGTAAGTGTTCGTGTCCTTTGATCGATATTCCCAACTTGAGAACACATGCTTAGAATTAAAAAAAAAAGAGGAGTTAACAATGAGGAGTCTTTGGTCAAGGGAGGAGCGGTTTGGCTTAAGGTGCATTGTTATGCTTATGGTGAAGTACATGAGTACATTAGAGATCATTCAACTTCCACAAAGACGAAAAACACTAAACACAACAATGTCGTAAGGTACAAGTTCACTCTCCTTATCTTTATCGTTTTTCAATAAAATAACTTCATTATACTTGGATTTTGTTTACTTGAGGACAAGCAGAGGATAAGTGTGGGGGAGTTGATGGAGCTCATATTTGTTTTCAATCATCGACGGGTCTAGTGAAGACTATAATTGAACACATGCAAATGTACTAAAACTATCCTAAATGAATGTTAGAATGTACTAAAACATTCGTTTAGGATAGTTTTAGTACATTTGTATGTGTTTATGTGTTTATAGGTACTTGGAGTAAAATCAATGATTTTGAAGTGTTTTTGAGTCCTAAGGAGCTATGAAAACTTTAGAGTTACTTGCTCGGGCCAAGAACAACATGAAAAGAAATCTCAAGAGCCTCACAAAGGAAGCAGTGGCCTCAGCATCGAACAGGAGTGGTCGACGCCCACTCCTAGATGTCCATCGACATATAGCATCGAACAGAACGGGTCGATGCTTTTTCTAAGGGTAACAAGGAGAAAAGTTCTTTAACAACCGAAACGGGCAAACTTGAAGAGATGATTCAGAATATTCTAAATGGATAATCGAGCAAGGGTGCAGAGCTGAGTAAAGGATTCACGAGCACTGATCAAAGATGGGGTGAGCTAGATAAGAAGTTTAAGGATTTAGTTTCTAAAGTCCAAAAACTAGAAACCAAGACATTGGAAGTAACACCAACAATCAATGCGATAACCTTGAAGAGTGGAAATGAGCTTAGACCTATCCCACTAAGCAACGGATCAACAAAAAGAACGACGAGATCATCATCGCGAAAGAAGACCCTACCATTGAAAAAGAAGATCCATCGTCGAGAAAGAAGATCACATGGCAATTGAAGAGGAACCCGAGATTGAGGAAGTTATCAAGGAGAAACCAGATAAGGATAAAGAGCCTAATAATCGTGGAAGGAGTCAGGTGAAACTCGACCTACACAATTATCAGCCTAAGATTCGTTTTCGAGAAGGATCAAAGGAAGAATAGCGGAGAGAATGAGGAATGCATTTGAACAACAAATGAAAGGTATAATCATCACTATGCCGATACTAGAAGCTTTGACGATGATTTCCAACGCTAGCAAGTTCCTCAAACATCTCGTGACTAAGAAGAAGAAGGAGTTGACCGAGATAGCATTCCTAACACACGACTGTAGCGCGGTTATTCTTTTCAAGAAAATTCTGAAGAGACGATCCGGGTAGCTTTACTCTCTCTTGCAATATAGGTCCGCTAACACTTGGGAGATCTTTATGTGATCTTGGAGCTAGTGTGAACCTCATGCCTCTATCCATTGCACAAAATTTGGGATTTACAAAATTCAAAGAATGTAAGATGTCACTCGTTCTTGCCGATCGCTCGGTAAAAATGTCGGTGGAATTACTCGAAGACATTTCGATGATGATAGGTGACTACCAAATTCTAACTGACTTTGTGGTACTCAAGATGGATCAAGACCCCAAAGATCCACTCATCCTAGAAAGACTATTCCTAGCAACTGCTGGAGCCATCATCGATGTCAAAAACGAAAAAATCGATCTTCATCTAAACAATGAAGTTATACAGTTTAGTATTAACGAAGTGATGAAAAAGCCCGAAGAACGAGACCGCATCTTCTACATAGATGATCTCGACTTGTTGGCTAATGGTGTGTTAGACGAAGTTGAGCTCGGAAACGAGGAGCTAAGTGAAGAGTTCCAAACGCTACAAAATGGAGACGTGGCGGACATGATACCTCATGAGATGGCTTATGCGTGTCTAACCGAAGGTGACGAAGAAAAAGAAACCACAGAGGAAGCAAGCGATGGTAAGACTTGCGATGAAGGCGATTGGAGCGAATTTAAGGCGCCGAAAGTGGAGTTGAAACCACTTCCGAAAGGGCTAAGGTACGTGTTTCTCGGTCCTAATTCAACATATCTTGTGAATTTACTGACGATGAAATTTCTATTTTACTTTGTGAATTGAGAAAGTATAGAAACGCTGTAAGATATTCTTTAGATGATATCAAGGGCATATCCCATTCTTATGCATGCATAAAATACATTTAAAAGATGAGTCTAAGAATTTCATTGAACCTCAGAGGCGCTTAAACCCAAATTTGCGTGATGTCGTAAGAAAAGAAATTCTTAAACTTCTAGATGCAATAATTATTTATCCTATATCCGATAGTAATTGGGTATCACGTGTTCATGTAGTTCCTAAAATGGGTGGTATCACTGTGGTAAAAAATGAAAATGACGAATTAATTCCTAGTAGAACTATCACGGGACATAGGATGTGTATTGATTTTAGAAAATTAAATGCAGCCACTAGAAATATCATTTTCGTCTTCCGTTTATTGATTAGATGTTAGATCGATTAGCAAATCACTCTCACTATTGTTTTTTAGATGGGTATTCGGGATTCTTTCAAATTATGATACACCCGCAAGATCAAGAAAAAACGACATTTACACGTCTTTACGGTACCTTTACTTGTCGAAGATTGTCGTTTAGACTATGTAATGCACATGTAACCTTTCAAAGGTGTATGATGTCGATATTTTCAGATCTAATTGAATCAGTAGTTGAGGTGTTTATGGATGATTTCTCTACTTATGGTTCTTCGTTTGGTGGTTGTTTGTCTAATTTCTGCTAGGTACTTGAACTATGCGAAGAGACAAACCTCGTACTTTACTGGGAGAAGTATCATTGTTACAATCCTCCTAGACACTATGCACCCAGAAAATCACCTTTCCTGAAAAGAAGTATTTCACACCACAGTCATTTATTAGACTTAGCGGTGCTTTAATGCAATTGGGACCAATTGTTTCAACGACATAATGAACAACTCACAAGTCAGAGTTATGTTGAAGCTGACGATGGGGAAATAAATTGGTGCGCCAAGGTTGTCCATTATTTGATAACCCACCAATTATTTGTTAATAGGCCATACAAATTTTGGTCATTAGTTGCTGGTCGTCCGGACATATTCTCCCTATATGAGTTCGGGCGATTACAGGCCTAAACTATGATCCCATTGACCCTGATGATTTTTTTGAAGGGGATCACACCGAGTTGTGGGGACAACTGAATGTTCAACCTGACCAGGGCCCCTCGGTGGGGGGGGGGGGAGATTCATGATGTATTAGAAATATGCAGACAATGGGATTATGCGACTAGGCGAAAGGTGGGACTGTTGTATGTTCTAATAGTAGGCATTTTTGGTCTGCATCGCAATAGCAGAGTACCTCTGAATTACGCCAAACGTGTCATAGATGATGAAGCATTCGAAAGAGTTCCATGGGGTCGGCTGTCATATAAGGCACTTATACTGCCCATTAAATCTTTGAGTTTGGAGGGAAGCTTTATGTCAGTTCATGGATGTGTGCATGCAATGCATATATGGGCCTACTTGGCTGTGCCAATCCTTGGGGAAGAAATAGGGAGATTAGATGATTTGAAGATCGGTGTAATTCCTCTATTAATGTGGAAAGGCGGATTTCACAATTGAGACCATTTTGCAGAAGGATAAGGCGAAACAACAACGTTTGCATATTACGGTAGATGGTAGACTTAACTGTATGTTATGGTAGACTTAACTGTATGTTATGGTAGTCTTTGTTGTATGTTATGGTAGACTTAACTGTATATTATGGTAGACTTAATTGTCATGGTAGCTTTATGTTATGTAGACTTGCATTAGTATTAGCTGTATGTTATACGGTAGACTTTAGTTTATCTTATGGTAGACTTAACTTTTTGTTATGGTAGAGTTTTATCTTATGGTAGACTTAGCTGTATGTTATTTTATGTTATGGTAGACTTAACTTATTCGTGCTTTGTTTTTTTGGTGGAGGTACGAGTGAGTCACTTGCTCGTGGAGAAGTATTTAGACCAAATCTATCCGGACTTCTCAGAAGAAAAGGAATTGTTTGATCAGAAGCTACATAATATGCTTCGTGATATCTTAGAAAAAAGATTAGATGAAACTAGATGGAGAGTAGAGGATATTTCCTCTAACCAAACAAAAAGGAAGAGAAGAGAGAAAGAAGTTGAAACGGAAGTTGAACCGCAAAAGATGAAAATGAAAAGACCGGTTGACACATCCCCACAGGCTCAGCCAGAGGAGAGGAGTGGGTTTGAAAAAATCCTTCTAGCCGAGCTTAAGAAGATGTCTGCCCAAATTGTCATGGTAGCTTTATGTTATTTCTGCTGTTTTTTGTTGTCGGTCGGTACACTATGCTATGTAAAGAACGATAATGACTTATGACTTTTTGAATGAAAAAGTACAAGACTAAAGGTATAAAGTTCTAGTAAATACCCAATAAGTTCTCGTAATGAAGTCTTCCCATTGATTCCACTTCTTTCTCCTCCAAACTGACTCAGTGTAGCAATACCATCCACCCACTTGTAGCCATCACTACCGCGGGTCTTCTCCTATGTCCTCTATTAAGTAAGAGACAATTAAGACTGATGCACAAATTGATAGTAAGACACACAAACAAGTTTGATGAGGAGAGGCTTGACAGATTCATGAGTTGTAAGGAAAGCAAATCTTGGATTTCAAAACTGAAGAGTACTAAAGATATAAAAAGTCTACCACCATGGGAGGTAACAAAGTCTACCACCATGGGAGGTAACAAAGTCTACCACCATGGAGAGGTATACATGTCTACTATAATACAAATTAAAATCTACCCCAATCGGGAATATAAAGTCTAACAAAATTTTGGAAATCTTCCAAATTAAGTCTTCCCCTATGTGAACAAAGTCTACCAAACAAAATAAATCTACCGTGTGAGGCTAAAGTCTACCATAACCAACTGACCAGAAAGTCTACCGTAAATAACAAGATAAATCTAGCACGGGTTACAAAATCTACCATCGAAGTCACTTAAATCTACCAGAAAACCTAAAGTCTACCAAAGAAAAGTCAACAAGTCAACACTGGTTCAAAAATCTACCGTTAAACAACACATAATTCTACCGTTACATAGAAAATAATATCTACCGTAACATGAAAACGTAAGTCTACCATGTCTTCTAATTAAACTCTATCGTAACTATGGTAGACTTATCAGCGTAAATCTACCATAACTGACAAAGCCAAAGTCTACCTTTACATTTCAACTTAAATATACCGTTTCGTTTAATATAAGTCTACCGTCAAAGCTGGTAGACTTGTCCAAGTAAGTCTACCACTTCATAAAAACAGAAGTCTACCGTCATTTACCGTCCGAGCTCTTAAGTCTATCGTCATAACTATGGTAGACTTAAGTTTTCGCGCGCTGGCGTGGCAGAAATTCATTAATGGCATTTTCGTAATAACGTTTTTTGTGACCAAACCAATTGTTGGCAAAACGGCCATTAAAAACAGAATTAGGTCGTTTGAGTAATATCCAAATATTAAGATCGTTTGAGTAATAAAGTTTAAAAATATAAGTTGTTTTAGCATCGACCCAGGGTGCAAGATGGTGCAGCATCGACCCAGAGCATCGACCCAGGGTGCAAGATGGTGCAGCATCGACCTAGGGTGCAAGATGCTATTCTAGAGAGAATCGACCTAGAGCATCGACCCAGGGTGCCCGATGCTGTCTCTCCGAACTGAAAAAAGGAAAGTTGATGTTTTGGCGATTAATGAGTGGTAGCTTGTTATTTTCGTCCAAAACCTTTTAGAAGCTTAGAGGCATGACCTAGACTCCTCCTAAAGCCCTAATACTATATAAACACATGTAATGCTCATTAGAGAGCATCCTCCATTCTCTTAGACTTTTGTAGCCACCACTTTCAAAAGAGTTATTCTTTCTCTCTCTCTTATGCTTTTATTTATTCTTATGTTTTGATTCATTTATGTTCTTAGTTTTGTTTACTTTATTGTTTATTGTTTTATGTTCCTATTCTTTGTCTCTACCGTCACCCTCAGAGAGACAAGAGAGTAGTTCTTTAGACCACTAGGGTGGTGGTCGATGATGGGATCGAAGATTTAGGATTCAACATGTCTGATTGTTCTTGACCGATCTAACTACTCTAATATACACTCATAATGCTATGTCATGTCCTATGGGATGTGCTTAAGGTTATAACCAAATCAGTAGATTGGTTATACGAATAGAAGCCCTTAGCACCACGAGAGTGGATTAAAAATTGCATATTAGGGAGTATTAGTTAGCATCGATTTTATTGTTTTAATGGAATATCGTAAAGCTAATCTAATTGTGGCCAAAGTTAGATTATGATCTTAGGAATACATCACCACGAGGGTGGGATTGTATTCTAGAAATAGATATGTCATTCACTTTTCATCTTAGACACACTCTAACGCAAGCTAAACACTTGGTTAATCGGTTGGTAGTGTGACAACGCCATTGATGTATCTCTCACACATAAGAGTAATCGATGATGGGATGCGTTTAATTCGTGAAGGTCGCCACGAGAGTGGGTCTGATGGAGCCATAGAACCAGACCAGCTTGAACCGGAGCAGCATGAACCAGGGGAAGAGGGAGAACCGGTCCAAGTTCCAGTCTTGAGGAGATCACCACGAACCAGAAACGGCACCAAAGCTGTCCAAGAAGAATTCAACAAACAAGTGGAGAGCCTAATCATATTACTAAAGCATGAAGAACTCCAGAAAGACTTGTTCACCAATGAGATAATTCAAGAAGCACCAATTGGACCAGAAGAAGACCAAGACATCTCCAACGTTCAAGATAGCATGAAGAATAAAGAGTTAAAGACAACGATTCAACACGTCACGTTCCTACCAATTTTGGAGGGAGTGCACAAGCCCACATTATTCACGATTTCTAAACAAAGAACGAATTATGTTCAGCATTCAAACAGCCAAGGATTCAGACAAGACTTCCCAATTCACTAAACAAAACGATCGAAGACTTGCCTTATGTGAAGAAGGCACCCAAAGAGAGATCACAAGCCATAAATCACCAACGGCTCTATTCAGATTTCTATCTCATTTCATCAAGTAATTTATTTGTTTTCCTTATCTACTTATTTTCGACATTTTCTTATAAAAGGCTGAGAACCTCATTGTAACAATTCACCTTGGAATAAAATAAAAATCGTATTATTTTCTTGCAAAAGAAAAGCTCCTTTGTGTTCTTTGCTTTGTGTGCGAATCCACTGCTTAGAGCATCTATCCGACTTATCACAAGTTTTTCATCACTTGTGTGGCGTCTCTCACTTCCCCAGCAACTCCATTGTCGATCCACCGATTCCATCAAGAGCTTGTACGAGCCTTGCTTGAATCAAAACAACTCCATCCCACATCACAATACGTCTCTCATTCCATCGAAGATCTTTGGTGCTTGTACGAGCCCTCTGCCTTCAAACCGATTCCGCCCCACTAGACCATCGTAAGAACTTCTACCGGAGTTCCTGCATCATCTGGTATCAGAGCTTAAACGCTCCATCTATCAGGTTGAATCTATCCATCTTTTGCTTATTTCTGATATTTCGATTTCAGTTTCATAAAAAAAAAAAAAAAAAAAAAAAATTGTTGCTTGTCTCGTTGCTCTGTTTGCGAAGGTTCAGACGTAAAAAAAGCATTAAAAGTTAAAACCATCGTAATCCATTAGTTTCCTTATTCCACTTGCAATTAAAATAAATAAATAAAAAGAAAGTAAAAAAATTTAAAAAAAAAAAAAAAACAAAAGAAGAAAATTGCATCATAGTTTTCCTTTAGCATCATTTCATCATCGTGCCTTTATTTGTTCCAATATACAAAAAAAAAAAAAAAAGAACAGCCAAATTACGTTTCATCCCTTCTGCCTAATTTGTTTCAAGGATTCGATTGGATTATTTCTGGGTTATTCAATTGCTCTTTCCCTTGACTCCGATTTGATTATTTCTAGTTGATTGTTTGTAGGATTCATGGGAGAAGCTAACGAGCCAGCAACCATGGAGCAGATGTTCGCTGCTATCCAAGCCCAATTACAGACCTTAGGAGAACGAGTGGCCAGAATTGAGCAACCCCGAGTTAATTTAGCTCTGAATCGAGCAAATCAAGATGGAAGGGGAAGACGAGACCAAGAGACCTCTGATGATGATTCTGACGCAACGCCAGGGTTGGAAGAAGATGATCTACAAATAAATCACAATCCGAGGAGAGGATTTCATAGAGAACCAGGTCAGAACCGTAGAGAAAGGAGAGCTCATCTTCAAGAAGATAGGGGCTACCAAAAGGATGTGAAACTCACTGCCCCAACCTTTGCTGGGAAGGTTAATCCAGAAGCTTACCTGGATTGGGAAGGAAGAATGGAGCACATATTTGACTACTACCAATACACGGATAAGAGAAAAATCTCCTTAGCAGCTGCTCAATTCACTGATAATGCATTGGCTTGGTGGGATAGAGATGTCTCAGAAAGGAGGAGATTGAGACAAGATCAAGTCACCACCTGGGCAGAGATGAAGTACAGCCTAAGGAAAAGATATGTTCCTGCTTATTACCACAGAGACTTGCAAAAGCGGTTCAGGAAACTATCCCAAGGAAACAAGTCTGTGGAGGTGAAGAGTTTGAAACCATCAAGAATAGATTAGAAGTAAAAGATTCTGAGGAGACTCTAATGTCTCAATTCTTGGATGGGCTGCAAGACAGAATTGCTAGAAAGGTAGAAAGACAAACATATCACGATCTGGAAGAGCTTTTACACCACGCCGTGCAAGCTGAACAACACATCCGGCGTAAGGTCTCTGCCACTAACAAAAGCAAAAGCACCTGGACTCCAAACACCACCAGATTCAATGATAAAGGAAAGGGTCTAGACACTGAGAACAAGTTCAAGAAAAACACGCCAGAGACTTCCAAGACTACACGGCCTGAAACCAAAGCTCCACCCACTCGAAGTAGAGACATAACTTGCTTCAAGTGTCAAGGAAAGGGTCACTATGCTAGAGAATGTCCCAACCAAAGAGTAATGATCCTCACAGCCAATGGCGAGTATGAGTCTCAGGATGAGGATGAAGATGAACCGGAAGGATCAGACAGTGACATCATAGATTATCCAGAACGCGGAGAGCTTCTCATGGTTAGGAGAACACTAAGCGCTCTCTACAATCCAGAAGCAGTTCAGAGAGAAAACATCTTTCACACCAAGTGCACCATAAACGCAAAGGTATGTAGCCTAATAATTGATGGTGGATCATGTACTAATGTATCTTCTGTTTACTTGGTTAACAAACTAGGTTTACCAAAGACGAAGCATCCCAGACCATATAAGCTCAAATGGCTGAACGATGATGATGCGATCAAAGTTGCTGAACAAGTCACTGTACCCTTCACCATAGGTAAGTATTCTGACCAAGTGGTGTGTGATGTATTACCTATGCAAGCTGGACATGTTTTGCTAGGTCCATGGCAGTTTGACAAAGAAGTTATACACAATGGGAGGACCAATTTTTATACCTTCAGCCATAAGAATAAGAAACACAGTCTAGCGCCTCTTACGCCTCAAGAAGTAGATGAGATGCACAAGAGTATGGCTAAAGGAACAGAGGTAAGTAAAACTAATCTGTATGTAACACCTACACAAATTCTCAAATCTCTTGAATTAAAAGAACAGGTGCTACTAATGATTTTCAAGGAAGTGTTGTTGACAGGTAAGACTGAAGAAGACTTACCCAAGGAGATGAAAACATTGCTTGACAAGTACCAGGATGTGTTTCATGAAGAGATTCCAGCAGGATTACCACCTATTAGGGGCATAGAACATCAAATTGATTTGGTTCCAGGAGCGCCGTTGCCAAATAGAGCAGCATACCGAGTGAATCCAGGAGAAGCTAAAGAATTAGAGAAACAAGTTCAAGAGCTTATGACCAAAGGATATATCAGAGAAAGCTTAAGTCCATGTGCAGTTCCAGTTCTTTTAGTGCCTAAAAAGATGGATCATGGAGAATGTGTGTTGACTGTAGGGCGATCAACAACATCACCATAAAGTATAGGCACCCCATACCCAGATTGGATGACATGTTAGATGAACTGAATGGCGCAGCTATCTTTTCAATAGATTTAAAAAGCGGATACCACCAAGTGAGAATGAAAGAAGGAGATGAATGGAAAACTGCTTTCAAAACGAAGCAAGGGTTATATGAGTGGCTAGTCATGCCCTTTGGACTCACAAACGCGCCAAGCACATTCATGAGGCTGATGAACCACGTTCTGAGAGCATTCATTTGTAAGTTTGTAGTGGTTTATTTTGATGATATTCTGATTTATAGCAATCGTCTAGCTGATCATGTTCAGCATTTAGAACTTGTGCTGGAAACACTTAAGAAGGAAAACCTATATGCAAACTTAAAAAAATGCACTTTTTGCACTGATCAAGTTGTTTTCCTAGGCTATGTTATTAGTTTACAGGGATTAAAGGTGGATGATGAGAAAATCAGAACGATTGAAGAGTGGCCAACTCCTTCGTCAATCGGACAAGTCAGAAGCTTCCATGGCCTGACAAGCTTCTATAGGAGATTTATAAGGGACTTCAGCACCATAGCAGCACCGTTAACATCAGTAATTAAGAAGAATGTCTCATTCAAATGGGAAAAGGCTCAAGAAGATGCATTCCGCAAACTTAAGGACTGTTTGATTAAAGCACCTGTTTTAGTTCTTCCTGATTTTAACAAAACCTTTGAGATTGAATGTGATGCATCAGGAACAGGTATTGGGGCTGTGTTGACACAAGGAGGACGTCCCATTGCATTCTTTAGTGAAAAACTGAATGGGGCAACTTTAAACTACCCCACATACGATAAGGAGTTGTATGCATTGGTAAGATCTCTAGAAACTTGGCAGCATTACTTATTGCCTAAAGAATTTGTTATCCATACAGATCATGAAACGTTGAAGCACTTACGAGGACAAACAACACTTAAGAAAAGACATGCTAGTTGGCTGGAATTTGTGGAAACTTTTCCCTATGTAATAAAATACAAGAAAAGAAAAGAAAACATAGTAGCTGATGCGTTATCAAGAAGATATGCACTTATCAGTACTATGGAAGCTAAGGTAATGGGATTTGAGCACATAAAGACTTTGTATGAGGCTGACCTTGACTTTCAGGAAATATACAAAGAAACTGCTAATGGAGGCTATGGAGCATTTTTCCAACAAGATGGCTTCCTATTCAGGGACAAACGCTTGTGCATTCCTCAAGGATCAATGAGAGACTTACTGATCAGAGAAGAACACGGTGGAGGTCTTATGGGGCATTTTGGGCGTGACAAAACGCTGAGTGTGATGCAAGAACACTTCTTCTGGCCCCACTTGAAACGAGACGTTAAGAGGTTCTGTACCAAGTGCGTCATTTGCTTGAAAGCAAAATCCAGGTCACATCCATATGGTTTATACATGCCTTTACCAATTCCTACTATGCCTTGAGTTGATATATCGATGGATTTTGTTCTTGGTTTACCTAAGATTAACAACAAGGATTCTGTTTTTGTAGTTGTGGACAGATTCTCCAAAATGGCTCATTTCATTCCTTGTAACAAAACTAATGACGCTTCTCAAATTGCTGATTTATTCTTTAGGGAAGTGGTTAGATTACATGGAGTTCCAAGAACCATTGTTTCAGATAGAGATACAAAGTTCCTTGCCCACTTTTGGAGAGTCTTATGGAAAAAACTTGGAACCAAGCTATTGTTCTCAACCACTTGTCACCCACAAACTGATGGGCAAACTTAGGTAGTAAACCGTACACTCTCAACCCTATTGAGAGCTACGGTTGGTAAGAATTTGAGAAACTGGTTATCTTGTTTGCCTTACGTAGAATTCGCCTATAATCATGCTAAACATTCAGCTACTAAGCACTCTCCATTTGAAGTTGTTTATGGTTTTAATCCTGAAACACCTTTGAGTTTATTACCTTTGCCTCAAGCTGTTTATTCTAGTGCTGAAGGGGATACTAAAGCAGATTTTATCAAGAAGATCCATCAGAAAGTGAAGGAGAACTTGGAGAAAAAGAACGAGAAAACCAAACAGCAAACAGACCAAGGACGCAAGGAGATCATATTTGAGCCTGGAGAATGGGTGTGGCTGCACCTAAGGAAGGAGAGATTTTCAAACCAGAGGAAGTCCAAGCTCTCACCAAGAGGAGATGGCCCATTCAGAATCCTAGAGCGCATCAACAACAACGCCTACAAGATAGAACTTCCAGGTGAGTTAAATGTTTCACCAACTTTCAATGTTTCTGATTTAGCTCGTTTCGATGTAGGTGAACAAGTTCTGAGGACAGAACCTTTTCAAGGGGGAGAGGATGATGGAGCCATAGAACCAGACCAGCTTGAACCGGAGCAGCATGAACCAGGGGAAGAGGGAGAACCGGTCCAAGTTCCAGTCTTGAGGAGATCACCACGAACTAGAAACGGCACCAAAGCTGTCCAAGAAGAATTCAACAAACAAGTGGAGAGCCTAATCGTATTACTAAAGCATGAAGAACTCCAGAAAGACTTGGTCACCAATGAGATAATTCAAGAAGCACCAATTGGACCAGAAGAAGACCAAGACATCTCCAACGTTCAAGATAGCATGAAGAATAAAGAGTTAAAGACAACGATTCAACACGTCACGTTCCTACCAATTTTGGAGGGAGTTCACAAGCCCACATTATTCATGATTTCTAAACAAAGAACGAATTATGTTCAGCATTCAAACAGCCAAGGATTCAGACAAGACTTCCCAATTCACTAAACAAAACGATCGAAAACTTGCCTTATGTGAAGAAGGCACCCAAAGAGAGATCACAAGCCATAAATCACCAACGGCTCTATTCAGATTTCTATCTCATTTCATCAAGTAATTTATTTGTTTTCCTTATCTACTTATTTTCGACATTTTCTTATAAAAGGCTGAGAACCTCATTGTAACAATTCACCTTGGAATAAAATAAAAATCGTATTATTTTCTTGCAAAAGAAAAGCTCCTTTGTGTTCTTTGCTTTGTGGCCTTCGCAAGTATTTTTCTTACAAAAATATATTCTTTTTCTTATTTTTCAATTCTTTTTTTTTATCATTTTAATACCAATAGTTGAACAACATTTTCTTAATAAAACAATATTGGAATTGGTAATAGTCATTAGCTATGTACGTACATTCTTTTTTTTTTTTTTTTGTCAAACACTCTAATTTAATAAAATTAAAGTTACAAGGCCCATGAAACTACAACATAGCTCATAAACTGAGAAGAAGATAGTGGGCTCGTAGGCTCGATAGAAAGCTATCCAGAATTACAAAGAAAAGATGAACTGGACGACACCGGCCCAATTACAAATTTTAATTGTGCTGGCCCAAAGCCTAAACAAAGAAGAGTTTGTCCTTGACTAAGCTTGATGACGGCGACGGCGCGGAGTCCTCTGCCGCGACGTCGATCGACGAAGCAGTTGTCTGGGTAGATCTCGACGAGGATAAGCCTTGTAAATAAACAGCTTAGATCGGTATTAGAAACCATCGGAAGCTCCTTCGGCGCGGATGTGATTAGCCGTTTGATGGCTGATAGATCCAGCGGAGAGAAGGAAGAGTGATTGATCCTACGGTGGAGCCGGAGCATCCCCGTGGCCGGAGTTTTCTCGTGACCGAAGCCCGAGATAGTTGGTCGTTACCCAAACGCGGTGAATATTAACTGTTGAAAGCAAGGTAAGTTCTCGGTGACCGGATTAGCTAATCCGACCCCGGTAAATACTGAAACGGTTGCCGGACAAGCCAGCGATGATATCCGGTGATAACCACCGGTGGAGTTCTTCAGATCTGGCGTGGAGAGACTTCCGCCGTGAGAGAGCGAGCCTAGATCTGAGAGTTTTCCTCTAAGGCGAAGCACGAAGAGAGAGATTATGGAGATGAAAGGTTTGTGCCGGTTGTTGAAGCTGGGGAACGCCATGCAAGCAACTCCGGCGGTGAGATGAAGATAAGATCTTCCTCCGGTTAGACGAGAACCACCGCGGCGAGTGGGAACCGGGGAAAGGCTCCGTGAGAACGAGACTGGAACGAGAGCTATCGGATCCAGGAGGAGCAGCCATGTACGTACATTCATGTGTGTAATATATATACGTATTTTTAAGAACTTCGAAAAAAAAAAAATTAAACATTGATATATGTTATGTATATAATCATATATATAATATTCATGTGTGGATTGTATACGTGCAGAAGACCCAGAGAACTGCATTTCTCAATGTGTTCGACCCAAGTTTGGAAGTCATGAATGTCAACCTGCTTGTCGAGCAAGAGGATTCAGAAATGGAGCTTGTTTTATTGTTTCTTCTAATAATGTTCAATGTTGTTGCAATCCATGATAAAAAAAAATCGATGCGCATCCATGATAAAAAAAATCGATGCGCTCGTGATGGTTTCTTTATTTTAAAAGATAAATTTTCTATTGTTGTTCTTTAACTTTCTTGAGTAACGAATCCAATGAAATAAAAATTATTTTTATTTTCTAGTTGGCTTACGAAACAACGTAACGTTATGGACATACATTAAAACCATAAGTATATTAAACAATAGAACGTTATGGATGTATAATAAAATGCAACATACAATAAACAAAATAACCTTATGAACCTACACTAATACATGACTATAAACGTACACGATCTCGTAAACATGCCCATTTTTATTTATGTTATGATATAGGATTTTTGCAAATCTTATTGTTGTGCCTTTCACATTGATCTTTTGTACACTGTTTGTCGTGTATGTAACGTTGTTGTGCCCTTCACTACTTGCAGTTATATTGCGCCCTTCTCCACTCGCGCTACTGACTTTCTCACGTACACTGTTTGTCGTGTACGTAACCTTGTGCAATTAAGTGTCACCATTTTCCTAGCATGGTCGCCATTATATAGTTATGCATATATAGTTTTGAAAAATAGTTTCCTTTACTTTTTATATTAATAAATAGAAATATGAGTTTATAATTAAATTATAAATGAAAAGTTGATATTTGGCTTGAAAGCTGAAACGAGAGAAGGAGAGCGAAGAACTTAAAAATTCACGTTCATAATTTTGCTTGTTTTTCCTATAACTTTCATTCACTTTTATGATTGAAAGTTTCTCTCCATATCGCTATCAGCGAGTTTTCTTGAAGGATTTGCATTGCAAAGTTATTTCATCTTGGTCAGAGAGATTTCAGGCGAGTAAAAGTGGAGTATCGTCTACTACTCATGGCTGTAGAAAAGGTAATCTGGCTTTAATCCTCCTAAAAAAGTTTGGACCCGATCCAATTCTGGGGAAATCGTTTTCAAGATCTCAATTTCAAGTATATATCTCGATTCATTTCAGAATTCTCATAATTTTCACACCCAAAGTCCACCAAATTTTGAAGTACCTTGTCCCTTAGAATTTCTTATGTGTATGTACGCGAATTGCAGGTAGGAGAATTTTTTTGTAAAACCTAGTTGTGTATCTTGCCTTTTTGAGTTTCAACCGTGTATATGTAGGCGATTTGCGGCAACAAAAAAAATAATTGAAAACCCTAGTAGCCTGGGTTATAGGTCTGTTAGACTATGTACCATTGTTTAGGCGGTGTACGCAATATTTTGAGAGTTTTTCACATTATAAGCATTGACAAATGTACCATTCTCGAGGCACTATACGCAATATTTAAGGAGTTTTTACATTAGAAAATCTCCTATATATTATTTAAAAAATACACTTATAAACATTAAATAGTATTAATATTTATATCACATTATCATTATTTCAAAAAACAAATTTTAATTTCTCATTAATAGTATTTTAGTCATTAATTATAATTTTCGTTTTAATTAATTAATTATTTTTATTTTTCTTGAAGAGCAGTTAAAAATATATTTTGTGAAGATTTTGTTTATTTAATTAAACACACTAATTAAATTAAAATTAAATATTGATTTAATTTTCTAAAAATAAAAAATTTTATATAGATTGCAATTTTTTTGGAAAATTTGAAGAAATAATTTAAACCGATTTAATTCTGTTTTTAGGTGCTAACTAAATTAATAATTATAATCTTAATAAGAAATTAGCAAATGGTCTTAATTTTTTTTTTTAAACAATCAAATTTGTAAACATTAAATAATTTATTAAATTATAATGTTATTTAAGTAAACATTTTAGTTTAATATATGTATATTACTTTTATTTTTTAGTAAAATATGATAATATACTTTTGATGAAATAACTTTTAGTATGTAAATTAAAGATTGTTTTTTATTAATCTTATTTTGAAATTATAATTTAATTAATAATAGTTAACATATTTATTGTTTTGTAGATTACAATTTTTATTTTAATTAATTAATTAATTGTTTTTTGAAAAGAAGTTAAAAACAATTTTGTGAACATTTTGTTGATTTAATTAAACACACTAATTAAATTTAATTAAATGTTGATTTAATTTTCCAAAAATAAGAGATGATGTAGATTGTGATTTTTTTTTAAAAGAATTTAAAGAAGAACTTAAACCGATTTAATTTTGTTTTCCAAATAAATATTAACATATGTTAAGGTTATCTTCTATATTAAATCTATTAATTCGATTTACAATGTTATATTACAATGTTCAATTAGTTTCTCTTTATAATATCGAATATATTAATAGTTTTTAGTAGATTTAAAAATGTTAATCCATATCTGACTTAGTTTAATATGATATACAATTTAACATAACATTGTAACATTGTAATTTAATTTTCAAATATATTTGATAATTTAATATGGTATACAATTTAACATAACATTGTAACACTGTAATTTAATTTTTAAATCTATTTAAATTGTAAAATTTGGTATTTAAAACAGAACAAGATATAATTAAAATTCAAATAAAAAATATCCGAAAATTTTCTGTTGGAAACAATATATCGCAATATCCAATATCACTAATAGACATATTATCTTTCAACAGAAAATATATTTTACGAAATCAATCTTAGAATATCCTGGGTTAATATTTTCCTGATTTTAAATCAAAGAAAATATCCTGATTTTATATAAAAAAATTTCAGCAAAAAATATCCAATATCGTCGAGTACAAAATGTTTACGCGGATATTACAAAGATTCGATATTATAAAAAATGATATTATAATTTTCGTAAAGTTTTGGAAGAATTACAATTTTCTAATATCCTAATTTTATAATTTTCGGATATTTTTTTATAATTACAATTTGTCTGTGCTATAGCACGAGATATATTCTAGTATTGATTAATTTGATAAACTTTTTCACAACATTCCTTGTAGGAATTGGAACCATATATCAAAAGAGTTTCGAGTTAGGTTGTTTGTTTTGGACCATAAAGATAAATGCGTGTATGGTATACATTTCATAGTGTACAAATTGATGCAATGTACGTATACAGTATTGTACACCTCCGTTGTAAATAAATCAATGTTACTTTACATGTGTACACCATGTTATAAACTGCCTTCTACACGTGTATACCGTCATATATTCTGTACACCGTGTTTTTCTCTCTCGTAAAAACTTTTCTCTCGCTTCTTTCTTCCTCCACTGACGCTAGCCTCACGCCAGCTGTTGGAAATTTCTCCATGGCGAAGAAGAAACGCCCCAAATCTGTGCCTGGTTTGTCCAAGTTCGCCCGGATCTCTAAAGCGACGGCGGCTAGATCTCCAGTGACCTCGTTTGTTACAACCCCTGTGATTTAACAGTGAGATAATTTTGTTTAGTATTTAAACTTTCTTTAAACTGCAATTTAATTCAAAGTTAGGTTAGGCCACTTTCGTGGAACTAGTCACTATGTCAGAGCCATTTTCGTGGCGACCTTAACTCATTAAACGCATCCTATCATCGATTACTCCTATGTGTGAGAGACACATTGATTGGAGGCTGTCACACCATCCAGCGATTAACCAAATGATTAGCTTGCATTAGAGTATGTCTAAGACGAATAGTGAATGACAAATCTATTTCTATAATATAATCACACTCTCATGGTGATATGTTCCTGAGATCATAATCTAACTTTGGCCTCAATTAGATTAGCTTTAAGATACTCATCAAACAACAAACTCGACCATAACTAATACTCTCTAATCTGCAAGGCTGAAGTTTTAACTCACTCTCGTGGTGCTAAGGACTTCTATTCGTATAACTGCATCTACTGATTTGGTTATAACCGTAAGCACATCCCATAGGACATAGCTTAGCATTAAGATTGCATATTAGAGTAACTAGATCGATTAAGAACAATCAGACATATTGAATCCTAAATCTTCGATCCTATCATCGACCACCACCCTAGTGGTCTAAAGTATCTAATCTTTTGTCTCTCCGAGGGTGACGGAAGAGACAAGCAATATGAACATAAAACAATAAACAATAAACTAAACTAGATTAAGAACAGAAAATGAATAAAAGCATAAACATAAACAAAAAGTATAAGAAATAAAAAAACCTAAAAAGAAGAACTTTTTATTAAAGATGAGACAAAAGGTAGCTAGAGAGTCTAAGCTTGTTTCTAGTGAGAATACATGAGTTTATATAGAGTTTAGGAGGCTTGGAGGAGTCTAGGGTGTCCTTAGAACCTTCTGGAAGACATTAACTCGCACAGCCAAAGCTTCCATATCTTGCATTTCATAAAAACGGAAGTTTTTATTTCTGCACGGCGAGTCAGCATCGACCAGCTTGGGTCGATGCTCTTGGTCAATGTTGAGGCTCAGGGAGAACATCGACCACTCACGGTCGATGCTTTCGTTCAATGGCCTTCATCGTCAGTTTCAAGCTCGAGCTCGTGGAAGTGCATCGACCGCCCTGGGTCGATGCTGTCTGTCGATGCCCTGCTCTGAGTGAGCATCGATCTCTCCTGGTCGATGCTAAGATCACTGATTCCTTTGTGAGGTTCTTGAGATGTCTTTTCATGATGTTCTTGGCCCGAGCAAGCAACTCCAAAGTTCCTATGACTTCTTAAGGCTCCAAAACACTTTAAAAGTGTATGATTTCCTCCAAATACCTATAAACACATAAACAAATGGAAATACACTAAAACTATCTTAAATGCTTGTTAGAACATATAAAACTAAGCTAAATGCATGCAAGAACATAGGTAAAACATGATGTTATCAACTCCCCCACACTTATCATTTGCTTGTCCTCAAGCAAAGAAAAGCTAAGCATGGTAAAGAAATGCTAAAAACAATAAAGATAAGGAGAATGAAATTGTACATTGTGACATTATTGTGCTTAATGTTTTTCGACGTTGTGGAAGTGGAATGATCTCTACCTTACTCATGTACTTCACCATAAGCATAACAACTCACCTTAGTTCGAACAGCTCCTCCTTCGATCCTAGACTCCTCATTGTTGACTCTTCTTTTTATTATAAGCATGGGTTCTCAACCTGGGAATATCGATCAAAGGATATGAACACTTATTCTTTTAGATTTTTGTAAGCTGAAGACCGTCTTATTACAAAACTTTTCCTCTTCCTTTTCTTACTTCAAGGTCGATCGATTTCTCCCTACTTTTCTAAGGTATCATCTTTTTTTATCTATCGCCTTTTCTATTAAGCTCTTTTCTAGGACAAGTTTTCTTGAGACACGAACATTGAAAGTGGTTGCTTCCAATGCCCGGCTCGCTTCTATATCATTTTTCTTTCTTTTCTCTTCTCTTACTTTTCTTTTTCTTTTCTTATCAAAGGGAAAGAAGATGGGAATCGTACTTACTTAGACGAGCCTTGCATGATCTCATAGAGGTATCACGTCCAATGTATCTCAAGCCCCAAATCGTGAGAAATTAAATTCAATTAGGTGAGAAGTCAACTCCGATTCGTCTAAGTCTCCGGAAGAATGGTCCTTCCGGGGTTTGTCGATCCACTCATGGATTTTCTAAATTTTCTAGTGAAGATCAAACACTATCCAACAAAGCATCCAAGCAATAACACAAATAACAGAATTCACAAATTCTATTACTACCTCATTAAAAACCTTTTCACATGTTATTGAACCTATGAACATAGAAAATAGTGTAACAATCTCTCAAAATGCGAAAAAACTTACGGTAAAACTTCCATCAAAAAATGTCAAGGAGAAAGAATTACCTCCATAGATCGCAAGACTCCCTCCCGCACTTAAATAACAACACCCGCGTTGTGATGAAAACTGTAAAAGGGATAAAAAGCAAAAGAATTTTACCGTAATTCTCTTATCGGGTGTGTGGGTTGGTAACTCCCACATTTTAAGTCCTTGATTTTTTTTTTTATGATGAAATACATCTGAAAATTAAAAACACAAAAAACAAAAAAACAGCAAAACAAAAAGAGACGAAAAATACCAAAAAATTGAAAACCTGAAAAATAAACACTGAAAATTTGAAAAATGTATTTACAAGGATAGAATGTTTTTTAACGTCGTGAGCTCGACGGCGTTACGGAATGTTTGGTTGGTGGGGGGTGGTGGTGGAGATCTCTCATTCATGTTGGATGAATTTGTGTCCATTGCGTCGGCAAGTGATATGATCGCTCCCCAGCAGGAGTGTATTTGTATTTGATTGTGTACTCACCGAAAGGTACCTTCTTCGGGTGAGATCGTCGAGTGTCATAAGCCTTTGCTGCTTTGTTGAACACATCCCGGTTCACATATGTGAATAAGACTCTTCGATTCAACCAAGTGATCATCTTCCCTCATGTCAATCACATGGAAATAGGTGGGGACTTGACACTCCCAATTCGCACCATAACATCTTTACCAACGCCATATGATTGCATAACCTCGTCATTTGCAAGCCCGGTACAAATGTTCGATCTTTTTAAGTCGCTAATTCCCAACATTTTTGCTCTCTCCACGGACATCACGTTGATACTAGCACCAGAATCACAGAGAGCATCACTAAATTCATGACCAAGTATAGAGCAATGTACCTTGTAAATCCTGGAATCGTCACTTTTGGAGATTGTTTTGACCGATTTGTTAAGTCGTGTCTCCATGTAAAGCTCACATATGTCCTCCATTGTCTCCTTAGTGTCCATCAAGTAAAGATCGAGTTTGTACTTAAGGAGAGCTTGCCCAAAGGTGATGTCCACCAGAAGTGATTTAACAAGATTTTTGAACAGATGCACCTTTTCCTCGTTTATTCGTCGAAAGAACCAAGTCGTGTCGTATGCCCTTGTTGGTTTGTGTGGATGCTCTAACTTAGATTTCCTTGAGACGAGTTCCTCGGAATAGTTTTTCGATGTCTTGAATCGTCTCATCAGTTCTCTTGAAGAAATTCTTCAAAGGATATTGTTTCCATGCATCTTTGTGTTCTCCGGGAAAGACTTGATTATTGCTTGGAATCTCCTCTTGTTCATGGGGTCTATGAACCGTTTCTTGTTTTGGCTCATCGGAGGATCACAGTTCCCTTCAACGTCATGGCTAGTCACATTGCTTCTGTGAATAGTGTTGTAGCTTCGTTCAACAGTGGGAGAGATGGTTTCTGGTATGTCAGGGATCACATCGACCTGGATTTGTTGATGCTGGTGTTTGGTGGTCCCTCCTAATTAATGCGGGCAGACGCAATGTCGATGTCCTTCATTGCTAGTACGAGCATTGACCACACCTTATCTGATGGGATCTGTACGCTTAGCATCGACAGAGTGGGGCCGATGTGGTTGTCCGATGGGCCTCCATTCAAGTCCAGCATCGAGCGCTCCTGGTCGATGCTTCTGTCTGGTTCTCAGCCCATCGACCATGCTTGGTTGATGGTGTTGGTCGATGCTCGCCGTTTTAGCTCGGCTGGAACCATTTTCTTCCATCATCTTGTTATTTCTTATCGTGATGACGTTGACAAACTCTATAGGGTTCATCTTAGGCTTTCTGGGAAGCATTCCTTGGGGCCTTTGAGCCGAAGAGGCTATTTGAGCGGTTTGTGTCTCCAACACGTTTATGCGCGAAGCAAGCCCGTCGAGCTTGTTATTGAGCTCGTTGCACCTTCTGTGAACATTCTTGAACCCTTCAGAGATGTCCACTGAAGCTTTAGCTTGTCCCTCGAGAATGCGTTGAAGCATTCTTTTGTACTTCTCTTCCTTTGGTTAAAATTTTTGACCCTTTGGCTTTGGTATTGTTGTGGTGCCTAAGATGGTCTGTTAAACTGATTGCTTGGTCTGAATCCTCCTTGTTGATGTGAAGAGGATGGTGCTCTCATCAACGGATACACTTGGTCTTGCGAGATCTCCACATTGTTGCTCCAGTATAAGAGATTAGGATGGTTTCGGTAGTTGGAATTGAAACCACCTTGTCGATATCCACCAACAAAGTTAACCTCGCACTCGTTCTCCTCTCTTGCATCTTCCTCTGCATATCCCCTTGTGGCATCCAACTCATCGACAAAATGAACTTGTCGTTTTGAGACTTGTAGCACCTTGTCAAGCTTATCGTTCAACGCCTTGATGTCCGAACGTGTTCTCTCTTCTCCTTCAGCTATATTCGATCTATATGGTCATAATCTCCTCCAAAATTGGCATCACTGTGAGCCAAATTTTCCACCAATCTCATTCTGTGTTCAGCGTCCTGTCCCAAAAAGTTACCATTGCTTCTAGTGTCGAGAAGCATATGGTATTTGGGCAGGACTCCTTAGTAAAGAGTGCTTAGTAGCTACTCCTCACTAAAGCCATGGTGCGGGCACTGCATGGTGTAACTCTTGAATCTCTCCCACGTTTCTCCGAAGCCTTCGGATCCTTTCTACACGAAGCTCGATATCTCGTTTCTCAAACGGATGGTTCGGGAGCTTGAGAAAAATTTTGCGAGGAACATCTTCTTGCATTATTCCCATGTAAGAAGCGACCCAGCTAGTAGACTCTTTTCCCAAGCTCGACCAAGGGGATCGAGCCAGCCATCTCTTGACGACGGACGCAACCACGCAGCTAGAGCCCCAGCTCGAGTCAAGCTCCCATATCGCCTACACTCGAGAAAGCATGGAGGATTCAATCTCCTCCTTCTTCTCCAACCCTTGAGGTACATGTTCTATCCATTTTTGTATATATCATTTGCATTTTTTTCTTGTTTTTTGTTGCATCTTAAACCTTCTTTCTAAATTTTTATTACACAAGGGACTGTGTAATTTAAGTTTGGGGGAAGGCTTAAGATGCGTTTGATCTGTTTTCTGTGTTCTTATTTTTAATTTTTGAGTCTGCATGCATCTAAGGCATAGAAAAAACCAAAAAAATTTTGAAAAATTTTCGAAAAAGATTTACAAAAACAGAGTGTTCATATAGTTGCATTTATATTTTAGGATTGAGTCTAGATTGTTTTTATATAGGGTTGTTGCATATGCATAGGGGATTATGATGATTATAGCCTCGCAAGCTTGCTGATTTAATATGATAATCTCAATGCCCTCGTTTCCAGTTGTCTAATGCATTGTTAATCAACTTGAAGTAAGACTGCACCATACTTTGAATGCACAGCTACTGTGATTGTTAATGCATTGTTAATCAATCGAAAGCATACTGTGATTTTCTGTCATTCCCTATCTATTTGAACCTGAATTTTGACTCATAATTATCATGTCTATGCACTGCATTTGAACTCATGGATACCATATTCATACTTGGATTTTCTTTCACCTGTTTACCACTCTTGCTAATCCAAGTAGCTGTTCTCATCATTAGAACAGTTTTACCATGCCCTTAGCCTAGCCTTCTTTCGAGCCATGCTATTACTTTAGTGAGTGTGTGAGGCCTATTTCTGAATGAGCTTGGTAGAAAGTGTTAGGTTTGAGCCGACAAGGATAGATTCTCATGTAGTTCTAGTTTGCAATTTTCGAATCAGATAGGACTAGGTGGGATCTTGATCATTGGGTATAGGGTTTGGTTCTGTGAAAAGAAAGAAAGAAAACTTGGAGAAAGATGAAAGAAAAAGGTTAAGAAGAGTTCTTAGGAGAGGAATGATCTGAAAATATGTTAATCTAGTAAAGGTTATGGGGGTGTGCTAAGAAAGAGAAATGAATGGCAAAAAGCTTAAAGTCTGAAAAACATAGAAAAAGCCTAAGCTGGTAATGAAAAACCATAAGAAAAACCCCAATCCGCTAGAAGTATAAAGAACCTCTCCTAGAACAAGAACAAAAAGAAAAAAAAATGAGTCTGATCCAAGAAAAGCTCAAGGCAAATTGCCTAAGTGTTAAGGGTAGAATTATGACAAGTTTCTGGGTTTAGAACTAGGGGTTAAGAACACTTGTGTATGGCTGGGTAGATGAGAGTCTATTCTTGTATGCATAGGTTGGTTCTCACCTTTAGCATTCTACTGAACCTCATTCCTTTTCCTGAGAGATCCCTGTTCTGAATTGATCAAACCATGTGAAGGGGACCATCTTTGTCTCTTAAACCTTACCCTTAGCCAAATGAGTTCATTGAATGTGCATAGCTTGATTCATGGTTTCTGCTTAATTGAATGTTAAAGGGAATGATAGACTTGAATGCATGTCTAGGTTGAGACTTGATTGAAATTGTGCTGTGAAGAGTATGGCTAAACTTTTTAAGTAGAGTTCATATACTTTGCATTCTAGAACTAGCAACTTGGACATTGAGATCATCTGTTATATCTACAAGCTTTGGTTCTGAATCCCCATTTCCAAACCTCTTCTCCATTCCTACTCTTCTGTTTGCTTGAGGGCAAGCAAAGACTAAGTTTGGGGGAGTTGATATGTCTGCATTTTACATGGTTTTAGCTTACAATATTCATTCATTTAGCCCTGTTTAATAGCTTGTTCTCAGCGTTTATCTCTTGTTTTGCATACTTAGGGTGTTTTGCATTAGGTTTGCATACATTTTGCATTTTAGACCTTTTTCAGGTACAATCAAGGAATAATGGAGACTTTGGAGTCAAATGGAGAAGGAGAATGCCTGACTCGATGACAGAGCTTGAAGGACGAGATCGAGCTGAGCAGAAAAAAAACGCAATCTTGAAGTTTTGAAGACTGGCTCGACTACACATGGTCGAGCTATCCGATCGAGTCCGCAATAAAAACGCGATCTTGATTTGTCCCAGCTCGAGCCCAGAGCTCGACCTCCTATGGTCGAGCCCTCCTTCCTGCTCGTTTTTACTACTTTGTCCTTTTGTGTTTTAGGTTTTTTTTATCACTTAGTATAAATACTCTCTAAGATGTTTAAGAGAGATAACTCGTTTTTAGGCCTGCAATCTCGATTTTCTGAAGTGTTCTTCATCTGTTCTTGCTTCCTGGATCCTGTATCTTTGATTCTACTGAGTTTTTGTGTTTGAATCTTTCTATTCTATCTCTTCTCTTCCTTATCTCTCTATTTATGCAAGTCATTTTGATTTCTGGGTTTGTGATTATGTTGTTCTTCATGGTTTCTAAGTAGTCTTCAGGGTTCTTAAGGATGGGTTAGATTAGGTGCGGAATCTTAATCTTCTAGGTGGTTTAAGAGTAGATTGCTTGATTTCCCTTCTAGATTAGTGTTCTTAATGCTAATTACTCTCTGATCAATTGAAATTAGAACATCGGTTTTTCCACACCCAGAAGGTGTTTGATGAATTGCCTGACTGAATTAATTCTAGAGATTTACATTCCTAGCCTAAGGGATTAGTTGTCTAGGGTGTTTATTGGCTTAAACAAACTGAATCTCATTGCCTGTTAGTCTAGATTTCGCTAAGAGATTAGGTATGGAACTAGATTAGCTTGAGGTTATCTGTCACGGGAGTGGATTTAGCTGTTTATAAGTTTGTTGTCTAGGGAATAGTTTGATTGAGTTTGTTAAACCATCTAGGTAGATTAAGAGGATGCACCAAGTCAATTACCCCATCCTTGGGATCTGCTTCGTTCTTGATTGATTTTCGTGTTCTGTTTCCGTTCTGTTTCTATTCTGTTTATTGTCTCAGCTTTACTCTGTTTCTGTTCTGTTTTCATTCTGTTTTATGTTCTGTTTTTGTTTCTGTTATTGCTTTTGATTTTCTTTTGCTAGGTTGATAGTTTTACTTTCTCATTGCTTGTTTGGCTTGACTTAGACTGTTTGACTGCATCCTTCTTGGTTAATATCGCACCCATTTGGATTGACACCTTTCTGTATTACAATGACATGAATATGCATTAAGGTATTTGACAGATAGCAATATAAACATAAAAATCTGCTATTTCATGGTGGTAGGTGATGGTAGACTATATTGTTAGGTGGTGGTAGACTTAATGATGATATGTTTGTTATGGTGGTAGACTTATTGTATGTGGTGGTAGGTGATGGTAGGCTTTATTGTTAGGTGGTGGTAGACTTAATGATATGTTTGTGATGGTGGTAGACTTTATTGTATGTGGTGGTAGGTGATGGTAGACTTTATTGTTATGTGGTGGTAGACTTTATTGGTATGTGGTGGTAGAGAATATGTTAAGGTATACTTACTGAAAGTTTTAATATGACGCAGCATCAATCCTCCTGATGAATTAGACCGGAATGTTGAATTATACATGCGGCTAATGACACCCAAAGAAGATTGGAAGGAGGAGCAGTTTGGCTGGCTGGATACTCAGGTAAATTTATTTATTTAAATGTGTTGTTTACCTGTTGTAACAATAAACTATAATTTAAACCCTACTGTTTCCTATTCTGCACCATATGGCTATGGGGATGTGTTTCTTTATAGAGAGAGATAGGCAAGACCCTGGCCCTTACCGTCCCCGGATTGCTTTCATCAACCCATTTTTTACAAGTATGTGGGCTAGAGACTTTGAAAAGGACTTTTTACCAAATGAAAAGGCATGGATATTTACAGACGGATACATAAATCTGTACAATGGTGGAAACATGACCAACAAAAAATGGGCTGAGGATGTCGAAACCTTATACATCTGCCACAATATCAACGGCATGCACTGGATTGCCCTAGAGGTGGACATACCAAAGAGGAGGATAACCGTATATGATTCTATCTGCAGTGCTTACGACTATACCACGATGTCCATGCAATGTCGTCCATATGCCCGTTTTATTCCACTTCTTATTAAGCAGCTATCTCCCGGACCCGCGAAGCAGAAAAAGAAAATGTCGGTGGCTGCTTTCACTGTTTACATGAAGAAATAAATACCACAGAACGTTCAAAGTGGTGACTGTGGGGTATATATTTTGAAGTATATTGAGTGTCTGGCTCTTGGAAGGGGTTTTGATGGCCTATCTGATGCTACAGTTGGAGATATACGCATGAAATATACAGCTGATTTTTTTGCTGAGAAGACAACCGACGGTATTTCGTTCAGTGATCCAAACCCTAGGGTTACAGAGGGTAGTAAGGATGCAATGATCTCAGATTCACAACCTGTGTAGCTTGACGGGTGTCTATGTGGTAGACTTTGGGCATGTTGGTAGACTTAACAAAATATTATGGTAGACTTAACAAAAATATTATGGTAGACATAACCTAAATGTTAATATTGTGTGATATTGTGTGGATGGTTGTGGTTGTTTTGTTCTGTTTGTGAAGGATTATGATTGTGGTAAATATTGGTTTCTGTATATCTAAACCCTTAACCCTAAACCTTAAACCCTAAGAATTTAAGTTTGTGTCTCGGCCCGTATTGAAGAATTAATTGCAATCCGAAAACAAAGTTATACAATAACAAACAACAAGGATACACAAGACGTATACATACATTAACAACAACAATGAAAGACAAAAAGTTTATTTGGATGAAAGTCTAGTTCGAAATACAAAATCATATGATTAAACAACACATGTTCTACTATTGTGACTTGCTTGATTGCATTTTGAACACAAATGTTCTTTTCTCGGACGTTTTTTTGTCATAGCAATCTCAATTGCAGCTTTAATTCTTGATTTCTTTGGTCGACCTGCCCTTTGGCGCTCATCAACACGAGGAGGCTTGCAAACTTTCATAGCCACTTCATCCGGTATAGGAAACGCAACATCTCTTGGCATTACACTCATATTGTATGCATAGGACAAATTGTTATTGTGATTGTACGAGTGGCAAAAGGAGATACGTGAAATCTTACATGTCTCTGCAGCTGTTATGGCATGTACACAAGGAATTTTATCCAAATTCCACATACGGCAAGTACATGTTTTCTCTGTCAAGTTAACAATGTGCAAGGATGTTCCGCTTGACACTTCTGAGTGATGTGTATCTATCTCTTGTACACCAAATTGTTTTGCATTCTCGACTCTAACCTGATTCAAGTGTAAAAATCAACCGTCACATAAGGAAAAATATCAGCAGATTAACTAAAAGCTACCATGACATGAACTAAGTCTACCATAACATTGAACTAAGTCTACCATGACATGAACTAAGTCTACCATGACATGAACTAAGTCTACCATTACTAACCTGGAGAAGTTTTTCAACTGCTTATGTAAGCACTGTGCTAACTCGAGTTGCTTTTTTCCTCCTCTTTGCGAACCATCTTGTTAACATCGACCTTATTGCTTCGAGAAGTGGGACAATTGGCTCACCTCTTCCTCGGGATAACACTTTATTGATCGATTCTGCTATGTTGGAGGTTGTAAAATTGTACCTATTCCCGGAAAAGTGAGCACGGCTCCACAAACGTACATCCGCACGAACCAAATAATCATGAAGGGCAGGATGTACACTTTGAATCTTCGCTAACAAGGCATTGAACTCCGAAATAGTAAATGCAGTAGCGGCTTTCTTTACTAGTCGAAAACATGCTTTTTCTTTGAATTTCAGCAAGATGTTCTTATGCAAATGATATGTGCATATACCGCGAGATGACAGTGGGTATACCTTATCTATCGCTCTTGATATTGACCTATGCCTATCAGAAATAATGGCAAGGCTTTCGTTATCAGGGATAACACGTTGTAGTTGTGCAAAGAACCATTCCCAAGACTCATCATTCTCAGTATCAACGACAGCAAAGGCTATTGGGAATATATTGAAATTTCCATCTTGGGTGGTTGCGACAAGTAGTGTACCTTTGTATTTCCCATGCAAAAACGTACCATCAACAACAATAACTTTCATCATGTAGATAAACCCTTTTATGCTTGCTCCAAATGCAATGAAAAGAAACTTAAACCTGTCATCTTGGTCAACATCAAGCTTAATAACTGTTCCAGGATTAGCTCGCCTAATCATGTATAAGTAACTTGGAAGTTCTTCATATCCACACTCTGAACTTCCCATTATTAATTCACGCGCAAACTTTAGCGTACGATGTGCCTTCTAGTACCCAACCCTTAGTCCGTATCATTTTGTCAGAGCATCAGCGACAAGATTGGAGACCACCTTCGGTCCAACAAAGCCTACAAAATCTGCGTATAGGCGTCCAAGTATCTCAGAAGTACCTTTTTGACATCGGCTAGAACGCTCAGTCACAGAACATGTATGCTCCGCAACGTAAACCTTAATATGAAACTGAGGACTATCTCCAACGGTCGTAGCCCTAACCCTCCATGTACATCCTTTTACCCAACACTTTACTGTATACAAATCTTGCGTTGTATGGTCCACGTCGAAGTCAAATTTTTATATAACTGAAAGAATCTGCAATTTCAACTCCAACTCCTCATGTGTGGCGTAAATCTGCCCAACATATAGCTCTACTGAAGACAATTCTAATTGTTGAAACTCATTTTCCTTTGCTAATTTCCTTTTTTTGGGTGGGAGAATATGCTTCTCATCATCCTCATCCATAAACTTTTTATCCATACTGTAGTCATCATCAGAGCTTGCCCCATTCGTGTCATCGCAGTAATCAAATCTATATTCATCATCTTCTTCTACTTTTTCTTCGTTGACTTGTTCCCCTTTCTTCGTAGTATCTTTTTCTTCTTTGATTTGCTGACTGGCTCCTCTTTTATGTGTAAGCTCCACACAGAGACGCATTGTGCATGTCTTTGATTGCGTCAAAAAACCTGCCAATTGACGACAACTCCCAACTAAAACTGGCGGTGTATCTTCTGGCAAATTTGGAAAACTCCTCTTCGACAACATATAGCTCAATTTCAGCTCAATATTCCGATGATCCAAGCTAAATTCATCGTAAACCAGACCAACCAAATTGACATAGGTAGTATCGCGATCAATTCCTACTAGTTTACACCCTCTTGTGCTGTCAACACTAAAAATCCACCGATTTTTCTCCCTTCTCCAACTACCACAAACTAATATAATTTGCTCCATGAAAAGAGAACGAACAAAATTGTGGAGAACGAATAAAATTTCGGATATAGGATAGAGAATCAACAAAATTTCCGAGAAAGAAAAGAAAATAGAAAGAACAAAATTTGGGAGAATCAGAGAAGAGAAAGGGGATCAACGAGACTATAACGGCCACTGAAAGACACATTGATACCCTAGTTTGGTTAGGACAAAATGGTCTTTTCGTCCTGTTATAACGAATAAAGTCTACCGTAATTGTTAACTAAACTCTACCACCACATCGGTAGAGTTAGAATGATACGGTAGACTTTAAAAGCAACGGTAAACCCGCGGTAGACTTAATAAGATGACCAAAATTCCAGAAATCTACCAAATTAAAATTTCCACTATGCGAACAAAGTCTACCACCATGGAGAGGTATACAAGTCTACCATCATACAAATTAAAATCTACCCCATCGGGAATATAAAGTCTATCAAAATTCCGGAAATCTACTAAATTAAGTCTTCCACTATGTGAACAAAGTCTACCACCATGGAGAGGTATCAAGTCTACCGTAATACAAATTAATATATACCCCATCAAAAATATAAAGTCTACTAAAATTCCGGAAATCTACCAAATTAAGTTTTCCACTATGTGACCAAAGTCTACCACCATGGAGAGGTATCAAGTCTACCGTAATACAAATTAAAATCTACCCCATCTGGAAATTAAAGTCTACCAAAATTTCGGAAATCTACCAAATAAAGTCTTTCCCCATGTGAACAAAGTCTACCAAACAAAATAAATCTACCGTGTCAGGCTAAAGTCTACCATAACCAACCGACCATAAAGTCTACCATCAATAACGAGATAAATCTACCACAAATTACAAAATCTACCGTCAAAGTCACTTAAGTCTATCAGAAAATCTTAAGTCTACCAAAAAAAAGGTCAACAAGTCAACGCTGGTTAAAATCTACCATTAAACAACATATAAGTCTACCGTTACATAGAAAATAATATCTACCGTAACATGAAAACGTAAGTCTACCATGTCTTCCAATTAAACTCTACCGTAACTACGGTAGACTTATCCGCGTTAGTCTACCATAACTAACAAAGCAAAAGTCTACCGTTACGTTTAATATAAGTCTACCGTCAAAGCTGGTAGACTTATCGTCTGAGCTCTTAAGTCTACCGTCATAGCTCTGGTAGACTTAAGTTTTCGCGCGCGGCAGAAATTCATTAATGGCATTTTCGTAATTACGTTTTTTTGTCACTAAATGAATTGAGGGTAAAACGACCATTTAAAACAGAATTAGGTTGTTTCAGTAATATCTAAATATTAAGGTCGTTTTAGTAATAAAGTTTAAAAATATAGGTTGTTTTAGCTAACCACCCGGTAGAAGTATTTTGAAAAATTTTGTTTGATCAGTTTTAACCGAAATTAGAACAATAAAAAATTTTAGATACTACAGTACTAATTGAGTGGTTGAGATTAAAGTTTAAGGTAATCTAATTAGTAAACTAAGTTATAAATGAGAATCAGATGGAAAAAGGTGGATTAAAATTGTACGTGGAAAATAATAAAATTGTGGGATATAATTTAATACCATTCAAAACATCAATTTCTATCATTTTGCATATTTTCACAGTTTAATACCATTTAAAACAACAATTGCTATCATTTGGCATATCTTCACTCTCGTTGAATGTTTTGAATCCCAAACCCAGCTACTAAAAACCATAAATGGGTAGGATTAACAATAAACCCAAGAGGTAGTTGAATCGGTATCAAATCGGGAATATCTCAAATCTGTTACGAGGAGGAGTTCAATCGATGTCTCCTTGGGATTGATCATGCATCATGGGGTCTGGTCCATCCCTTAGGTGGATCGATAGGGCATCAAAGGATTTAGTCGATCTTTGTCTTAACTCGATCAGGAATTATGGGGTTCAGTCAATCCTCTTCGTAGATCGACCAATCCCTTGCTTCTATGTTTTTTTCACTTGGTCACCAGAAAGACATGTCTTCAGTGGAATGGCTATGGCTTGTGTTTGCACCGTCTAATCTTCTTCAAATAACTTAGAAAATGAAAGCTAACATCCTCATCTATCTTGTTTCCAAAGATGAGGAAGATCCATCAGCGAAAAGTCATTCATTTGATGTCATACTTTTGACGTACAGAGGTTATCCTACATTTAGAATGCTTTTTTTGCTCCGTTTTGCATTTTTTTCTTCCAGATAATCTGAGAAAAACTTTGAGACCACAATTGGTAGAAATATGCTTGAAAAGCTTTAAGGTTGTATTAAACTCTTGTTAAAAACCTAATGAAATGAATATGAAAACAGGTAAAAACGCGATGTTATCAACTATTAAAAAATTTCACATACCAAACACATATTCTTATAATTTGTTTATCTTCATAATTGTATGTCTAACTACCCACATATATAGATTCGATACCAATCACATATAACTAATATAATATATACAATAGCATTATCACTTTATAATTGCTTACAACTTTATTAGCTTATTGATTCCTCTCTTTATTGCTATAATTCTACTATAAGCTATGCCAATTATACCTAGAGTAAAACCACCTTCTTACATAGCTCCACAACACGTAACCGTGAATCTTTACCGCCAATTTTGCTTCACTCATTACGGTGGGTTTTCTTGCTTTTTATCGGTAATAAAAGCAGATATGGCAATAATCTTCCCTTTTTTTTAAGAGGGTGTTATTTTATCATGGATTTAAAGTGAATTGTCTAGATTTTACGATCTTTTAAGATTTGAAATTTAATATTATTTTTAAGAATTCGTTTGTGTGGATTTCAAATCTCTGCAGTATACCTTCGATTTTGATTCAATAATTATTCATGAAATTCCATGGGATTTCATTTTAAATGACTAAATACAAAGATATTAAAAGTTATTTAGTTACAGATAACACTGGATTTTAATGAAGTATTTGAAATCCTAATAAAATAATACCTGATTTTAAAGAATGATTTAGAATCATTAATTGAATAACAGCGAATTAAAGTTAAATTTGAATTTATTAAAATCCATAATTGAATAACACCCCCTAAATCTTCCTTTGAACGTTTTTAAAAGTTTAAATATCACGATAATCCTTTTTCTTTTTCAAGTTTTTATCATATTTAAATTCTCTAGTGAAAACATGATAATTTAAAATAAAATAAAAACCATCAATAATATATACTTAAAATGTTTCTTAATATATACTTAAATGTTTGAACTTATATTTTTTTTTTGTCAACAGCTTATGTTACTCATACAAGATAGGCTCGGAAAACCAAGTCGAGAAAACATAGTTTACATAAGAAACAACAACTGGCTGAAGTGTGACACTACGAATTAGCATGTCAGCCTTAGAATTTAAGGAACGAGGAATAAAAGATAATGAAAATAAATTGAAAAAGCTTCTGATTTTTATGAAATCTTTCAGGTACACCGAGAAGACTGGCCATTCTTCAGGAGATGATATCATATTCACCAACTCCAGGCAGTCCATTTGGAAGTGCACAGATCTCTGTTGACAAGAGAGCATGCAATGCATTGCTTAAAGAAGTAATTCGAATTCGGTATGAAGTGGAGAGAGGCTGCTTCGAATGTTTATGGCACCCATGTATGCTTCATTGTTTTCTTGTGTCTTGCTTAATCATCCCAGACCTAAAAAAGCTGCATTTTCTTTCCAAGAGCAGCCATTCACAAAGCATTGAAAGTCCGAAGAAATCGAAATGGTTTTGTGTTTTTATCCGAGAAACCCTATGACCTTCAGCATTTGCGCTATCTCCTAGGCTGAGGCCTCTGATTCCACTAATCTCACTACCTCTTTGATTTTGAACTTATTAAACTCCAAAACATATATTTAAGGATTTAAAAAAAAAAATGCATTGTGAAAGTGTCTTAGGTAAGCGGTTAAAGTGCACCTTCCCCACCGGAGTTCGACTCCATATAACTGCATATAGGGATAGGCAAAATTACCGAACCGAACCGGATGGTAATTTACCGAAACCAAACGAAAATATATAATAATCCAATCGGACATGTTTTTAAATTTATGTGGTATTGGTTCCATTCGGTATATTTACTGAATCCCGATTGGTTAATCGGTAAACCGAAATTAAATTTAAAATATAATTTAGATCTAGAAAGATGGCGAATTAGTCACCTAAGATTATTTTAAATTTAAAATATAATTTAGATCTATAATTTTCGTATTTTCAAATATCATTTTTAATGATTTATAGTTTTTCAACTCAGTAATGCATTATGCATATATTAAGTCTAACTAATGTCTCTTTTATTTTCTAAAACTTGAGAGACCAAATGGAGGTACATACTAAAGCGTTGACACTTATATTTCTTGGTATCCTCATTTTAAGTATATATTTATATATGTTGTTACGTTTGCTTATGAATTTTTTTTTTCTATTTTTGATTGTATGCTATTTGTGAATTGTTTTTCTAGATGGAGTCTTTTCTGAAATAGCTTTCGGAGGCAAATTATCAGTGTGAAACACTTAAGCATTTGAGAATGCAAAAACAATTAGGAGATTTTTATTAAAACTTTTGAGAATTTTATTTGGTTTTCAATGTTCATTTTTTTTTCTAAGATTTGTTTTGTTTTAGAATTCATAATAATGTTTTGATAATTTTTAATATTTTACGGCGTCGACTTATTAGTTAGGTTAAGTAAAAATATAATTGCATTATTAATTTTAGTTATGTTAAACTTTAAACAAAAATTAATCAAATTTTACCATTCGGAGCTAATATTCGTATTACCGAATTTTCCGAACCGAACCGAACCGAATTAAGTTTGGTTACCATTCGGAGCGCTAATATTTGTATTACCGAATTTTCCGAATCCCGAATTTCCCGAACCTAATTGTACCGTTTTACCGAATGAGTAACTCCTATGCATATTTGCATTTGTTGAAAAAAAAAAAATTTCATCTTTAACTTTTTTATTTTCCTTTATGTAATTGGTATTTTATCCAAAACAAAGTACCAAATTTTGACTAATGCCACCCAACATAGATTACTTGCAGATTACTTGCTTATCAACAAGATTAGGTCCTTATCATGATTAAGCTTATTAAACGAACGGTCATCTCTTGACTAAGACTTGACTTCCCTAATCTCTTTGCTCCAATGTCGTTTCTAAAACCCTAAGCGAAATCCAAAAATGAGCGAAAATCATCACATGGCGGAGGTGAGATCTCTGAAGGCGTTAATTGATGGTTCATTCCCGACGAATCTCTCAAAACTATCTTCGACTTCTCTTACGATTCCAGCGAACATAAATTTCCAAATTCTCTACAAGTCCGACGAATTCAAGCGTCCGATTGATGAGATAGTTCGGAGCTCGCTGTGTGTTCTTGAGACGATCGGTGATAAGAAATCGATGAGATTTGTTGACGGTGATGCTGCATATGAGTGGCTTGTCAACGTGAACGATAAAATTCTCGAGAAATTTGACGATTCCTTAGATGAGTTCAAGAGGAATCGAAAGATGGAGAAAGATTCAGAGAAGGCAATCGCTGGTTCAAAGATTGATGTGAAATTTGCGAAACATGGCAAGGCAAAGGTTCATTTTCATATGCCAACGATAAACAAGCCTCAAGAGGAATATAAGATTTTGGTGAACAATGCAAATAAACCCTTTGAGCATGTTTTGTTGGAGAGGAGTGAGGACGGTCTTCGGTTTATTCATCCATTGGTTAGTCTTTGGAAAACATGATTTTTGGCTGAGCATTTACTTCGTTTTGTTTCATTTTCGACTTAACTAACGTCAATGTCGCTGTTTCGTGTTGATTTGTAGTTGTCTCTTCTGATATATCGAGTCTGGAATTGTATTCTTTGAATATTTTAGGTTACCTATTCTTTATGTGATTGTGTTTAACATATGTTTGTAATACTTTGCAGGAGAAACTTACGGTGATGGATTTTGTGGATAAAGATCTAATAGAGATGAAACCTGTTAAGCCTCTCCCATTGGAAGAGACTCCATTCAAGTTTGTTGAAGAAGTCAAAGATCTCCAGGAATTAGCTGCTACATTGCAAAGTGTTGAAGAGTTTGCTGTAAATTTCCTTCCTCTGATTTTTTTTTTTAGTCTAATGTGCAATGTGTTGATGGAATGTGACAATATGCTGGTGGAGGCTGTAAGAAGTTTGTGTGTGTAATGAGAATGAGAATTTTCTGGACTAAGCTCTCCTTAAAGTCTCTGTCCCCAGTATATTGAGTAGACAGAGAGAACTTTATGAGTTAGTGATGATCGTATCTCTTTCCATATTTATTGGTATATCTTGTTTATCTTTCTCGCTTAAGTTTATTGTCTTTTATTCCTTTTGTAGGTTGATCTGGAGCATAATCAGTATAGATCTTTTCAAGGATTAACATGCTTGATGCAAATCTCTACCAGAACTGAGGATTATATTGTTGACACATTCAAGCTTTGGGATCACATTGGTCCTTATCTAAGGGAACTCTTCAAAGACCCTAAAAAGAAAAAGGTTTTCTCCAAAATTTTTGCAAAATTCTGTACTACAGAATTCCTAGAATATAATTAATGCAATATGAAAACATTTAATTTAACTAGGTAATGCATGGAGCAGATCGAGATATTATTTGGCTTCAACGGGACTTCGGCATTTATGTCTGCAATCTTTTTGACACAGGACAGGTTTGATTTCTGGTTATTTTGTTTTCGCAAAGCCATGTTTCTTGTAGGCGTAGGAGATCACCTTAACAAAACACATTTTGGTAATGTAGACGAATGAAGACAATTTAATCAAATAAAATGAAACTTAATCTTTCTTTCTTTGTTTTGTGTATGCTCTAGATAGTAGAAATGGAAAAAAAGATAACTTTTCTGTCCCTGAATTCCTTTAGTGATGTTCGTGACATTCTTGTGGCTATGAAACGATAGTTTTAGTTTGAAGGTTCTCATGGTCTAAAGTATTCTTAAAATCTTAAGCAGTACCTTTTGTTTTCTGTCAGGCGTCAAGGGTGCTAAAGCTGGAGAGAAATAGTCTGGAATTTCTTCTGAAGCATTATTGTGGAGTTGCTGCAAACAAAGAGTGCATAACAATCCAATCTCGATCAACTTTTGTTCTTTTTGCATTATCATCTTCTCACTCTTCGTTCAACTTCTATTTTGCTAATTGGCTGCAGATACCAAAATGCAGACTGGAGAATACGACCTCTTCAAGATGTAATGACAAGGTTAGTATATTCTCTGTCTAGTCTCTCTCATTATTGTTTTGCATTGGTTGAGTTGAGCTCACACATTTGCATATGATGGCAGATATGCAAGAGAAGATACACATTATCTTTTGTACATTTATGATGTAATGAAAATAGATTTGCACATAATGGCAAAGGAAGACGAGCAATCTGACTCTCCTCTGATAGAGGTAACAATCAAAGTCACTCCAAATTTTATGGGTTTTTCCTTTTTTAGATGTTGATAAAGGGTGACTGATAGAGTAGAGAGGATACTATAAACAAACACCCAACTTTATTAAAAACAAGGAAATACGGGATTCCCTCCCAAAACAAGAGACGTGACTCTTGTTCCCTTTGCTTTCGCCCAATATTTTTAAACAGAAACCCAACATACCATTCTTCTCTTGCATGCATAAGATTTCTATTTAATAGAAATCTTATGCATGGCTTATTAAACACAAATTTATTCTTCCTTCTCAGTCCGTGCTTTAGCTTTCTTATGTTTTCTTTGATTCCTCTGCTTGATCCTAATGTCTCTTTGTCACGGATACCTTCCATGGCTTATTAGTAATAAGTTACTACATGGTTGTTGGCACATGAAGATCAGGCATCAACTCAATTATATCCATAACTTTAGGTATTCTGTTGTGTCCAGTGGGTGTATGCTTGGTCTTCTTCAAATTTTTGGATAACCATTTTGACGAAGGTACCCATGCTAACAGGTTTACAAACGCAGTTATGATGTGTGCACGCAACTATATGAGAAAGAGCTTTTGACTGGGGAATCATATCTTCAAGTTAAAGGGTTTGTTGCTTATTGTCTGCGCTTTAGTTTTATTTGTTGCCTGGTGTTCCTGTTCTTTGGCTATCCGGTCAATTGCTTTCTTCCTTTAATATGGAAGAGCAGTACTCTATTAGGTTTAAAACCTTATGCATGGCTATTGGCTTATTAACTTAAACTAATTTGTAGTATGTGTTTCCATTTTGGAATTTTGTTAGGGTTCAGACAGGTAATCTCAATGCGGTTCAACTTTCCATTGTTGCGGTATGTTCTCAACTTGCGTAATGATCCAAGGCACCCTTTATTTCAATTACCATATGATGCTTACATGGTAGTTGCTGTCTTGCAGGGGCTTTGTGAATGGCGGGATCGGATTGCACGTACAGACGATGAGAGCACCGGTTATGTATTGTCAAATAAAACTCTTCTTGACATAGGTAGATATATTACTATTTCATCTCCAGGTTCTTCGATATTTTTCGGTGGTTCCGAACTTGGTCTAACTCGTTTTAGTAAATAATAGCCAAGGAGATGCCAATTAATGTTGGCCAGTTGCGCCGGTTGTTGAAGTCAAAGCATCCTTACATCGATCGTAATTTTGACGCAGTGATCAGTGTCATCAGACGATCAATGCAAAATGCAGCGGCATTCGAGCCAGTTGTTCAATCTTTAAAAGATTGGCGTCCTGGATCAGTAAGATATTTATTATGTTATGAATTGTTATTATAACTCCTTTTGGGTCTTTTTCTGTTTATATAAGGACTAAGAAAAATATGTGCTTGCCTTTCAATCCTGGAGTGGTTTTGGCAACGATTGGTGTTAGCGAGTCGATTTGTTATGAAAAAATGTGTTTTAAAACTTTAAGGTTTTAGTTGGGGGTATGTGCTTGCCTGCTTGGTGAAAAGCAATTAGCAGTGATTATATATGATGCTTGCTTGATTGAATTGATTAGGTCATATAGAAACCAGGTTTATTAGGAACTAAACTTGCACCCTTCAATAGCATGTGAACTTGCGAAAAAACTATAACTAGAGGAGATTTATATTGCAAGGGCTGATTGCTAATCCAAATGTCTAGTAGTTTGGTGGTGCTAAACCTTTATTGCATGCACTTGGCAATTATTTATAGTGAAAATTTTCTCTTTACTCCATGGCTTTTCTTAATTTAGATTGTTGAGAAGAATATCGAACCTAAGATTGAGAAAGCAGGCACAGAGGCTGTAGCTTCTTCTCTGAGTTTGAAGAAGTTTTGTGCGGATGATTCAAAGAAGCAAAGCAGTGGTTTTGGAGTTTTGCCGTCAAAAAAGAGGAAGTTTGAAAGTGACAACAAGGTGAGGTTTGTTATATAGTGTGAGAAGTGAACTTTACATAGAAATTTGTAGAAAACTGTATCAATTGGTTACATTACTAATCTGCTGAGAAACAAGTTTCAGGCAAAGGAAGAGGTCAAAGTGTCCAAGTCCAAGCCAGATGATGTAATTATAGTGGTGGATGATGATGATGAGTTTGATGAACAGAGCTCGGAAACCGATGATGCTTCGAATAGAATTTTGGAAACGCCTTCTAAGGGATCACTATCGTTAACTCAAAAGCCGAAGACATGTGATACAGAGATTATAGTGTTAGACGATGATGATGAGTCAGAGGATGACTCGAAACGCAGAGAAGATGAAGATATGTTTAGGAGAAGTGAGAAGCATAGGAGATTCATGAGTCTGAAACACGGCTTTCTTAACATTTAGCCCTTTGATTAGCTTTTGCGGTACAGTGTGCAATGTTGTGGTCGCTATTTGTGTATTACTCATTCCATAGACGATCTATCTTGACTTGTATGTGTATACAACTAGACTTATGTATTCTACATGTTAATTGAATTTTGAATTAACCCAAAACGTAACATAGCACTTATCACTGCTTTTAATAAACTAAAAAGGGAAAAAACAGTGGGGGCAAAAACTAACATGCAGGGGTTGCCAGTTCCGGATCGACACATCATTTTTAGGGAGTTGGGGGAACTATTTAAAGAAAATAAATGAATAGAGACTATGGTAAATATACAACATCATCACACACAACGTATAACACAGAGCTTAACAAAAAAAATTGGAGAGTAATGAAAATATTTTATGATTGTTTGTTTGTACTTAGTTTTCGTGGATGCAAAGCACTAATGCACTGGACCACATATGAACTCCGCAGTTAAACGTAGTTGGGACGAGAACAATAATAGGATGTGTGCCCTCCTCGAAAGTCCTCGTATTACATCCCTTTAAAAAATTGCACAAAAAGTAAGTTTTCGTAAATCTTGCGTTCATAAAAAAAGACTAAAATTTACTTGTTTAAATTTGAACAAACTACTATATTTCTATTTTTAGCAAATTTGAGCAAATTCTATCGTAAAGTAGAATTTGAGCAAATTCTATCGTAAAGTGTGCAAAGTCCTCGTTTTTTTTTTTTTTTTTTGAAACAAACCACTGTCTCAGAAAAGCATTGTTTCTATTTTGGTTATTTAAAATTAATTATCTAACAAACAAACCATACAAATAAAAATAAGAACTATAATTATAAAAATAGTAATATACACAAGTAAAAATTACAAACCATACTAACATGATATAAAATTACACTAGTAAGGTTTCTACACTATTTTTATTATTATTCCGTTTAAAAACTAAATCTTCCGAGTTTATACATGTTTGTCTCATTTTATTAACGAATATCGTAAAGTAGAATTTCTAAAACCAAAACCAAAAGTAAAAACTTACCTAATCTCATAAAATCTAAAGTTAAAGAAAACTTATTCAAACAAACAGTTATATATATATATATGTATATATTTTAACCCAGAAAAAACTTATTTTGAAATAAATATAAAGGGATTCTAACAGAATATTTCTATGATATACTTACCTTTGTTGTAAGTTGTAATGATGTTATAACCTTATAGGGATTAGGTTTAGCGGTTTTTTATCAACTAGATTAAATTCAAATTAATTTAAGAGTGTTTTTAGGGAAATAATCCCAGTTAAGCTTTGAAGTTTGAACATGTTTAGTATGTTAAAAAAAAAACATCAGCCGGGCAAAAAAAAAGGAGAAGATGTAAAAAAAGCATCAATTTTCAAACATTGTTGAAAAAAAGTTTCTACTTTCTATTTGACGAAATATATAGCCAACTTTTATTGACTTCTCAATTTAATCGCTAACTTTTGTTGACTTTACCAAATTAATCACGTCGTTAAGTCGTATGTAGAAGAAATTAATGGTTCCGTCAAGCCACTTAACGGCGGGACTAATTTGGCTCAGATAACAAATAAGCAAATCAAGAAGAACTAATAAACTCTAACTTTGGCTAAAACGTATTTATTTACCAACAATTATTTTATACATTAGGATCAGTTCTTATTTCATGTGTTACATAAACGTCTAACACATGCAATAATGACTCTCAGACCACCTACTCATCTATCTAAGCTCAAATCTAGTTATACCTAAGCCTAAACACTTGAGCAAGTCACGGATCATCTAACCTTGTTAAACCCCAGTTTTAATCCACTAGATTTTAGCATTTTTAAGATTCCTATCACGAATTTCACAACCTCATCTTATCTCTCAGGCAATCCTCATTTTTGTCTAGGTTCATGGATGTCAATATTTATCCACAACGGCCGGACTCACACCACTCGATAAAGATTTACCAATATAATTATAGTTAAATTTTAATTTTTTTCCATCAATATATTACTACTTACACATAAAAATTGAATTAAATTGTATGATTTAAATAGAAATAAATTACTTAACATGTAAACGCAATATCAAATGGAAACATAATAAATAATTAGACTTATTGACCAAATTTGTTGACCATAATTACATGTTAATTAATATAATATGGAAGGTTTATTATATGTGTGTCTATTTATATAAACAAACACACACAGGACCAACACATGCAATCAGTTCTGACTAAATAACATAATATCAAAACAAAATAAGGTAAATCGGGTTATATATATACAAGTTCAATTTCGTATGAAATGTCAGAAATTTCCTACACGAAAATACAACAATATATTATCAAATAGTGAAAAAACAAATTATAGAGCAATGCCCAAAATATTTTTTTACTACATGAACTTCTTTAACATTGACTTTGAACCTAATATTCTATAGGTTTTGTTTTCTTTGCAGGATATCTACACAGAGTTGTTTCATCCTCTAAAAACATAACTAATGGCAATAAAGAAAGTTTCATCTCTTTTATTACCTTTATTGATGATGTTTGCTCTGATCCTTTTGCCAATGATTTCAGGTGACACATTTATTTGTTGAAGGATAGATTATCTCAAAACCATTTTTTTCATTTTTTTGACCTGAAATTTTATGAAAAAAATGAGTTTTTTTTTTTTTTTAATTGGTTGAATCATAGTTCACTAAACACAAAACAAAAACCTCATTTGTAAACATGTTAAAATATTAAATTGATTATCTTGTACTTAAACTATTAATAATGTGTTTATTATGAACCAAATAGGGCAATATTACAAATGCAAGCATGATGGATGTATAAGCACACCGGTATGCGATAAAAAATGCATGTCTATGGGATACGCCAAAGGAGGGGAGTGTCGAATATATAGTATAGGCGGTGTTTGTTGTTGCGAACTCAGTGCTGAAGCTGAACCTCCTTACTAATTAATTCTATATTATATATGTACTCACAATTATATATGAATAAAAACATATATTCAAATATGTTTCTTGTTATGCAATCTACATTGAATCATACAAACACTAATAGCAGCCTAAAAGTTTTTTTTTTTTTTTTGTCTCTTGTATTACCAACATTAATTGTTTTTTCTCTTTTTTTCCTACCTACCATATAACTCCTTTAGTTATTTCCGGTTATATATTCTCAAACGCCAAAAAAATATGAATTTTCTCGAAATTCTCTCCAACAAAAAAAAAAGCAACTAGCCGAGTTAAACTCATTATACACAAAATAAAAAATTGTGTTTGTTTCAGATGTTAAAATATTAAATTGATTATTTTTGTACATTTAATTTTGTTAATGTTTTTATTTATGACCAAATAGGAACAAGTAGCAAACCAAATATGAAGGGAGGGGTAGCTTAACTAGGAGAGTGTGGAATACGATGGCCCGTGGCTTTATACTAGGGAACCAATTTTTTAAAATTTTTCTTAGATTCTAAAATATATGTGACCGGGATTACACGATCATTATTGTGTAACATACACTACAAGAAAAAACGAAAACTGCTACTAACGTATTAGTAGCAAAATAGTCGCAATATACATATTTGAGACTAAATTGCGACTACGAAAAAAAGTCGCAAATCGAGCATCGCAAATTTGAAACATCGCAAATTCTTCACAAATCTACGATTTTTTTGCAACTATAAGTGTTAGTCGCAAAACAGTGGCAAATTATTTGCGACTAAAATGCTACTACTATGGAGTGTTAGTCGCAAAACAGTGGCAAATTATTTGTGACTAAAATGCTACTACTATGGAGTGTAAGTAGCAAAGGAGTGGCAAAATTTTGCGACTAAACTGCCACTAAATGATAGGATATAGTATCACCGGCGACCTTCGGCGGCGGGGCGGTGAACTCCAGCGACGGGATGGCAAACTCCGGCGACCCTGGCGGTGGGACGGCGAACCTGGCGGTGGGACGGCGAACTCCGGCGGCGGCAAGGAGCGTTCTGAATTGATTCAGAAAAATTGTATCAAATAGGTTTCGAACTCAAGACCTTAAGGTATAAAGATAATCAAATAACCACTACACCACATTAACATTTGGTAAACTCTCCGTATAACTAATATATATCTATTGAAGATATCATCGCAAATTAGTCACAGATTAGTCCCGAATTTTTTTTTTTTCAAAATGTGCGACTAACTTGCCACTAACTGTTTAAAAAAATAAGTTTGGGACTGATCTGCCACTATGAAAAATAATAAACTGGTACTAATCTACGACTACCCTAAAATAACAAACCTTTTAAGTATCATCTACTTTTGATGTTTGATGTATAATTATTTGAGTTTCTCAAAAAGTGTTTATAATATGAATATGTAGAAACGAACGACATTTAAAAAAATTATTAAATTTAACATTTTTGCGACTAACTTGCCACCGTTTAAAAAAAAATTAAGTTTGAGACTAATCTGCCACTACAAAAATTAATAAACTCCTACTAATCTACGATTACCCTAAAATAATAATAATAAGTTTGACACTGATCTGCCACTAAGGAAAATAATAAACTGCTACTAATCTGCGACTACCCTAAAATAAAAAAAATAAGTTTGCGACTAATCTGCCACCACGAAAATTAATAAAGTGCTACTTGATATTTGATATTAATTTATAAAGTTTTAGGCTATTTATCATAATCAATTCCAATGAACCAAAGTATCATTAGTTTACAAATCGGCAAGTCGTGAATTTTTTCTTTTAAATCAGTAAATTTTTTTTCTCTTTTCTAATATGTAGAGAAATATCTATATATATATATATATATGCCCTATATATTTTAAATCTTTTATTCTGTTTATTATATTTTAAATCTTGTTTAAATTATGTTTATTACAAATAATTTCTTTAAATTATAAACCTTATAAACGATCCCCTTATGGTATCAGAGCCATGTTGAGATATATTGTGAAAAGACTTAAACAAGAAATAGCATATGAAAATGATACACTATAAAATCTCATCGACTTATATACTATTATAGATCTCGAAAATGAAGATATAAGCTTTTTAGACAATGTTATTATAAAACTTCTAGAAAACTTAGAATATTTAGAGCAAGTTTTAAAACAAATAACAACTTGTTGATAAAGTTTATTGGACATAACTAGCAAATCTTTAAACAAACTTGTTTTAATTTCTACTTGAGTTCTAAAGTTTAGTCCTCCCGAGTGTTTTGTCAGTCTTGTTGTGTCCAGGTAGTAAGTCCCGTAAATGTAGGGCAATAAATCCTAGAGTTAAGTCTAGATTGTAAGGAGTCCCAATCTTTTAAACCATAAGAATTTAAAGATGAGTTTGTATTTTAGAAGTACGCTAAATAGGTCTGAGTCAACTTCTTCTTCAAGGTCTGGGTCTAGATCTTCAAAAGAGTCTAAAAAAGTTATAAATAGTCATGAAACTACTATAGATGATTTGCAAGGATCAATTGATAATTGGAAAATCCCAAGAGTCCATAGAGACCAAATTTATCAAATCTCAAAAATAAATTTCTTAAGAACAAATTTTTCAATCAACACCAAAAAATGTGATATTCAATTAACCAAACATTGTGAAACAATTCATTTATTTTCAGAAAATGCTTTACAAAGACTTAGATAAAAGAATTTCAAATATATACATATTGGTTTAGTCCAAGTCGGTATTAAACCACTTTCAAAAGAAGGTCTTAACACCTCAATACTAGCTATCTTAAGAGATACTATATTTAAATTATTTGAAGATTCTTTACTTAGCTCTATATAATCAAGTTTATGTGCTAGTTGGTCTAATATCATTTGATTGTTATCCAAATTTTACTGTTTCTCTAAATGATAAAAACATTTTAAAATCTTTAGTCTTACAAGTTAAAACACATAATTATGAAATGATAGAAGGATCAATTCATATTTATAATTATAATCATTTTTCATTGAATTGATCTTGGTATGACGGAGTTTGATTTTGAAAGATCAGTTTGGAGTAATACTCGATATTTTTACTTTTGAAGAAAAAGCACTTGTCATGACTTGATAGTGTAACCTAAAAACCAAAGCAATAGGAATTGATCCTTCTATCATTTCATAATTATGTGTTTTAATTTGTAAGACTAAAGATTTTAAAATGTTTATATCATTTAGAGAAACAGTAAAATTTGGATAACAATCAAATGATATTAGACCAGCACATAAACTTGATTGTATAGAGCTAAGTAAAGAATCTTCAAATAATTTAAATCTAGTATCTCTGAAGATAGCTAGTATTGAGGTGTTAAGACTTTCTTTTGAAAGTGGTTTAATACCGACTTGGACTAAATCAATATGTATATATTTGAAATTCTTTTTTCTATGTCTTTGTATAGCATTTTCTAAAAATAAATGAATTGTTTCAAAAGGTTTGGTTAATTGAATATCACGTTCTTCGGTTTTGATTGAAAAATTTGTTCTTAAGAAATTTATTCTTGAGATTTGATAAATTTGGTCTCTATGGACTCTTGGGATTTCCCAATTATCAATTGATCCTTAGAAATCATCTATAGTAGTTTCATGACTATTTATAATTTTTTTACACTCTTTTGAAGATCTAGACCCAGACCTTGAAGAAGAAGTTAACTTAGACCTATTTAGCGTACTTCTAAAATACAAACTCATCTTAAAATTCTTATGGTTTAAAAGATTAAGACTCCTTACAATCCAGACTTAACTCTAGGATTTATTGCTCTACACTTACGGGACTTACTACCTGGACACAACAAAACTGACAAAACATTCGGGAGAACTAAACTTTAGAACTCAAGTAGAAATTAAAACAAGTTTGTTTAAAGAAATTTGCTAGTTTTGTCTAATAAACTTTTTCAACAAGTTGTTATTTGTTTTAAAACTTGCTCTAAATATTCTAGGGTTTAGAAAATTTAAATGATTTATTTAAATAATTATTTTAATGGTAGTCACAAATTGGTGGCAAATTTGCGACTAATTTGAGATTAACGATTTTTACAAACGATTTTGCGACTAATTTTTGTCTTTTTTTTTTGTAGTTCCAGATTAATCTCAAATTAGTCTCAATTTCGTCCCAAATATTTGAGACTAATTTCGTGGTCGCAAATTGTAGTCCCAAAATGAATGTTTTATTGTAGTGATATAACGTAAAAACGTGAATTCGTGTTGTGATTTCAATTTGGCAAGAATGGTGTTGGCTTTAGGATTTGAGAACGAAAATTTAACTGAGAAACTGGTATTATCATAAAGACTTATTGTAGCGATTTGACTAAAATTTTCTGTAATTTTCATAATTTTCAAATTATGAATTTTATAAGTTCATAGTGTCTCCTAATATCTTGAACTTTCGGGAGTGGTGAATTTATAGTATTTTTTGGAATTAATTAGAAGGGTTTAAAATTGATCTAGAATTTTTCTGAATTGTGAGTTTCTAAATCCAATTGTACATTGAACTAGATTAGTTTCTAAGCCTTCTATGTGTCATTTGGTGAATGGTTGCATGGTCATTAGGAGAGATTAATTAAGCCCTAAGCTAAGGTTGCATAAGATTTGAGGTGACATTGTAAAGTAAGGTTTGGGTATCGTGTGGACATGTGTCTACACCATGTCTAGCTCATAAACTCTCTCTCTCTCGCACAACACTCTCCAAAACTTTTCCTCTTATGAGCTTCTAAGCTTCATGTCTCTTTCACTTCTTCGCAAAATCAAGATTCTTGGTTTTCTTAGATTCGTCTTCCTCTTATGAATCAAGAAATCTTAGCTCTACCAGCATCCGATCATCGTAGTGACCACGAAATCTTTGGAAACAAGTATCAAGAAATTGTTTTAGCTCGAAATAAGCAACCATTTTTAAATTTATATAAATTGATTTTCTAAAGAACATTATATAACTGTTTTTTATATCGGCAAAATATAAATTTAAAAAAGATTGGAAATCCAATTCGGAGGAACAAAGTTTACATAACTAACATCCTGTGCATATAACTGAGTACTACGTGCTAGATTGTTTGCCTTGATGTTTAGTGAACGGGAAATAAGAGAAATGGAAAAAAAAATTGGAATTGCTCCTTGCTCTTCTTCAACTCTTCTAATTGTGGCGTAAAAAGAGGGCCAATCTCCTGGAGACGCCACCATCTTCACTATGTCGGAGCTGTCTGTGTAGAAATCTACTGACAATTTATGTTGCAGTAACATGCAATGTGTAGCCCATACGAGAGACTCTAGTTCTGAATGTAGAGGGGACAAACTCTTGCGGGTACTCCTTGTTTCTAAATATCAAAACTAAATTAAAAAAATTATTTATTATATAAATGTTTAAAATTTTGTTTACAGTTATATAAAAACTATTATCAACAATGAGAAATAAACAAGTTAAATATTTCTAGAAACTAGAAAATATTAGAGATATAATAGTAAATAGAAAATACTAAATACTATTAGAAATAATTTGTCTTGGACAAAAATCCTAAGTAATATATATAGTTATATGTCAAATTTACTCATTACCCTTTGGTTTTGAGTTGAAAGCTTATCATCTAATAAATACGACTTTCGAATGATACGAATCAAAATCGATGATAGCCATCACTTCCAACATCTCATCCTGGCCACGATTAATTCAGAAGTGTTTAAATCTATTATCCAGGATGTGAAATGGCTTGCATGGAGGAATAAAAAGTTCTCTTGGAAAAAAAAAGTGATATTAGAAAATCATCATTGCCATTGAAGATGACACTTTATGAAAGATTATTTTAGTTTTTTACGTTGGCAATGGTGGAAATGTTGTTGTTTTTTTTTAATGTTTTGATGAGAGAGATGATGGTTTGCATTCCAATGACAACTAAACTCGTGAGCATATTGTAACAAGATACAATGATGACATTCTGTTTGTTTATCTGATCTAAACCGAACCGAACCGAGACCCTACTAAAACACCATTCCGAAAAAAAAACCAATTTGGTTTCATTTTTACAGTACCCGAAGAAACTTTAACCAACATTGAACGGACCAACAAGAAATGTACAGATTCTTTGGAGATTCTTCATATATTTTTATATATCAAACCGAAATCAAAATTGTATCGAACCAATCCGAATGGTATTCGTTTTCCATTCACCCTTATATTTCATAAACCGGAAAATTAATAAACCAAATATTCTGAACCGAACTTTAGAAATTTGTTGATTGTATTACTCGTTGGTCCGCTTTGTATAGTGAGAGCTTAACATATAAAAAAAAAAAAAAAAAAAAAAAAAAAAAAAAAAAAAAAAAAAAAACTCAAAAGTGGACCTCAAGTGAGTCGTCCCATGCTTCAGCACTTCCATTAGAAGCATCTTCGACATCTTCTTCCATTGATAGCCTAATATATTCTCTATGAGCAAAACGATCCCACTCCGTCCATGTTGGATTAGCCCGCTCCTGTGTATCAGGAATCAATCATAGCGCAATGAATATCTCTATAAGTATATAGCTAACTAAATTGTCTTTAATATATCGTGTGATACCTGGCGGATGAGGAAGGGATCGCGAGTTTCAAACGCCATAAACTTGTTGAGGTTGAAAAGTATGTTGAACACATTTCCAGAAAGTTTAGAACCCTTCAAATCATTCAGACAAATGTACCCTTCGTCCTCTGGTTTGATCATGTCGAATAATTGGCACAGAATATCCTCAAACAGCACCGCCTCTTGCGCCATGCATTCCATTCTATGCAGCTGCTCCTCGTAAAAGAATTGCAGCTCGTTCCGCTTCAAAACTCCATTTGCATCCAAATCTATGCACTTGAACCTATATCATCATCAAACATTAATAACACAACAGAGCTCTTACCAAATAACACCTACACAAAGACTGTCTATATATGAAAACATTCATCACTCTCACCAATACTCAAGACTAGGTTCTGATGACTTGTCTTCTTCGGCCAATATGAAGTAAACAAAATCCTCATAACTCATTTTTCCTTCGGTTTTACTAGTAAACTTCCTCGGTACCTATATAAGTAGACATAGTGACAAACTGACAATGACATTCCAACGGCTAGAAAATGCAGATGCAGAGTAGCTAACCTGAGAAAATATTCGGTCGACAATTCTGTAGGTGAGTGCATGGTTACTATATCGGATGAGATTCTCTTTGTCGATCAAGAAATCATGGTCTGTATCCAGCTCCCAAAACTTGCAGTATATGACATAGAAATGTTCATACGAGAAGTACCTAATAAACAGTAGAGAGTCAGAATAGAAGGGGTTTAATTTCAATATTACTAATTATATTTGCGCCACCTACCTTAAAACCTTATTGATGTCCTCTTCTTCATCGGCATGCTGCATTGCATCAACTAAATTTCCTCGCTTAAGCTCTCTCAAGGTAAGATGTCCATTCCCACTCCTATTTATGTAGTAATATATTCTGTATATGACAGTTTCAGCTGTTGCCAAAATTGTACGCAAAAATTACAATGAATCATACTTCATATATTCAACTTTACATTTATCACACGCACATCATTACTTTTTCAGAAATATTCTCATTTGGCAATGGAATAAAAACGAACTAAAAGAAATTGAATAACTTCATAGCCTTGGACTAACCATATCTATCCTGAAACTCAGGTGTGCCTTGTAAGAATTCAAGACCAGGGTGTGTTGCCAATAGTTCTTGGAGCACAGGCTTGAAATCATCCTGTCATAAAATTCATCCATATTTCAAGAAGTTGAGAGTTCTTGTATACATTTCAATAAACAATAGTTGCTATATACGAAAAGGAAGGAGCTAACTAAATCATCTAATTATGTGTCCAAAGAACAAAAAGTGACAATTGGTGCAGCTAAGAAAACCCACCTGAACAAGGTACTTGTGATCTGGTTGCTTCAGTATTGTAAATATCTGAGATGTTATCTCCTTTGTCAACATATTTCCCTTAACCCAATAATCAATGAAGGCTTCTCTGCAAAGAAGTTGGTAAAACCACATATGATGACCAGTCCACAAACCAAAACATAACCAAAATCAATGGGTTTTTTTTTTATATTATGATCTCTGGACTAATATACATCCTTATCACCTTGTTTTCAATAATCAAACGCTGTAGCTAAGCATGGAATGAAAAAATCTAAAAAGTTTCAAACCTTTTCACAAAACCAGTGTTATTGGTATCAACTTTCTTGAAAATCGAGGTGGAAAAAAATGATGGAACCTTGCAGATCTCGGTGGTGATTAATTTAAATTCTGAGAAACGAAAGAACGACTTGGTTAGTCAGTAGATATTAGATATGAAGATATCTAAAAAGAGAAACTAACAGTAACCTTGGATTTGCAAACCATCCTCATGGCCATAAAAAAGACTGTTGATCTTAGCTATACACTGCTCTTTTAGGTCATTTGGTGGTGGGCGACCGTCTTCAAAGTAAAACTATACATTACATAGATAATAGAATAACTTTAGTACAACAAAAAAAATGCAGAGAAGAGACTATATGATAATAATTCGAATGTGGAACACAATGTTAGACCTGAGGAATAATTTCTTTAACATGATCAGAAACTACTTTGAGAGGAGAACTAAGATTTGAAAGTCCAGTCCTTTGTCTAGTAATCCGAGGCGAACCAGTTGAGTTCCTTGGAGAAAGAGGAGGCCCATTACGTGCCGGAAACATTGAAGCCAATGGACTATTAGACCCTGAATTCATGCCCGAAGAGCCTCCTCCACACATAACATTCAAAGCCACTCCTGCCTTTGCATCATTTACCAAAGATGTAACCTATAATCATCATACCAATATTCCTTAATTCCATATCCAATAACAAATATTTTCCTAAAAAACCATATATTATCTAAAAAATTTAAAGCCATTACCATTCGGGTTCAAACCCGCATATTTATGAATTTTCTTATCTCCAAAATCATGTATTATACGAGTGATTTGTGCTAGTGTGGTCGTTGTGTCACCATCAAGATTCAAAACCCGCAAATAAAAAAATCACATATAATCATATCATCCAAGAAAATAATCAAAAAAACATTTACCAAGCGATTGGTTTCAGCAAGGGCAAGCCATTGATCAAAGAGCTTCTTAACAAAATCTTGATTAGATTTCATCGACATTGGTGATGTCTCTGGTAACTGCAACATCTCTATATCAAGCGTTATCGACTCCATCGTTTGATCTTTCTTCCTTCAAATTGTGATCAAATTCTCAAATACTATACTTCTTCAACAAAATTGCTTGATTGGAGAAAGTGAGATAGTATTTATTATACATGTAGCAGTGTACAATATAAGAAAATATGATTGAAATTGAAGTATAATAGATCCGTGCGATGCTGGAGGAGATTAGCTCTGAATCTTGCAGAAATTTAAGGGTCGATGGAGAGAGGAGAAAAGGGAAACAAACTCATTTAATTAACGTTTTAACTTCAGTCAAAAGTCAAAACTATAATTAGTAAAATGTTGAAAAATGTTAACTAACAAATAAATAAATAACTTTCCTAAAAATTGTAGTATTGTACATTTGACTGAGTAATTAACATTAGTGTAAGCTACTATTAATATACGAGTTGGCACGTTGAGCAACAAATACAAATCAGAGACTTCTAACATTTGCAATTAAAAATTTGAGTCTCTATGACAATATTATTATTAAAATATATTAACTTTTTTTCCTAAACTAGTGCTAGCCTAAGCATCAATTCTGTAGACATTATTATACTCAAATAACTTTAAATTTTATATTCAAAGCAAGGCAGACGGAGATACTGTGAGGTATAAGAGAATTTCCCATCTAACCAAATATTTTAGCATTTTTTTGTATTATGGTTGACTGATAAGAGAAATAAAGAAATACAGGGAAAAAGGTAAATTTGGTGGGAACAAAAAAACTAAGAGGAAAAAATTGCTTTAGAGTTAAAGTTTTTTTCTTTCATTTTGTAAAAGGAAGATATCTTTTCTTGCCGACAAAAAAAAAAAAAAAAGGAAGATTTCTTGTCTTGTTCTCTTTTTTCCCAATAAAAAGTAGGTTGATTTAGGTGAATAGCCAAAAAAAAAAAAAAAATTAAGAATATAGCACACTAATTTCAAAAACAAAGAGCATAACTTGGACAACAAAGAGCATTAACCATTGGACACTGTGAATTTTGACACACATGACATGAGTATGAGATGCTGGAGAGAGAATTTTTTTCTTTTGTTGGATAAAAAAAACTTTTATTTATCCCTTCACATTTGTTTTTCTAATGGTTCTTAAAATATATTAATTTAACTTTGGGATTCTATTTTAAGAAAATTTAGATTGTTTTCTAAATATGTCTGGGTTGAATTATTTAAAATGGACATAAAGTTTTTAAATAGTGAATAATGTTTGTAATCAAAAATACGTTGTACTATATAAGATCACACAAAAATAGATGATGTACCATACTATTTTTCTTAAACTATACTCAAATTAACTTTCAATTTAAAATACTAAACCGTAAATCCAAAAGTCTAAACCCAAACCCAATATATATTTAAAAATGGTATAAATAAATTCCAAAATTAAAAGTAATGAATTTATTTAGAGAAATAGAATAGAACGTTGTTGTGTTCTTTTGGCAGGCGGGGGTGGTAGTTCTGGTCAGGCCCGGTCCTGGGCAGAAGCCCAGCAAGCAAGGGCTTCTGGCATCATAATCTATAAAAATTTTTGGGGGCATCACATTCTTTAGGAATGTTGTCTAGTGTAGTGGTTTGGCATATGGTGTGTTTGTCTTCATGGTGTTATGTTCGATTCTTCTCTACGGTCCTTTTATAAAAGTTTTTGTTCCTTTTTTTTATCTTACCCAATTTTCTTTTTTTTTTTTCTTTGTACGGGATTTTACATTCTTTTTACTAAAATAAACTAACAAATTAACTAAAAAACAATTAAACTTAAAAAACAGAAAAAAAAAAAACCCTGCAGAGGAGAGTTTTAGGATTGATTACTTCATCAACATAATGGATCAAGCTATAATGTCCCTTGAGGTAAGGTTCGAGCAATTTCAGCATTATGAAGGAATTTTTGGGTTTTTGTTTAGCTTAAAAAAATTGAAGACAACAAAAGATGATGAGTTAAAGGCTTCTTGTATCAAGCTTGAAGATTCCCTAAAGCATGATGTGCATTCAGATGTAGATGGAGAAGATCTCTTTATGGAACTTAAACTTCTAAGAGACGTGTTGCCAAAAGAAATTACAAAGCCGCTCGAGGTGTTGGAATTTTTGAAAAGAATGGATGGTTGTTATCCAAATACATGGATCGCTTATCGGATATTATTGACGATTCCGGTTTCAGTTGCTTCAGCGGAGAGAAGTTTTTCAAAGTTAAAGCTCATCAAGAATTATCTCTGTTCGACTATGTCTCAAGAGCGATTGAATGGCTTGGCGATGATATCTATTGAACAAGATCTGGTTGAGAAGCTCGATTATCCAAAATTGATAAATGAGTTTGCGGGAAAGAAAGCAAGGAGAATTATCTTTCATGAGAACGAAAACTGATGTTTTTTTACGTTGTTTGATTTCGCTTGAAAAAACTTATGTATGGGGCATCAAATTTTTAGTTCGCTTTAGGCATCAAATAACTTCGGGCCGACACTGGTTATGGTAGTGGTGGTGGTGGCAGTGGTAGTAGTAGTGGTGGTGATAATGGTAGTGGTTGTGGCGATGACGGTGGTCATGATGGTGGTGGTGGTTGTAGTGTCGTAGTGATGGTAGTAGTTGTGGTGCTGGTGGTGGCGATGATAGTGATGATGACCGTGGTGGTGGTAGTGGTGATGGTAGTTGAGATGGTAGTAGTGGTGGCGATAGTGGTGGTAATGGTGAAGGTGATAGTGGTGGCGATTGAAAGAGCTCATCCCGAATACGAAAATGAAAATGCGTGGAAAAACAATAAAAGTCCGAGATTTCAAAATTTTTTGATTCAATTCCATTAATCTATCTAGACAATGACATTAAAAAAAACTACTCAAGCACCAAGTATACATGCCACTTTAGCCATTCAAAAAAAAAACAACCTTATAACATCACTAACGAGCGTATTAGCAAGTCCAAAACATTAGCAACCAAAGGCCAAAGAAACATACAAACACAAAAATTACAAGACCCGATTTACGCCTAGATCATCCTCCTTCCTTCGGTCATGGCTCCACGAGCTTCCAACTTTATGACTTCTCTCTACCTGCACCAAAAAAGGCGCGTAAGCATTGATAACGCTTAGTGAGGCGGTCATCCCGACCCCACGGTTACACACGCACGTGATCAAAGACTTACCGAATTAAAATAACACAACAAGCAATCAACCAAAGAATGATAGAGCTCCATCAAACACACAACACAAACAACTTAAACTAGCCATAAATCACGCCCATATGGTCAAGCCCTAACACACAAATCAAACACGGTAATTCAAAGATCACGTGGTACAAACCACGGTCACGTACTCACCTCGGTTTGACGATTAGAAACAACGATCTTTTCACACTTCAAGCTTGTTTCTCTTTGACTTCTACTCAACCAAACACCAAGGTAACACCAATTCCCTAGCAAACACATCACCAAAATAACTACAAATTCTCTGTCAATAATATCACCAAGCACACTCTCAATTGATGGATTACAAGCTCTAACTCGGATCACTAATAACCCCAATTCTCGGATTCTTCTCCAAAAACAGAGCTTTACTAGTCCGATCATAACTTTAATTCTAGACAATATTTGGACAATTCCTTCGGTCAGATTCAAGATAAGGTTCTCAAGATTCTACCCACCAAATTTCAGCCCAAACCAGCAAGTTTTGAATGCCCAAACACCCTCCCAATCCGGACCCGTCGCGGATTGCTCGAAACAGAGCAGTTTGGGAGAAATTTCATAACTCCTAAACTACTCAAGGAAACTCAACCAAATTTTGGGGATAATTATTCAAGAGGTTGAAGAACGTACCCACAAAATATCAGCTCAATCCGTGATCGTTTGATTGCCCGATCGGACCTCACAACCCAACCCAAAAACTCTGTTTTTCAAGTTTTCTTCTTCTTCTTCTCCTCCTTCCTCTCCTTCTTTCTTCTCTAGCTCCTCCTCTCTTTTCCTCTCTTCTTCCCTCTCTCTCCCTCTCTAGATATTTCTCCCCTTAGCAAAAATGATAAGAAGAGTGTAGAAAGTGATGGAGAAGGGGTATTTATAGTGGATTTGAGGAGAAGAAGATATTTTGTTGGTTTAATCCAATTAAACCAAACCGAACCGAACCGAAATTACTAAACCGCAATCAATCGATTTCTAATTAATTTCTTCCGCTCGGTTTAGTAATTCCGTCCCATTCCTGAAATATTTGAGATACCTCCCCGTCTCAAAATATTTCTTTAACTCCCGTCAAAACACTATTCATTCTGTAAAATACTATTCCTTCTATAAAATCACTATTCCGAACCAAATCAACCCGTCATCACCACCACACAAGAACTCCACATCATGTGTCATTAATGATCATCTCTAATACATGAAATCCGATTTCATGTATTTATCACAACCGATACACGAATCTACCTCATGTATCGAATCATTAGCAGCTTTATTCGATAATATTCTCTTATTATGAAATTTTTCCATCTAAATACAAAAACCGGAGGTTGACTTTTTACAACAAAAATCGAATATAAATTTCAACACGGAAAGCGACTAGGAACACGGATGTTACAATTCTCCCCCACTAATTAGATTCGTCCTCGAATCTTAAGACTTAACCCGCCTTACGGCTCACTTGGGAGAATTGTATTTCCATCATCATCCTGGTTCCCATGTTCCCTCGTCAACCCCAATTTAATTCCCAAAACTTTAATCTCGGGGGTCCCCTGCACAAAACTTTCGCGAATATGCTTCGCTCCTCCACTTGAGCTTAGCATAATAACGTCATGCTCGGTCTACCTTATCAAACCTCATATGGTATTGTCTTAATGCTAACTTATTAGCTCTCACATTATACACGAATCCTACCGAGTTCAAACTATCGATACAATGTCATCCTCAAACCATCATATACATCCCCAGTAACCTCAAAGTCCGAATCTTCTACTCAAACCCGTCACCAAGTGATATTCCCCTCAATAGTTATAGCCCACAGCTACAACCTAACGGTAGTGGTATTATTCCCATAACTCAAAACCCGTCGCAACCAAACAACCATAACCCATCACCAATATACCAGAATTTCCGCTATGACCCATCCCTAATCATAACCACATAAGCTCAACAGTGACTGCAGTCACGCCCATACTACCACGCAACTACATCGCATGAGATTTCACTTCTCTTATTACATTACGCATTGTTCATACTTGGTTCACCAGCAATCTCCGGATCCAATACCGCAAGATCCAACGTGGCTACAAAATGACCAACCCGTCGGAATCCAATATCACCGGTCCGAACGAGTTAGGTCCCCCGGAACCAAGCTTATCAGAATCCAATATCGCTGGTCCGAATAAGCTAAGCCCCTCAAAGCGACTATGCTCATCGGAATCCAGTATCACCGGTCCGAACGAGCTAAGTCTACCCCAAGATGACTAAACCCATCGGAATCCAATATCACCGGTCCGAATGAGTCAAGTCCCCCAAACGACTAAGCCTATCGGAATCCAATATCACCGGTCCGAATAGGCTAAGCCCAGCAAGATCTTATGCCCAGATCTCACGCGGTTTACCGATCTATTAGAACTAAATCCACATAGTCCTAATCGGTAAACCCACCACTTAGGATTAAATCCGCATAATCCTAACCAACGTCATTAGAATTAAATACCACATAACCCTAATGACCCCACCACGTATTAGAATCTAACGACATTAAATCCAAAAATCCATTGAACCAAGTAGTGAAACAACGCATCGCCCACAATCACGACAACACATGAATTACCTCATCATATGTCTGATCGCCACCGATACATGAAGTCCACATCATGTATCAACCATCACCCATACATGAAATCCTCATCATGTATCATTCACATCGCTAGATACTCTATCTAACAATAACGTCCACCACATTGATTTAATATACCCTTAGATCGTAACAGCATTTGGTCATGATATGCCTTCATGCCATATGCCAAACCCATCATGTTCTACGATCTAATGTACCCTTAGATCGTAACATAACTTAACTAGGACATGTCCTCACTTCATAAGACAACCCTCTCGATAATCAACCTAGATCATACGATCTAGCAACCATAACCGTCTTCTAAATTACTCAATCAGCAATCACTTCGTCATCCATCCGTTTACCACTCAAAAATCAACTTTGAAAGCTCGGATCGATCGATCCAGTCCCTTGATCGATCTCTCTCTCTCTCATCCCAACAGATCATGAACAGCCTGATACACTCGAGATCGGTCGATCTTAATCTCAACATGTCTCCAAATTACCACTTAACCCAAGTCTGAATACGCCTGAAGAAAACACTCAAGCACTAAACATATTCCTTACCTCTCAAACTTCCCATCAATTAGACCATTCAAGTTTATTCATATAAATTCATTAACCCATGCAACCCCATACACATCCAAAGACTTAATTCACTTAAAACTCTCGATATAATTATAAACACATCAATATAATTCAACCAAATAAGAATCTTAACCTGTGGTAGGTTTGGAATTGCTCGCCTCCCCCGACTCGATACTCAAAGAGTAAGCTCTAGGAGTCACCGCAGCCCGCTTAGGTGGTGGTGCTTCTGACCCTCCTCCACCTTGCTGCAACATAGGACACGAGGTCTTAATGTGTCCCACCTCCTTACAGTAGAAACACAACCTGGTGTCGCCCTTCGGGCAGTTACCAATCCGATGATCTTTGCTACCACATCCATAACATCCGGATTGCACCCCAGAAACACTCCTAGAAGTGTTTTCCCACTTCCTTTTCTGCTCCTTCCCAAACTCGCAACTCTTCCCCGAACCAGAACTAAGAGACGTCTTAGCTTGATTCTCCGAACTAGCCACCTTAGCCCCCTCCTCCCTTAAGCCTTCTTCAATCAGGGCCGCCCTCTCAACCAATTCGGCCACAGATGCATATAATCTTATGAGGCATCTATTCCTCAACTCCAAGCGCATACCCCTTAAAAACCTTCTCACTTGAGCTTGTTCATCTTCTAGCTCTTTCCCCAAACATCTCCGGAGTCGATTAAACTCTGTCTCATGCTCCCGCACCGACTTGGTTCCTTGAGTCAAATCTAAGAACTCTCATTCGAGTCTATCCATCACCTCTTGCGGGAAATACTTGAGATTGAATTCCTCACAAAAACCTTCCCAAGTATCCACACCATTTCCCCTCCGAGCCAAAACACTTCTCTATCACATGTGTGCATCTCCCTCTAGATAATGCACCGCCAAGTCCCTCTTGTACTCTTCAGGACATCTTAATGAAAAAAAGTTCCTTTCTAGCCTGGACTTCCATTCCTCCGCCTCCACCGGCTTTGCACCTCCCGAGAAGAACTTGGTGCCAAGCGGTTGCATGTGATCCAATATAATAAGATACGGCGGAATCATCGCCACTCTCGGTGGCTCATTATCCGCGGGTGGTACGACGAGAGCTAAAGCCGGTATCGTCCCTGTTAACTGATATGTCTATATTTTACATGGTTTTAGCATGCATTTAGCACCATTTTAGCTTTGTTTAATAGCATGTTCTTCGCATTTGTTTCTAGTTTTGCATACTTAGAGTGTTTTGCATTAGAATTGCATACATAATGCATTTTGGAGTTGTTTCAGGTGCATTTACGGATTATTGGAGATGTTGAGGTCGAGTAGAGCACAAATCAGACATCTTGGAGGATGACTCGACCAAGGGACTCGATGTAGGAGGTCAAGCTGATCAGAAAAATGCAACCTTGAAGTCCTGAAGTCCAGCTCGACCACCCCCGGTCGAGTCCACCGATCGAGCTGAGCATAAAGGTGGCGTCTTGAAGTTTTTGGACCCAGCTCGACCACCCATGGTCGAGCTGGTTGATCGAGCTGAAGAATAAAAATGCAGTCTTGAAGATTTCACCTAGCTCGACCAAGGCACTCGACCTCCCTGGTCGAGTGCACCCCTGAATTTAGCTATTTTGTCTTTTTGTGATCCCTAAGACTATATATACTATGTATTAATCTCAGATTAGGGATAACTCGTTTTTAAGCTTTCTTCATCTGTTCTTGCTTCATGGATCCTATAACTTTGAATCTACTGAGTATTTGTGTTGGAATCTTTCATTTCTATCTATTCTCTTCCTTATCTTTCTGATTATGCAAGTTTTATTGATTTCTGGGTTTATGATTTTGATGTTCTTCATGGGTTCTGAGTAGTCATTAGGGTTCTTAAGGATGTGATAGATTTGGTGTGGAATCTTAGTCTCCTAGGTGGTTTAAGTTTAGATTGTTTGATTTCCCTTCTGGATTAGTGTTTTTAATGCTAATTTCTCTTTGATCAATTGGAATTAGAACTTAGGTATTTCCACACCCATAAGGTGTTTGATGAAATGCCTGACAGAACTAATTCCAGAGATTTACATTCCTAGCCTAAGGGATTAGTTGTTTAGGGTGTTTATTGGCTTTATTAAACTGAATCTTAATGCCTGATAAGCTAGATTTCGCTAAAGGGATTTAGGTCTGGAACTAAATTAGCTAGAGGTTATTTATCATGGGAATGAACTTGACTTATGAGTTTAATGTCTAGGGAATAGCTTGCTTTAAACCATCTAGGTAGATTAAGAGAATACACCAAGTCAATTACCCCATCCTTAGGAGCTTCTCTTTGCTTGATTGATTTATGTTTCATAGTCTCTGCTAGTCTCTGTTTTTAGTCTCTGTTATTGCTTTTGATTATTGTTTTCTTAGTTTGATAGTTTCACAACCTATTGCTTGCTTGGCTTGACTTAAACTGTTTGATTGCATCCTTTCTGGCTAATATCTCGCCCATTTGGATTGATACCTTATTGTACTACAATGACATGATAGTCCAGTAAGAAATTGACATATCAATTTGGCACCGTTGCCATTTGGGTGTTGTTTGTTACATTTAAAATTTCAAATTGTTTCAGATCAAATTGCATTTCAGGTACCATCACTGACTCGACTAGCCTAGCTCGACCACACCACGTCGAGTCAGCCCATCGAGTCAACTTCCACCTGCATGCAAACGAGATCAAAATAAGCCAGAACCTCATCCGCTACCTCGATAATATTAACAAGCTACCAAAACAGTTGAGAGAGTAGAGAGAACATCTCAGAGTAGATCAACAGGATCCCTATAAATGGCTGATGATAATCCACCACCACAGTCTGATCATGTGCCTCATCCGAGGAGGCAACGTCTGATTGGTGCAGGAGATACTCCCAACACTCACACTAACAGGCATGGGATTGTACCTCCTACAGTCCAGAACAACAACTTTGAGATCAAGAGTGGTTTAATAGCTATGGTACAAAGCAACAAATTCCATGGGCTGCCTATGGAAGATCCACTTGATCACTTAGACAAGTTCGATAGGCTCTGCAGCCTCACCAAGATCAATGGCGTAAGTGAAGATGGTTTCAAGCTGAGACTCTTTCCATTCTCTCTTGGTGACAAAGCCCATCTGTGGGAGAAGAATCTACCCCATGGCTCCATCACTTCATGGGATGACTGCAAGAGAGCTTTCCTTGCCAAGTTCTTCTCCAATGCTCGAACAGCTCGTCTCCGGAATGAGATATCCGAATTTTCTCAGAAAGATGGGGAGACCTTCTGCGAATCCTGGGAAAGATTCAAGAGCTACACTACTCAATGTTCTCACCATGGCTTCAGCAATGAGTCCCTCCTTAGCACACTTTACGGAGGAGTTCTCCAAAGGTCCGAATGCTTCTTGATACAGCCAGCAATGGTAATTTCCTTAACAAAGATGTTGATGAAGGATGGGAACTTGTGAAGAACCTTGCTCAGTCAGATGGTAACTACACTGCAGAGTATGATAGAAGTGTGAGGGGCAGTGTTGATTCAGAAGAGAGGCATAGAAAGGAGATGAAAGCTATGAATGCCAAGTTAGATCAGCTACTACACCAGCAGAAGCATGTCCACTTTGTCGATGAAGATACGGTCTTTCAGGTTCAAGATGGGGAGGATACTGGTACGGAAGAGGTCAGCTATGTTCAGAATCAAGGTGGCTACAACAAAGGTTTCATCAACTACAAGACCAACCCAAATCTCTCTTACAGGAGCACCAATGTTGCTAACCCTCAAGATCAAGTCTACCCGCCTCAGTCCAAGCCGTTTGTTCCTTACAACCAGAATCAAAGTTTTATCCCTAAGCCGCCACCAGAACAGCTATCCACAACAGGGAGTCATGGGTCCACCACCTGGTTTTACATCTCACCAAGCTCAGCCTTCTACAGCTCCGGATCAACAGATGACAAACATGCTGCAATAAATTCTTCAGGGTCAAGCAGCTGGTGCAATGGAAGCTGCTAAGAAGTTTGGTGAACTCAAAACACAGATGGATTACACCTATAATGATCTCAACAGAAAGATTGAGACATTGAACTCCAAGATAAAGAAAATGGAGGGCCAAAATGCATCTACTTCTCGCTCATTACAGCTCCAAGGGCCAAAATGCATCTACTTCTCGCTCATTACAGCTCTCAGGAAAAGGAGTCCAAAACCTAAAGGACTTTGCTCACATCAATGCTATTACTTTACGGAGTGGAAGAGAGCTACCTGAGCGGGAAGGATCAGTTAAAGTCACTGAGGACAGTGAGGTTGAAGATGGGGAGGATTTGAGCCGCAAAAAAGATCAAGAAACTCGACTAGAGTCTGACTCTACGACCCAGCTCGACCACCCTGGTCGAGCTAGCCCTCCATCTGCTGCAAAACCTGTTGTTCCAGAGAAAAAGAAAGCACCCTTTGTTCCCCCTCCTTACAAACCCAAACTGCCTTTCCCAGGAAGATTCAAAAAAGATTTAATGGAGAAGTATAGAGCAATTTTTGACAAACACATTAGGGAAGCAGAGATTAGGATGCCGCTCATCGATGCCTTTTCAATGATGCATATCAGAAATTCTTGAAGGATGCAGTGAATGAGAAAGCCAAGGAGATTCAGGGGATGGTGGTTTTGTCAGAAGAGTGCAGTGCTATTATAAAGAAGAGGGTTATCAAGGATAAGCTAAGTGATCCTGGTTCATTCACTCTACCATGCTCTTTAGGCCCATTGATTTTCAAGAAATCCTCTGTGATCTTGGAGCATCTATCAGCCTCATGCCACTCTCAGTTGCCAAGAGGTTAGGATTCATTAATTACAAGCCTTGCAACATTTCTTTTGTGCTTGCCGACAGATCCGTTAGAACTCCTCATGGCATGTTACAAGATCTACCTCTAAGGGTTGGAATAGTTGAGATACCCACGTACTTCATAGTTCTCAGTTGAAGAACCAAGAGATCCTCTGATTCTAGGAAGACCTTTCTTAGCTACAACTGGAGCAGTTATTGATGTTCGAAAGGGAAAGATTGATCTTAATCTTGGGAGTAATTTCAAAATGACATTCGACATCAAAGACACAATGAGAAAGCCAGCAATAGAAGGACAGATCTTTTACATTGCGGAAATGGATCAACTTGCTGATGAACTTTTGGAGGAACTTAATGAGAAAGATCACCTTGCTACTGCCTTGACCAAGAGTGGGAAAGATGGGTACCTACACGATGAGACCTTGGGTTATGAGATGATCTTGAACTCACATAAAGCTGTGGAAGGGTCAGAAGTGTTTGAAGATCTGATTGGGGTCGAAACAGGGGTTTTTGCTGCAGAATGCACTGGCGCTAGCAGTCAGCTCGTGCTACCTGGTCGAGCCAGTCTACTCTCAGCGCCAGACTCGACCACACAGCTCGATCCCCAGGTTGAGCTAGACCTCTCTGCATCAGGCGACTGATCAGAACTCAGAGCACCTAAGGTAGACCTCAAACCACTTCCTGCTGGGCTAAGGTACGCCTTTCTTGGACCCAATTCTACGTACCCAATCATAGTCAATGATATGCTTAGTGATAATGAGTTGCATTTGCTATTGACTGAATTGAGGAAATTGAGAAAAGCAATTGGGTATATCTGGATGATATTAAAGGAATTTCACCTAGCTTGTGTACTCATAGAATTCACCTTGAAAATGAATCATATGCTAACATTGAACCTCAGAGGAGATTGAGCCCGAATTTGAAAGAAGTGGTTAAAAAGGAAATTCTTAAGTTGCTAGAAGCTGGAATCATCTACCCTATATCTGATAGTACTTGGCTTTCTCCTGTGCATTGTATTCCAAAGAAACGGGGTCTAACTGTTGTTAGGAATGATAAAGATGAACTGATACCCACTAGAACTATCACTGGTCATAGGATGTGTATTGATTACAGGAAATTGAATGCTGCATCTAGAAAGGATCATTTCCCATTGTCATTCATTGATCAGATGTTAGAAAAGCTTGCAAATCATCCTTATTACTGTTTCTTAGATGGGTATAGTGGTTTCTTTCAAATTCCTATTCATCCTAATGATCAAGAAAAAACTACTTTCATGTGTCCATATGGAACATTTGCTTATAGGGGAATGCCTTTTGGTCTTTGTAATACACCTGCTACTTTTCAGAGATGCATGATTTCTATATTCTCGGATTGAATAGAGGAGACTGTGGAGGTATTCATGGATGATTCTTCCGTGTATGGCTCCTCTTTCTCCTCTTGCTTGTTAAATCTTTGCAGGGTGCTTACTAGGTATGAGGAGACAAATCTGGTTCTCAACTGGGAGAAATGCCACTTCATGGTTAGAGAAGGGATTGTTTTGGGGCACAAAATTTCTGAGAATGGGATAGACGTGGACAAAGCCAAGGTTCATGTGATTATGCAGCTGCAACCACCTAAGAACGTCAAGGATATCAGAAGTTTCCTTGGGCATGCTGGGTTCCACAGGCGGTTCATCAAGGATTTCTCAAAAATAGTCAGACCACTCACTAGGCTATTATGCAAGGAACAAGAGTTCATCTTCGATTTTGAGTGTTTGAGAGCTTTCCAGCTAATTAAGGAAGCTTTGGTCTCAGCTCCAATAGTCCAAGCACCAAACTGGGACTATCCGTTCGAAATCATGTGCGATGCTTCGGATTATGCTGTGGGATCTGTTTTGGGTCAAAAGATTGAAAAGAAGCTGCATGTGATATACTATGCAAGCAGGACGCTAGATGAAGCTGAAGGGAGATATGCAACAACAGAGAAGGAGTTGCTAGCTGTTGTATTTGCTTTTGAGAAGTTCAGAAGCTATCTAGTGGGTTCCAAGGTGATAGTCTACATAGATCATGCAGCACTAAGGCATATCTATGCAAAGAAGGAGACTAAGCCAAGACTGCTTTGATGGATCCTTTTGCTTCAGGAGTTTGATATGGAGATTGTTGACAAGAAGGGCATTGAAAATGGAGTAGCTGATCACCTGTCAAGGAGGAGGATTGATGATGCAGTACCAATTGATGATTCCATGCCAAATGAACAGTTCATTGCTGTTGTCTTGACACTAGAAGAGAAGAGCCTGTCCTGGTATGCAGATTTTGCCAATTACCTTGTAAGCGGCGAAATCCCTGGAAGTCTTGATGCTTACAGGAAAAAGAAGTTTTTGAGGGATGTGAACCATTACTTCTGGGATGAGCCTTACTTATACAAGAGAGGTTCAAATGGTCTTTACAGAAGATGCATAGCTGAGGAAGAAGTACAAGGGGTTTTGGAGCACTGCCATGGTTCGGTTTATGGGGGCCACTTTGCTACTTTCAAGACTGTACAGAAAGTTCTCCAAGCAGGATTATGGTGGCCTTCAATGTTCAAGGATGCTCAAGCTTTCATTACTAAGTGTGATCCTTGCCAGAGAATGGGTAACATTAGCAGAAGGAACGAGATGCCTCAGAACCCGATTCTATAAGTTGAAGTGTTTGATGTGTTGGGCATTGACTTCATGGGGCCTTTCAACCTACCATCTTATGGGAACAACTACATCTTGGTGGCTATTGATTATGTCTCCAAGTGGGTTGAAACAATAGCCTCTCCTACCAATGATGCAAAGGTGGTTTTGAAGATGTTCAATAGTGTTATCTTCCCCGGATTTGGAGTACCAAGGGTAGTGATCAGTGATGGGGGATCTCACTTCATCAACAAGCTCTTTGAAAATCTACTGAAGAAGCATGGGGTTAAGCACAAGGTAGCCACACCATACCATCCTTAGACCAGTGGGCAAGTAGAAGTGTCTAACAAGCAGATCAAGACTATTTTGGCAAGGGTAATGGGGGTTTCAAAGAAAGATTGGTCTTCTAAGCTTGATGAGACTTTTTGGGCTTATCGGACTGCATTCAAAACACCGATTGGAAGAACACCATTCCAGCTACTCTATGGTAAAGCTTGCCATCTGCCTGTGGAGATTGAGTACAAGGCATTGTGGGCAACAAAACTCTTGAATCTGGATATCAAAACTGCACAAGAGAAGAGAGCATTGGATCTGCATGAACTAGAGGAGATTAGGGTGGATGCTTATGAGAGCTCTAAAGTTTACTAGGAGAGGACTAAAGCCTTCCATGACAGAAGGATTCTTCCCAAAGAGCTCAAAGCTGGTGATCAGGTCCTCCTTTTCAACTCTAGGCTCAAGTTGTTTCCAGGAAAGCTTAAGTCCAGATGGTCAGGACCCTTCACTATCAAGGAAGTTTCACCATACGGAGCAGTCACCGTGATCGGAAAAAGCGGAAAAGAATTCATAGTGAACGGGCAAAGGCTCAAACCGTACATGGCTGACAGCATCATTCCAGAAGGAACCTCAATTCCTCTGGATGAACCTCTCCTTGCCTGAGTAAAACAGGAAGTCAAGCTTAGTGACTATAAACAAGCTCACTTGGGAGGAAATCCCATGTCTATCCTTGAATATATTACTTTCATTTTCTTTTTAAACCGTCGTTTAAGTGTGCTAAATTCTTGTTTTTGGCTTGTTTGTGTAATTTCAGGAGAATATGAGCATTGAATCACGGAGAAAATGAGGAAATGAGCAGAATCGGTTTGACTCGACCATCCAGCTCGATCAAGGTGATCGAGCCAGCCATCTCTCCATGTTTGGCGCGACCATGCAGCTCGATCACCACGTCGAGCCAAGCTCCCACGCCGCTTACACTCGGGAAAGCATGGAGGATTCAATCTCCTCTTTCTTCTCCAACCCTTGAGGTACCAGCTCTATCCATTCTTGTACATATCATTTGCATTTTTTTTCTTGCTTTTTGTTGTTTCTTAAACCTTCTTTCTGAATTTTTATTACACAAGGGACTGTGTAATTTCAGTTTGGGGGGAAGGCTTAAGATGTGTTTGACATGTTTTGTGTTCTTATTTTTTATTTTGTGCATATTTGAGTCTACATGCATCTATGACATAGAAAAACCAAAAAAAATTTGAAAAATTTGAAAAATTTGAAAAAAAAAAAACAAAGTGTTCATGTAGTTGCATTTATATTTTAGGATTGAGTCTAGATTGTTTTCATATAGGGCTGTTGCATATGCATAGGGGATTATGATGATTATAACCTTGCAAGCTTGCTGATTTAATATGATAATCTCAATGCCCTCGTTTCTAGTTGTCTAATGCATTGTTAATGAACTTGAAGTAAGACTGCACCATACTTTGAATGCATAACTAGATTATGTCTCAATTGAAGCATGCTGTGATTTGATACCATTCCCTATCTATTTGAACCTAACTTGACTTATAATTATCATGTCTATGCACTGCATTTGAACTGATGGATACCATATACATACTTGGATTTTCTTTCACCTGTTTACCACTCTTGCTAATCCAAGTAGATGTTCTCATCATTAGAACAGTTTTACCATGCCCTTAGCGTAGCCTTCTTTCAAGCCATGTTATTACTTTATTGAGTGTGTGAGGCCTATTTCTGAATAAGCTTGGTAGAAAGTGTTAGGTTTGAGCCGACAAGAATAGAATCTCATGTAGTTCTCGTTTGCAATTTTCGAATCAGATAGGACTAGGTGGGATCTTGATCATTGGGTATAGGGTTTAGTTCTATGAAAAGAAAGAAAGAAAACTTGGATAAAGATGAAAGAAAAAGGTTAAGAGTTCTTAGGTGAGGAATGATCTGAAAATGTGTTAATCTAGTAAAAGATTTGGGGGTGCGCTAAGAATAAGAAAAGAAAGGCAAAGCTTAAAGTCTGAAAAAAAATATATAGAAAGCGTCTAAGCTGGTAGTAAAAAAACCAAAAGAAAGACCCCAGTCCGCTAGAAGTATAAAGAACCTCTCCTAGAACAAGAACAAAAAGAAAAAAATGAGTCTGATCCAAGAAAAGTTCAAGGCAAACTATCTAAGTGTTAAGGGTAGAATTAGAACAACTTTCTGGGTTTAGAACAGGGGGTTAAGAATACTTGTGTATGATTGGGTAGATGAGAGTCTATTCTTGTATGCATAAGTTGGTTCTTACCTTTAGCATTCTGCTAAAGCTCATTCCTTTTCTTGAGAGATCCCTGGTTTGAAATGATTAACCATATGGAAGGGACCATCTTTGTCTCTTGACCTTACCCTTAGCCAAATGAGTTCATTGAATGTGCATAGCTTGATTCATGGTTTCTGCTTAATTGAATGTTAAAGGAAATGGTAGATTTGAATGCATGTCTAGGTTGAGATTTAATTGAACTTGTGCTGTGAAGAGTATGGCTAAAGTTTTTAAGTAGAGTTCATATACTTTGCATTCTAGAACTAGCAACTTGGACATTGAGATCATGTATTATATCTGCAAGTTTTGGTTCTGAATCCCCATTTTTAAACCTCTTCTCCATCTTATTCTTATCTGTTGCTTGAGGGCAAGCAAGGACTAAGTTTGGGAGAATTGATATGTCTATATTTTACATGGTTTTAGCATGCATTTAGCACCCTTTTAGCCTTGTTTAATAGCATGTTCTTAGCATTTGTTTCTAGTTTTGCATACTTAGAGTGTTTTGCATTATGATTGCATACATCATTTTGGAGTTGTTTCAGGTGCATTTAAGGATTATTAGAGATGTTGGAGATGTTGAGGTCGAGTGGAGCACAAATCAGACATCTTGGAGGATGACTCGACCAAGGGACTCGATGTAGGAGGTCGAGCTGATCAGAAAAATGCAACCTTGAAGTCCTGAAGTCCAGCTCGACCACCCTTGGTCGAGTCCACCGATCGAGCTGAGCATAAAGGTGGCGTCTTGAAGTTTTTGGACCCAGCTCGACCACCCATGGTCGAGCTGTTTGATCGAGCTGAGCATAAAGGTGGCGTCTTGAAGTTTTTGGAGGTCGAGCTGGTTGATCGAGCTGAAGAATAAAAATGCAGTCTTGAAGATTTCACCTAGCTCGACCATGGCACTCGACCTCCCTGGTCGAGTGCCCCCCCGAATTTAGCTATTTTGTCTTTTTGTGATCCCTAAGACTATATATACTATGTATTAATCTCAGATTAGGGATAACTTTTTTTAAGCTTTCTTCATCTGTTCTTGCTTCCTGGATCCTATAACTTTGAATCTACTGAGTATTTGTGTTGGAATCTTTCATTTCTATCTATTCTCTTCCTTATCTTTCTGATTATGCAAGTTTTATTGATTTCTGGGTTTATGATTTTGATGTTCTTCATGGGTTCTGAGTAGTCATTAGGGTTCTTAAGGATGGGATAGATTAGGTGTGGAATCTTAGTCTCCTAGGTGGTTTAAGTTTAGATTGTTTGATTTCCCTTCTGGATTAGTGTTCTTAATGCTAATTTCTCTCTAATCAATTGGAATTAGAACTTAGGTATTTCCACACCCAGAAGGTGTTTGATGAAATGCCTGACAGAACTAATTCTAGAGATTTACATTCCTAGCCTAAGGGATTAGTTGTTTAGGGTGTTTATTGGCTTTATTAAACTGAATCTTAATGCCTGCTAAGCTAGATTTCGCTAAAGGGATTTAGGTCTGGAACTAGATTAGCTAGAGGTTATTTATCATGGGAATGAACTTGACTGCTTATGAGTTTAATGTCTAGGGAATAGCTTGCTTGAGTTTGTTAAACCATCTAGGTAGATTAAGAGCATACACCAAGTCAATTACCCCATCCTTAGGAGCTTCTCTTTGCTTGATTAATTTCTGTTTCATAGTCTCTGCTAGTCTCTGGTTTAGTCTCTGTTATTGCTTTTGATTATTGCTTTCTTAGTTTGATAGTTTCACAACCTATTGCTTGCTTGGCTTGACTTAAACTGTTTGATTGCATCCTTTATGGCTAATATCTCGCCCATTTGGATTGATACCTTATTGTACTACAGTGACATGATAGTCCAGTAAGAAATTGACATATCAGTAACCTTTCCAAAATCTGAGCCAGTAACCCCATCATCTGACCCATTTGATTCACCTCAGCTTGTTGTTGAGCCTCAACCAGCGGTTCATTACTAACCGCCTGAGCCGCATTATCCGCAGCTCCATTATCCTCCTCCCCAACAACATTCTCTCCCATGGGGTTCACACTTTCTCCCGGCTCAACCGGCTCCCTCGCCACCCTTCCTCTTCCTCTACCTCTACCTCTACCACTTCTGGTACTCCTCACCATGCTACAAAAACAACAAAGGTGCTCAATTCTCACAAACTTAAACAACACAAAATAAGAGAGAAGTCCTACCGTGGAACCTTTTACTTGGCCGAAGAGGATGATCTCTAACCCCAACCCACAATCACATAATCACAAATCAACAATCACACATGCAATCATGAATAACATCACTCAATCATGGAATCAGGTCAAACAATCACAAGCAAGCAAGCATGACTCCAACAAGTCCTAGAACCGCTACCGCTCTGATACCAATTGAAAGACCCCATCCCGAATACGAAAATGAAAATGCGCGGAAAAACAATAAAAGCCAGAGATTTCAAATTTTTTTTATTCAATTCCCTTAATCTATCTAGACAATGACATTAAAAAGAACTACTCAAGAACCAAGTATACATGCCACTTTAGCCATTCAAAAAAAAAAACAACCTTATAACATCACTAACGAGCGTATTAGCAAGTCCAAAACATTAGCAACAAAAGGCTAAAGAAGCATACAAACAAAAAAATTACAAGACCCGATTTACGCCTAGATCATCTTCTGTCCTTCGGCCATGGCTCCACGAGCTTCCAACTTTATGACTTCTCTCTACCTGCATCAAAAGAAGCGCGTAAGCATTGATAATTCTTAGAGAGACGGTCATCCCGTCCCCACGGTTACACACACATGTGATCAAAGACTTACCAAATTAAAATAACACAACAAGCAATCAACCAAGGAATGATAGAGCTCCATCAAACACACAACACAAGCAACTTAAACAAGCCATAAATCACGCCCATATGGTCAAGCCCTAACACACAAATCAAACACGGTAATTCAAAGATCACGTGGTACAAACCACGGGCACTCACCTCGGTTTGACGATTAGAAACAACGATCTTTTCACACTTCAAGCTTGTTTCTCTTTGACTTCTACTCAACCAAACACCAAGGTAGCACCAATTCCCTAGCAAACACATCACCAAAATAACTACAAATTCCCTGTCAATAATATCACCAAGCCCACGCTCAATTGATGGATTACAAGCTCTAACTCGGATCACTAATAACCCCAATTCTCGGATTCTTCTCCAAAAACAGAGCTTTACTAGTCTTATCATAACTTTTATTCTAGACAATATTTGGACTATTACTCCGGTCAGATTCAAGATAAGGTTCTCAAGTTTCTACCCACCAAATTTCAGCCCAAACCAGCAAGTTTTGAAGTCCCAAACACCCTCCCAATCTGGACCCCTCGCGGATTGCTTGAAACAGAGCAGTTTGGGAGAAAATTCATAACTCCTAAAATACTCAAGGAAACTCAACGAAAGTTTGAAGATAATTAGTCAAGAGGTAGAAGAACATACCCAGAAAATTGCAGCTCAATCCATGATCGTTTGATCGCACGATCAGACCTCACAACACAACCCAAAAACTCTGTTTTCACCAAGTTTTCTTCTTCTTCTTCTCCTCCTTCCTCTCCTTCTTTCTTCTCTAGCTCCTCCTCTTTTTTTCTCTCTTCTTCCCTCTCTCTCCCTCTCTAGATATTTCTCCCCTTAGCAAAAATGAGAAGAAGAGTGTAGAAGGTGATGGAGAAGGGGTATTTATAGTGGATTTGAGGAGAAGAAGATATTTTGTTTGTTTAATCCAATTAAACCAAACCGAAACGAACCGAAATTACTAAACCGCAATTAATCGATTTCTAATTAATTTCTCCCGCTCGGTTTAGTAATTCCGTCCCATTCCCGAAATATTTGAGACACCTCCCCGTCTCAAAATATTTCTTTAACTCCCGTCAAAACACTATTCATTCTGTAAAACACTATTCCGAACCAAATCAACCCGTCATCACCACCACACAAAAACTCCACATCATGTGTCATTAATGACCGTCTCTAATACATGAAATCCGATTTCATGTATTTATCACAACCGATACACGAATCTACCTCATGTATCGAATCATTAGCAGTTTTATTCGATAATATTCTCTTATTATGAAATTTTTCCATCTAAATACAACAACCGGAGGTTGACTTTTTATAGTTAAATATTTCTGGTGCAAGAGTTTATCACTTTTACAGTTAAATATTTCTTAAACAATAACAACATGAACACTTGGTTTTAGATATGTCTATTTTTGAACGGCTTCCGTATCTGTAAGGAATTTTTCGTCAAAATAAAACACTTATTATAACACCAACTTTTCAGCCAAGCCATATCAATATTTAAAATACAATCCATAATAAATCATCGACTGAGACTTCCTTAAAACAAATCCTCAAGAATTTTTTAAACACCAATATTATTTAAAACATCTTGAAATGAGAAAGTAATAAAGAAATGAATCTTTAAAAGAATAATAATCCCAACAATCCCAGCAATCCTAGCAATCCCAAGAAAACTAGCACCACCCGAGTTGAACTTGCGCTGCTACACAACATCCTCATCCTCACCTGCAACAACTAAGGAGAGGAGAAAGAGAGGTGAGTACAACATGAAAGAAACACAACATACAATTTTACATTCTAGAATCATATTAAAAATAGTTTGTGAATGAATCAACATACATAAGTCATAATATCATGCCACAAACACATTGCACCCACGCACTGAACAAATTTGATTAGTTACCGCCCGCTACTGCGAAGGTTTTAACCTCATGCAAGGCGACACATATACCATAACTCGTTAGTTAAGTTGGTCTAAAGAGCATCAATTCCGTCTTTAACAATAGACCTCCTACAGCGTAGCCATTACCGCCTCTAGCTATAAGCCTCCGACGGATTCATTACAGCATTGCGTCGTTAATTCCAAGCACAGGCAAATCATGCAACATACAACTCTAACTCCATATCTTATTAACACAACAATATTATAACAATACACTTTCATCACCAGTCTCACCATATATCTACATTCATCAAGGAACAATATAATTCGAAAACATAGAATTGGATGGTGTGTTTCATAGTCACCCCCTCACCTTGAAGAAAATGATGAAGTGATACAACGAGTTTTAACCCAAGAATAAAACAGACAAAGCAATAGTATAGATGAGATCGAATCTACAGAGACCAAGGTTACACTACAAATATTTAAGAACAAAAAGAAGCTAAGACAATAAAAAGAGATTTGTTGTAAAGTAACCAATGAAAAGAAATAAAATTGTTGTAAACTTATGGATTAAAAACGCCAGGCTTTAGGGATATTCTCAGGAAATCACAAATCAAGAATCAGACAATTATTCAGAGAACAGATAAATTCAATCTTGAACTCAAACAGAAACATTTAATTAATCCACTATCGTGGTATCAATTACTTTATATAGCAACCTAAAATCCTAAACTGTTGCTTGAACTTAGAATTCTAGATAAGCATTTGCTAACAGGTTCAATTTGTTCACGAAACGCCTTAGCATCAGCTTTCGTTGGCTAAGGACAATTCGCTCACCTATGTTCGAGCAAGCAACCAATAAACTTTTGGAGAATAGGTTAAACCCTAAATCAGAGACTAAGTGATCAATTTAGTCTAAGCAATGAACACAACAATAGGTGAAGATTATAATGATAGAATCCGTATCTATGTCTAATTCAGTGATTCATGAAATTCCTTTGAAACCTTAAAACCTAACTATGGATTTACTCAGACATGGATACAGAGAAAACGCAGAGAGATGAATAAAAACTCATAATCATAAAATAGAAATCAAAATGGTTCAAAAATCTTCTCATGATGTAGAGTAAGAGATTCTTCTCCCAAGCTTACAGAGATCCAAAATGAAAAGCAAAACTAGGATTTGTCTCTAGTGTATGAAAGAAAAAGTTGTAAAATAAAAAAGTGCCAAATGGTGGATGATGTCTTTCTAGTGAGATTACATGAGTTTATATAAAGTTTTGGAGGCTTGGAGGGGTCTAGGGCGTCCTTAGAAGGCTCTGGAAGCTCTTAAACTCGACCCAAAGCTTTTCTTAAGTTGCATTTCGCATTAACCGAAGTTTCCTTTTCTGCACAATGACTCAGCATTGATGACCCACGGTCGATGCTTGTGGTCGATAGGATTCTCCAGGATGGGCGTCGACAGGCCACGATGGTTGCGTCGATTGTCTTCGTCAGGCCGGGCGTCGATAGGCCTGGGTCGATGCTTGCGTCGATGGTCTTCGTTTTAAAGTTCAGGTCCGAGGCAGAGCATCGATAGGCCACAGTCGATGCTGACTGTCGATGGCTTACCCAGGGATGGGCGACGACCGGCCACGGTCGATGCTAGGGCTGCTGCTTTCTTTGTGAGGCTCTTGAGATGTTTTTTCATAATGTTCTTGGCCCCGACAAGTAGCTCCAAGGTCCCTATAGCTTCTTAAGGCCCCAAAATGCTATGAAAGTGTACGATTTCCTCAAGTACCTATAAATACATAAACAAATGCAAATGCACTAAAACTATCCTAAATGCAAGTTAGAAACGTATAAAACTAAGCTAAATGTATGCAAGAAATCATGTAAATATGATGCTATCATGAAGATAACAAAACTACCACGAATTGTTCTCAATGACTCTTAACTCCAAAAGTTGATATGCTTTGACCACAAATGGCTTAACCTAGGACTGAATAATCCGGAATTTCAGGTTTTCCTCGCACAAAACAGATTTTCAAGCGTTGGAGTATCGTATGAACTAACCATTAAAATCACGATCCCACCGTTGAATCCCATCGTGTCTGGAACGTGCATACTAAAAATTAGATCGATTAGATAAGATTTGAATTTTCAAATGTTGTCTCTCGTCGGACTGGTTGGGAAAACGTTAATATCTCCTACGATACTTGAAGAAACGATAAACCCATTGGTGGGTGACTAGATAAGAGACTGAATAATTAAGGAGGGATTTACGTTAAGGTGATGCGTGAAAATTCTGTTTTACCCTTCTTTTGAGTGGACTTGGATCGTTCTTGGGTTTTAAGCCAACTTAATTGGTTTGGGATGTTACAATTCTCCTCTACGATTGAGGAATTCGTCCCCGAACAGGTCGGGGTGATCCTTCCTAATTTGCTTTTCAAACTCCCATGACTCTTCCTGAATTTCATCCCTTTCCCGAAAAATTCGAACTGCTATTAACGATTTTCCACAAACTTTTGTTATCCGACAATCCACTATTTCTACTGGCTTCCCTTGAGCTGACAAGTTCTTAAGTAGATTCTCTGGGGGGATCAAGACAATTAGCTCTGGTTCCCGAACTACCTTCCGCAAAACTGACACATGAAACTCACTGTGGGAGTCTGACATCTTGAGGCAAATCCAACTTATAAGCCACAACTCTAACTCTCTCGACAATTATTTATGGCCCCATGTACCTCAGATTTATCTTTCAACTTCCTTTTATTATCAACTAGCTTTTTCCTCCGCATATTAGCATAACTTTTTTTCGGTCATGAGGTTTTTAACTGCTCTTTAAGTAACTTCACTTGTTTAACTGTCTCTTTGACCAATTCTTATTCTAAGTCTCGGCGTTACCCCACTCCTGTTCAACATAGTGGTGTACGACACGACCGTCTATAAAGAGCTTCATAGATGTGTGGTAGTTGTTGGTATATGCAAAATTCAGCTAGTGGCAAATACGTATCCATTTTCCCTCCCATTCTAGAATATATGCTCTCAACATATCATCCATTGTCTGAATTATGCGCTCAGACTACCCATCCTTCTGAGGATGATATACAGTGTTTAAATGAACCGAGTTCCGAGCGCTTTCTGAAATGCTTGCCAAAATATAAATGTAAAGTTTGGATCTCTGTTTGATACAATGCTCACTGGCACTCCTTGCAACTTTTCTAATTCCTTCAGATACTTCTCTCTACCAAACGGTCTACTTAGTCCGTCTTAATGGCTAAGAAATAAGCCGATTTAGTTAATCTATCAACAATTACCCAGACAGCGTCCATACCGCTAGTCATTCTTGATTGGCCTGTTACAAAATTCATGGTAATCATATCCCATTTCCATTCTGGTATTGGTAAACTCTGCAATAATCCACTAGGAACTCTGCGCTCTGCTTTACCAGCTGGCATTCATGACACTTCGCTACCCAATCAGCAACTTCCCTCTTCATACCACTCTAGTGGTAATACTTCTTCAGATCCCAATACATTTTTGTAGACCCTGGATGTATCGAAAAACGAGATTGGTATGTCTGCTACAAGATCTTGTCCTTCAATTCTTTAACATCCGGTACACACTCTAGAATAAACAATGTTCTGTTGCTTGCTGTGTGATATCCTGTCACTCCACCGTCTACTGATTTCTTTAGTATTGCATCTTCCTTTTGTGCTTCGCGTATTCTCCATAATAAATCAGCTTGATCTAACGCTTCTAACCCTACGGTTTCCTCTTCCACAGATGTGGCACAAATCCTCAAACTTGCTAAAGTCGATGTAAGCTCTTGCACATCCTTATCTATTGACACATCATCCTTACTCCTACTCAAGGCGTCTACCACTTGATTAGCCTTCTCCGAATGATATACGATGATCAGATCATAATCTGTGAGTAGTTTAATCCATCGTCTATGTCTTAAGTTTAGATCCCCTTGAGTGAATATGTACTTCAGATTCTTATGATCTGTAAACACTTGAATGTTTTCCTCATACAACTAAGTTCTCCAAATCTTTAAAGCAAAAACAATTGATGTTAACTCCAAGTCATGTGTGGGGTAATTAACCTCGTGTTTCCTCAATTGTCTAGACGCATACGCTATTAACCGTTCCTCCCATATGAGCACACATCTCAAACCTGATCTCGACGCATCAGTGTATACTACATAGGGTATTCCAATCTTTGGTACTACCAACACCGGCATCTGAGTTAAATAATTATTCAATAATTTTGATAAAATTAATGGAAACTATCCAAATTTTTTTATATTTCTTCAAAATTTTCTAAATTTTTCAAAGATACCCTAATTATTCAAAATATCCGTCATGACGTAGACCCTTACCCCGTCTCCAAGTCGACCAAATTAGTGAGAGTTTGGAAATTGAATTTAGCTACAAAAATTTTTTGATCTCGTCCCGTATTTTATCGGAAATAATTCATGTAATATTTTTAAGTGAAAATTGGCTAGAATGGCATAAGAAAATGTTTTTATTGCTAAACTAGCGTTCCCAATAATAATATGTTTCTGTATGTCCAAAAAACCAAGTTTATTGCAGGAATAACGAAAATGCCATTGACACCAAAAAATTGAAGCCTTTTCAACTTCCCACCCTTTTGAAACTGTATACCTGAGAAAATAAAACAAAATTAAAAGTGAAAACTCCGAAACCTAAAAAAACATAATTTCGCAGTCTCTCTTCTCGTCTCCGTCGCAGTCTCTCGTCGCAGTCGCAGTCTCCGTCGTAGTCTCTCGTCGCAGTCTCTCGTCTCCGTCGCAGTCTCTCGTCGCAGTCTCTCTTCTCGTCTCCGTCTCCGTCGTAGTCTCTCGTTGTTGTCTCCGTCCTAGTGGTCACATATTGAAATTTTTATTTAATAGTAGCCGCAGATTTGTTTGATAGTTTTGACCGATTTATTGATAGTTGTGACAGATTTGTTTGATAGTTGTGACAGATTTGTTTGATAGTCCGCACAGATTTGTTTGATAGTTGTGACAGCTTTGTTTTATAGTTGTGACAGATTTGTTTGATAGTCCGCACAGATTTGTTTTTAGTTGTGACAGATTTATTTTATAGTTGTGCCTGATTTGTCTGATAGTCGTCATAGATTTGTTATATAGTTGTGACAGATTTGTTTTATAGTTGTGACAGATTTATTTGAACGGTCGAGATTTGTTAATCTCATTTCCAGTAAAATAAATCTGTCACTAATGGAAATAAATATGCGGATATAAATCGGCGGCTACAAGGGTGTCAACAACTCTGCGGATTATAAATCTGTCGCTACTTAAAACGTTAGTCTAGTCAGAAATAAGTCTGCCGACACATGTCGAACAAATCTGCGGACTTTGATAATAAGTCTGTCGTCGCTTTTATCGCTCACAATAACTCTGTCGTCGCTTTGTTAAATCTGTCATCACTACGAGTCAATCTAGTAATTAATTTCTGGGTGAACAGTACAATAAGTCTGCGAGTACCAAACAAGTCTGTGACAGATTTTTAAATCTGCCGTTCCTCCCAAACAAGTCTGTGACTGATTTTTAAATCTGCCGCCCTTCCGCCAAATCAAAGTGGCGACAGATTTACAAATCTGCTGTTTCTTCGGCTAATATATGTTGCCACATATTTAATGATGTCTGCCACAAATTTTATAAATCTGTGGCTGTCTGTTTAAATCTGCGGCTGATTTTTAAATCTGCTGCCTCTCCGTCAAATCAATGTGGCGACAGATTTATAAATCTGCGGTTTCTTCGACTGATAAATGTTGCCACAGATTTAATGACGAACAAGTCTGCAGTAGATTTTATAAATCTGTGGCTGTCTGTTGGACATCAGTTTGACGACAGATTTACAAATCTGCCGTCAAGTAATAAACAATTCTGTGACAGATTTGTTTATAACAATTCTGTGGTCACATGGAAAATAAATCTGCGGCAGATTTATTTTCGCAGATTTTTTCTGCTTGAGTGGCAATACCATAAATTTTCGTCGGTTTTCCTGTAAATACATGCAACTTTCTGTTTGGCGCCAAAAATTTATTAATGGCAATTTCGTAATATTTTTATTCCTTACACATAACATAAGGGGTATTTTTGGGGTTAAAAAAGACTCATGACACTCTAGTAATGCCCAAACATTTTAGCAATTAAAGTGAAGTTTTATGTTAAAATAGTAATTCTCCCTATTTTTAATTACCTGAATTATCCGGTTCCATCCTGTACCCTCTATTTTCGTCAAAATACCCAAAATGGACATGGCTACTTGATTTAGAGTAGGTGCTTTGCTCATATTAGACATGTTGTTTCTCCATATTATGGGCATGTAATGGCTTTTGCAGAAATTCTTATTTCTCATGCATTCAGTAGTAAACTCTTTGTCATAAAAACAAAACAAAAAATTTAACATTCAGCCAGTCAGCGCTTAAAGAGTTGCCAAATGTATTCACACTAGAAATTTGAAATTTATGAGATTTTCAAAAACAATTCTCCATAATACTACTAGGGGGATATATTTGTACTGGGTATTTTAATTAATTGGGTTGATTTTAGGTTTGATGGACTTTTATCTTCCATGTCCATGTTAACAACCTATGTTACGATGGAACCAAATGACCTCGACTTTCTCCAAATCCACAGACTCCTTGATTCGAAGAGACTTAAGCTGACCTTAGTGCATTTCTTGATCCTTCGAATAGACGACAATGTCATCGATGAAGATGAAGCTTATACCTTCAACAAATAATGTTCCCCGTTGCAACATACCATAGATATCAGATCGAACTCAAAAGATGACCGAAGAAACAAAACATACAAACACAATGAGATTATATAAATAGATGTCTCTCAGCTCAACCATTAATCTAGTTATAATAATTTGATTTGGGATATGTATGGGATCCATACAGCAACCTTAATATACATTTCACATTAATTGTCAAACAGATAAGAAAAGATCAAACGAAAATAGAGCAGCTGATTTAGCAATCAAATTTAGAACAATCAAATCTTGCAGAACATTAGATAACAACAACAAAAAAAAAACCCGAAACTTTAAACTTGTTCTTTCACTCTAAAACCTGCTCTCCTTGCTTCTCACCCTTTTTCTTGTTTTCTCATTCACCAAGTTAGTCAAAACGAAACTACAACTATGCGCCGCTTCACTCCACAACCCCAACGCCATTCTCATCTGTATCTCCATCATTGCCACTCTTGTTCTTTTCCACAAGCTTTCCATGCACTTCTTCAGACTTTGGTGTTTCCTTTGTGGACTTTCTTATATGATCTTTGCTGCTGCTATTTGGTGTCCTCGGGATATTGTTTGCTTTGGGTTCTTCCTTGTAAACGCCTACACTGTAACGATGTCGAGCACAATGCTTCCCCTTCACCTCCTGATATGATGAGTTAACTGTGTCGCTGCAGCTCTTTCTGCGGTTAAGGTTTGGTGACTTGGGCCGAGTCAGTGGAAACTGTCATCAAACAACCATAGAATGTTAAAAGCTCCGTTTTGTTTATCTTGTGAGGATGAAGTCATCCAGTTCATAATATCCATGTATCGCAAAGAATAACTTCTCAATGAATTTGCAAGTTTTAGAACAGTCTAATTAATACAAAGATAGAGAGGATGACACAGAGTGATGGCCGGGAATCACTGCTAATGTAAACTCATTGAGCTCATATAACCAAAATCCAACATCTACATTTGGAAATTCTATTAAATAATTTTACCAAGCATTAACTGTGTTCATGATTATAATAGTGAGATACTGCCAAAATCAAAATCAAAACAAAGCTAAAGTGACCGTAGAGTAGGATAAGCTCTTGGTGAGGAGTATAAGACCATCCCACCCGATCACAATAAAAGGAAACTAAATGTTGAATCTCATCATTCAATATTTTTTTCAGTCTTGGACAAGCAATAAAATTAATCAAAGTCGGGATGAAAATAGGAAGTGAAGATAGTGCGGTTTTGTCCCATACCTTTTTCAATGGTTGTTTCGGTGGAGGACCCTCTTGGTAGAAACTTGGTACCGGATTAGCTTTGTAAGCCATATTCTTCCGGAGTTGTTTAGTGACTGCTTCTTGCTCTTCCTAAATAAAATACATTTTCAATATTCTGAGAATGCTCAAGAATGGAAGATAAACATTATATTGAATCTAACGTGTAGATTATTCGATTCAAGAATCGTGCAAGAAATTTGTATCTGCGTCATGTTATTCCTACTGAAAATGCAGAACTTTTTCTGTTTATCATAACTAACATGGAAACTATATAAAGAAGATTCCTACATTATCTACTGACTAATGCACGTGTATGCATGAGGATATAACTTTTACCTTGAGCCTTTTCTCGTTCTCTCTTTTCTCTGCCTCAAGTGCTTTCTGTTTCTCCTCTAATTTCTGGTAAAACTAAAATCAGAATATGCTGACAATTAGCAGAGTGACAGAAACACAGAAAAGGAACAATAAGTGCGACATCTCTAAGGAGAGAAACAAAGCAATGCCATGCTTCCTTCAAACTTTTCCGTATTATTACCAAAAAAAATTACCTCTCTCCGTCTCTCCAGCCTCGCTGTGCTAGTAAATGTGGGAGCAACTCCAACTGTTATCTTGGGTTTAAAACTTCTTATGGATGTAGCGGATCTATATATGGCTAAGGATCATTAAAAATACTGTATTGGTTAGATATTAAAAAAAAATGTTTCCTTTTTCATTTAACTATAAAGGATACGAGGAAGCAACAGAAAAACTATCTTCTTCATCATGGTGTTTCTTGTGATCTGTTGTCCTCCTAGCTGGTAGAGGAGAATTTAGCTGAACACAAAAAAAAACGGGAGGAAATTTAATTCAGTCTCATTTATCAATCACCTGCATAAGAACTAAATCAAAGAAAACAAGAAGCGCGCCCCAAGATTCATTTCTTAAATACTTCACTCCTACAAGTTTGGTTCGCCTTCCGTGCCACCAACCACAACATCCCACCACCATTGACATCATTCATCCCCATCATTCTCTTATCCCTAGATCATAGGTAGCTATACTTTTTCCTTCACTCGGTTTTGTCCCAATTGGGTTTTCCGAGTAAGGTTTTAACGAGACAGCTACACCTACATTTATCTCCCTTCTATTCTCTTACCTATATCTTTTCTTCCTCAAACTCGTTCAAACATTCTTTGATTGTATTGTTTCTTTTTTGCGATTAATATTAAAAAAAAGCAAACAAGTTATACAACACCATTCGTTTTGTTTACCTGTGAAACTCTTGATGCTGAAGAAGAGTTGTGGCTACCACCATTTCCTAATGAATGATAATCAACTCCTCCTGCTCTTCTAGGCTTTTCAGTCGACAGAGAAAACGGCTTTGGAACAGTTGTTTTCGCCGCCGTAGCACGAGTTTTAACTGAAGATGAGTTTAGTTTCTTCTTATGGTCATCAGGTGTATCAGTTCTCCCTTGTTGCATCGTATAAACATCATCAGCAACCAAGCTCTGCTCAGTGCATTCCTTCACCTCCGCAGCTTCAATAATTGAAGGACTTCGGACTTTATTATCATCCGAAGATCCAGTTGAGCTAGCTGTCAAACTATTTGTCTTCATATCCATATGTTTGTCTACAAGTTCTCTCCCCATTACCACTACAACAACAACAAAATTTTATACATACATACATAAATGCTCAGCACCTTATATATACCCACAAAAACTCGTCTTTAATTGCAGATTTAGCTAAAGACATTGAAAATTTAAAAACTAATCTACCCAACAATCTTTGAATAAATGTTGCATTTAAGACAGCAACAAGGATATATGAATTGAATTTTATCAGAATCAACAAAAACACAACATGAACAAATCTATGTCTGAAAGAGAAACAGCGAAACCTAATTATTAAATCGACCAAGCTCAGATCGAAAAATCGGACAACGTTATACAGATCGAACCACATTTGTCGAGATTATATAAAAAAAAACAGATAAAAGATTTCAAATTTCTTACGATTTCTAGCTTCGGTTCTTCCTGAAACTCGTCAAATACATTCTCTTTCTCTCTTCCGCTCAGGGCAAATGCAAAAATCCCCTTTTTCACTTCTATATCTGGAGAGATTTATTTTTGTTTTTCCTTAATACAAATCTTTTTTTTTTTTTTGGGTCAACATCGATTTTACTTTTCTGACGTATATACAAATAAGTTTCTTTTTTATTCGACGAATATAATGTAAAATACATTAGCCTTTTTATTGGGCGTGTCGCTTTATTTAGCTTCTTTTGACTTTTCTGATATTTAAAGATAGAAGAAAACTAAGCATTGTGAAAATGATAATTTAGTCTCTTTTGACTTTTTGATATTTAAAGAAAGAAGGAAAAAAAAAACTAAACATTGTCAAAATGATATGAAGCACTAATAGTTAGGGGTTTCTATAAAAAAAAAAAAAAAAACTCTCAAAATCGCTATTCTTTTACAAATTTAAATTTTATCTCCAAAAAATGCAGGTTAATACGGCGAAGTAAAAAATAATACGTAATTTAACCCGTCTTTGTTACCATCAAATTTATAAAATTTTGATAAATAATATATCAAATCGATATTCTTACGATGAAGAGTCCAAATCTACCTTTAAAATTTTAAAAATCTAATGTATATGACCTTGAAAACGTTTAGAAAATACGTATAATGATTATATTCAGTATTATTTTTGACTTCGTTGGATTAATCTGTATTTTTTTGAGATAAAGGGTAAAGTTGCAAAAATTGACGAATTAGAGGGTTGTTTTGCAAAAAACCCTAATAGTTATCCAAAACTCTTTAGTTAAGAGTCCTTAATCTTTAAAAGACTTGGGAGAGTTTTCATGGGTTGATAGAAATATACAGAATTACTATGGGCTATTTAATTAGGTAGTTTTGGATTAAGAAAAAAATATGTGTAAACATGAATGAGACTAGTTTTGCGTTTGTTTATGTTCTCAGAATCAGATTTTATTTTTCTAAGAGGTCAACTACATATTTTAACGATCAATTCGAATGCGTTGTAAAATCTTCCACATATCTTACAATTAATTAATTCCAAATGATTTACAATAGTTTATGTTTAATGTTGTTGGAGATAATTTAATCACGGTCTAAATCCGATAACTATTTTTAAAATCAGAAATATTTAATAAAGATAAAATATCATTTTAAAATAAAAAGAGATAAATATAATCCAAAATTTGAAAAATGGATCGAATTTTGGTCGCTTTTAGATTTTTATAATGAATAAATTTAAAGAGAATATGCAAAAATTGATGTCTATTTAAAAAAAAAAAATACGGAGGCATTCTTTATATAAAGAGAAGGGGGTAAAATCAAATGAAGGAAGAAGTGGTGACCAAAAAAAAAAAAGATCAATAGAAGAAGCAACGACCTATTTCTTGTTTTTTTGGCGATTTATGAATTCCGAGTATCTCATTCTTTGTTTGTTCATATCTTACTCGATTAATAAAAATATATATATTTTTATTATGTGTTCTTTTCGTAGTTCTTTGAACGAACCAGTTAAATTGTAACATCCATGTTTCGTCATTCTCTTGTATCATGTTTATTCGACTCTTGACGGTCATCGTAACCCTCGGGATTGTTGTATTTAGATAGATTTTGTTAATAAAAAGGTTATTAATAAAATAAAATGTTTATAATTGATACATGATGTGAATTTCGTGTATTGGGTGTTATATAATACGTGATGAGGATTTCACGTGTTATAGGTAATTCGACACATGATGGAGATTTGATGTGTGAAGGTGATGTCGGGTGAGTTGTCGCTACGTTACTTGGTTCGGTGGAGTAGGGTTTAAAATCGTTAGATCCTAATGAGACATGTTTAGGATTATATGGATTTAATCCTAAGCGGATAAGGATTATATGGATTTAGCCTTTATCAGAGGATTACGTGGATTTAATCCTCGGGTGGTCGGGATTATGTGGATTTAATCCTGATGGGAGGGTTTGTCGATTAGGGCTTTGTGGATTTAGTCTTAATACATTGATAAACCGAGTGACAACTATGTAGATTTAGTTCTCGAGTGGACTTCGCTTGGTAATCCGGTTATAGGACTCGATGGGCTTAGTCGTCAAATGACCACGTGGGATCTACGGTATTGACTCCGAGATTGTTATTGAACCAAGTACGGGAAGATATTGGGCTCGAATGATGGCCCTAGGGGCGGTGATTGAGTTAAATCGAGTAATAGATCGATTGCGATTAAGTAATCCCGAGCGGTTCGATTTAGCGGAATTAAACAGTAATTCCGGGGTTTTGACGGGAGTGAAAAGAAATATTAGGGACGGGGAGATGTCTCACATATTTCGGGAAATTAAATGGGATTACTAAACCGAGGGAGGAAAAGAATTTAATCGTTGCGGTTTAGTGGAATCGGATCGGTTTGGTTTAATTGAATTAAACTAACATATACATACACATATATGTATGTAAAATATCTCCTCTCTCTCTAATATTCTTGAAGCTTCTTCTTCCTCCTCATTTGGCAAAAAGAAAAGGAACGAGAGAGAGAAGAGAAAGAGGAGAGAGAAAAGGAGAGGAAGAAAGAGAGGAAGAAGGAGAAGAGGAAGGAGAAGAGGAAGGAAGAAGAGGAAGAGAGAAAGAGGTGAGAAAACAGAATTATTGGGGTGGCTTGAGAGGTCCGATCGACCAAGCTAGAAAGCTCGGTTTGAGCTGAGATTTTGTGGGTAAGTTCTCCCATCTCTTGCCAAATTTCGTGGGATTATGTTGAGTGGTTTGGGAGATATGATTTTTCTCCCTAGACTACCCTGTTTTCGGGCTGTAGCGACGGGGCGAGTTTGATGGAGTGATTGGGCATTCAATTCTTGTTTGTTTTGGCTGAAATTTGGTAGATATGTTTTTGAGACTTTGATCTTCAAGTTCACCGAAGAAATTTATAAAATATGATCTAGGGCAAGAGATATGGTTGGTTAAGTAAAGCTCTGTTTTTGAGGAAAGGAATCCGGAATCTGTTGAGTTAGGCTCTTGAGTTGGGAGCTTGTAATCAGTCTTTTGAGAGTGTGTTGATGATCTCTTGACAGGAGGTTTGTGAGATTTTGGTGTTTGTGTTGTATGTTGATATGCTCAAATTAATACCCTAAAAGTACTAAAGCAGTTGTTGCAGTATATCAGGGGTCGAACACAAGAACTCAAGAAAATTCACACAATAAAATAAAAGATTACAGATTTTGCTAAGCAAAGAATAATAAATGAGAAAACAATTGATTGAAATAAGCTTAGGTTGATTGATATGGATGGAAACTAGGCTCAGGGAAATTCTCAGGAAATCAATGATAGATAATAAATTAATCAATTAAGGTTCAATTCAATTAAGCGCCGTTCTTGAACTCAAACACGAAAGTATAGTTAACCAACTGTCGTTGTGAAAACTAACTAAGTCTAAAATCTAGAATTCCAAATCTCTTTGCAAATCCTACACAGTAAACCAGCAATCAATTCAAGTTTGATATGTTCACAATTCGATTAAACCAAATCTCTTTGTAGATAATCCAATTGCTCACCCTAGGTTTTATCAGATTACTCAATTGCACTGTCGTGCCTAATTGATTAATCTAGGTTCTATGTTCTAAGAGATCAGGTTAGAAATAGCTTTGAGAACAACCTATGGTGAAGAACTATTCAGATTTTGAACCCTAACAAATCAATCATCATAAATCAGAGAAATCCATATGAGAAAACCCTAAACCTAAAAGGAGACTACTCAGACATGATAAATGAAACAAATACCATAACTGAATAAATCATGAAATTAAATACAACAAAAGAATAAAAACAAGGGTTCGGGATCTTCTCTATGATGAACACAGTTCTTGGATCCGTCTCCCTCACAAAAGCTCTCAATTCTCAATGGTGGCTCCAAATAATAGTCAAAAGTAAAGTCTGTTCTAAACCCTAAAACTTGCTTAAAAACCCCCCAAAACACGAGTTGGGCTTCCTCTGTAAATATTGGGATGATTGGGCTTTTGTGGGCTTCCTTGAAAATCTCTCCTGCGTCTCGAGTGCGTGGGTATCGATCGATACCAGGGTGAGTGTCGATCGATACCAGGCCTTCAAAACGGGTACTTTCTTCGGTTTGCTCCAAAAAGGCTCCTAATGTCCCCAAAATCTCCAATTTCGTCCCAAACGTGCTAAAACCTGAAAGGAACCTAAAATGATAGAAAAAGCACTAGAAAGACTCGATAAAACGACTTATATCATGGCTAAAAACGGGTAAAATCCATGATATATCACTCCCCCAGACTTAGCCTTTTGCTTGCCCTCAAGCAAAACAGAAAACTAAGTGAGAGAAAGAGGTTTGAAAAACCTTAGAGATCCTGATCTGGTACCGAAATCGCCGTAATGATCCCTCTTCCCAAGCGCCCACTGCTGCCTGATCAGCTCCAGATCTAACCTCCATGTACTTCTCCGTAGGAATCCCAACTTCCCAAGACTTCACTCATTATCTCACACCAATATTCATCCAAGCTCTCATCGCCAGTTTCATCGCTGCAATCAGTGTTCAAGAACCTTCTAGATTCTTGCCCATACAATATCATAGCCAAAGAACCATTTATTCAACAACATTTATTGCTTTCCGGTATTCTTTATCTCCCCCAGACTTATTTCATAATCAGTTCTCATTAGATTTCAACAGCGCAGGTTTATTTGAACAGCATATACAAATCAAGGTCCGAAACGCGAGTATTGATAGTGTTTGCTACCGAATCCCCGGTTCTTACCCTCTCAATGTATCAAAAGTCTTAGGTGAATAATGGGGTCATAGGAAATTTTCCTACCCCTCACTTCAGGCCTTTGTGTGATCATTCCTTATCCAAGTAGAATAATGGGGTCATAGGAAATTTTCCTACCCCTCTACTCGGCGGAAATCATTTCATCTTTTATAATGATTTTACCTGTTTTAACGCAAATATGTATCCAACAATTTTCACGGGAGAGATATACCACAATTTTCAAACATGATGGGTTCTTTAGCCAGATATGAATGATGAATCAAGCTCTAAGAACACTAACCGCGTAGATGAAGTGCAAAATTTGGCTAAAGCTTGTGAAGAACATTGCTGGAGACATGGGTGGTTTCTAGCTGGCTGGTTATCCCTTGGATTTTTCATTAATCGAACTGAAACTAATCCTGTAACAGTGGTCACTCAAAAGCAAAATCAGAACAACAAAACCAAGCGCAATTCAGAAAACTCTAAGTTGTTTTGACTCAATTAAAAACAAATTTTTTTTTTTTTTTTTTTAGACGCAAAAACAAAAACAAACTGAACACAATGTCAGTAACTACCTCCCCAGACTTAAACAACACTGTCCCCTGGTTTGTCAAGCCTAGAGAAGGTGAAGGAAAACAAATGGAGCGAATGGGAAGGATTAAGAACAAGAGGGTTACCAAAGTCTCAGTATCGATCGACACCAGGATGGTATCGATCGATACTAACATTCATGGAGGCACTTCTGACCGATTGGTGTCGACCGATACCCAGGTGGTGTCGATCGACGCTGATGTCCAAAATCCGATTCACTACACAGAACAAAAACAAAAACGAAATCAGTATGTACGGACCTAATTGGTGGGTTGCCTCCCACCCAGCGCTTGTTTATAGTCACGAGCCCGACGTTAGTTAAGACATCAGTCGGGACAAGATGGAGAATTCACTCCGAGATAAACCCCACAGCCGTACATCTCAAGCTTCAAAATTTTGCTCATCAGATCTTCTTCTCTCGCTTTCATCTCTGTAGGAATGAGAACTCTAACCTTAGAGAAAGGTTTTGAGGTTCCCTTGCACTTAACCTTATATTCGATCGAATCTCCATCACACTTCTGAGGAATCAAAGTGAAATTAGCAGCAACGTTGATCGTCTTGCTCGTCGCTTTAGTCTTTGTTGCCTTGGTCTTCCCTGCAACCTTCTTGGGGTGTTGGGGGGGTTCACTTGAAACATCTGCGACCCTTGGTTCGATCTTCAGAGGCTCGCCCGAGGCAATGGTGATGCACGAGACAAGTCTGGGTGCTTCTCTAGAAGGAATGACATCGTAGAAGACGTCTCTGTCAATGAAAGAGAAAGAGAGTCTCTTATTAGGCGTGTCCATGATCGCGCCAACAGTAGCCAGAAATGATCTCCCTAAAATCAAGGGTACCGTGGATCCTTGGCTCATCTCCACAACCTGAAAATCAGTAGGAATCAGACAATCTCCTATTTTAACAGGTAAATCAAAAATGGTAGCGTAAGGGAGTGAGCTAGAAGAATTCGCGTATGTGAGAAGCGTGTTAGGAGATTTCATATCAGCTTTCAATCTCTCTGCAATCTCCCTTGACATGACGTTGACACTAGACCCTGAGTCAACGAGAGACTCTTTGAAGTTTACTCCAGAGATGGAGCATGGAACTGAGAATTTCCCTGGGTCTTCCCTCTTTGTCAACTGTCTCAGTGGTGGTGGTATATCAGCGACGGGAGGTCTTGTAACCTTTTTTCTGACAAAAACTTGCTTCTAGCAGCCTCCCACTCTTCTCTTGTCAGCTTGGGAAAAACAGGGTAAGGTAGCTTTGGCTTGTATACCCGCTCCTCAACCATCTCTGTCCTTTTCTCAGTCATTGATTCAGCTTGCGAAGGGTATCGACCGATACCAGATGAGTATCGATCGACACTGGAGTTTTGTATCGTTTCTGCGGGTTGGTGTCGATCGATACAGATAGGGGTGTCGATCGATACGCGTGGAATGTCAGAATTCTTAGCTTTATCTTCAGCAACCTTCGAATCTACAGCAGGTCTCGGGAAGTGTCGATCGATATCAAGCAGGTATCGGTCGATACTAGTATCACTGCATACGTACACAGTCATCTCAGGCTCAAAATTCTCTTTTCTAGCGCTCGAAGTGATTGCATTGACATGTCCATGCTGTGGTTGAACTGTCTTTCCTTTGACAGCTGCTGATGTCTCGAGCTAATTGATTCTCCAAAGATCTTATGATGGGTTTCGAGAGCGTTGATTTTCCCACTCAGATCATTGTATACATTATCCAGCTTTCTGTTAAAATCAACGGTCATCTTTTCTTGTCCCTGCAGAATCTGTTCCAAGAGGATATCCGTCTTACTCTCTGCAGCTCTAGGAGAAAGTGGTTGGTAAGCTGAATTACCGTATTGGCGAGTGAAATCACTGCTCTGAAGTGGTTTTTGGGTGAATTGAGTGCCACCAAAACCAGATTGGTTACCTCCAGACTTGTAACCACCTTGCTGATTGTTGTTGAAACCGCAGTTGTTGTTGTAACCAAATCGCTGACCCTGAAAACCAGAACCACCAATGTAGTTAACACCCTCTGCCTCATCTTCAATGTTCTCTACTTCCTCAGCAAAATGTACAGCCTTCTTTGTCTTTCCCACTAAGAGGTTGTGCATCGTGTCCAGCTTCGCTGAAACCTCAGCAATCTGTGAACCGTCAGCAACACTAGCGAGCCGTTTTCGCTCGAAATCAGCATTCTTGGTGCTATTACTAGACGCCAAGTTCTCAATCAGCTTCACAGCATCGGTTGGAACCCTAGTGTTGAAGTTCCCATTACTTGCAGAATCCAATGCCATCTGATACCGCCAATCAATGCCCCTGTAAAATACCCCGAGCAACTGAACTTGAGTGAAACCGTGATGCGGACAGTCTCTCTGGTAGGATCTGAATCGTACCCAAGCAGCCTTGAGTGCTTCTGTTGGACCCTGAGAAAATTGAGAGATCTTGTTCCTGAGCTCCTCCGATCTCGCATCGTCATAGAAATTGTTCAGGAAAGCGTTCTTGGTCTCATTCCAAGTAGCGAGAGATCCGGGAGGCAACTGCTTCAGCCAAGAAGTCGCTTCTCCACCAAGAGAGTATGGGAAGAGCTTACAAAAGAGATATTCCTGTGGCACTCCATTGTACTTCATGCTAGTGACCAAATCTTCAAATTTCTCAATGTGATCCATAGGGTGTTCATGAGAAAGGCCTGTGAAGAGGTGCTGTCCCACAAGAGCGAAGTAAGCAGGCTTCAGCTCAAAGTCATTTCTCTGGAAAGTCGGAATACGGATCGCTGCACGATTTGCATAGAATTGATCCGGTCTGTTGTACTCTCCAAGCGTCCGTTCAGCCTCAGCAGGAGGTTGACGTACACCTCTATTGCGATCTACATCAGGTAGTCCAGCAGCAGCTATTGGTTGTCCAGCTGCGTCGCATATCTGACCAGCTGCGTTTCTGTAAACACCTTCCTCATCACGCACTAAACCCTGTGGAAGATCCATTTCAACTTGAATACCCTTAGCTTTTCGATTTATGCGTTCAAGCTCTGCTAGCTCTGTGAGGGAGAGATTGATCAGTGGTGTGTCCTTCTTTCTCCTGGTAGCACGCTGATGCATACACCTGAAAATCAAAAGACGAGAAAATAAGTAACCAAAATTCAAAAACAGACGTTCAGTGTCGATCGATACCAATGGAGTATCGATCGATACTAACGACGAACTTAGACAAAATCGACAGCTAAAATTCTAATGGTGAATTTTTAGAGTCCCCGGCAACGGCGCCAAATTTGATATGCTCAAATTAATACCCTAAAAGTACTAAAGCAGTTGCTGCAGTATATCAGGGGTCGAACACAAGAACTCAAGAAAATTCACACAATAAAATAAAAGATTACAGATTTTGCTAAGCAAAGAATAATAAATGAGAAAACAATTGATTGAAATAAGCTTAGGTTGATTGATATGGATGGAAACTAGGCTCAGGGAAATTCTCAGGAAATCAATGATAGATAATAAATTAATCAATTAAGGTTCAATTCAATTAAGCGCCGTTCTTGAACTCAAACACGAAAGTATAGTTAACCAACTGTCGTTGTGAAAACTAACTAAGTCTAAAATCTAGAATTCCAAATCTCTTTGCAAATCGTACACAGTAAACCAGCAATCAATTCAAGTTTGATATGTTCACAATTCGATTAAACCAAATCTCTTTGTAGATAATCCAATTGCTCACCCTAGGTTTTATCAGATTACTCAATTGCACTGTCGTGCCTAATTGATTAATCTAGGTTCTATGTTCTAAGAGATCAGGTTAGAAATAGCTTTGAGAACAACCTATGGTGAAGAACTATTCAGATTTTGAACCCTAACAAATCAATCATCATAAATCAGAGAAATCCATATGAGAAAACCCTAAACCTAAAAGGAGACTACTCAGACATGATAAATGAAACAAATACCATAACTGAATAAATCATGAAATTAAATACAACAAAAGAATAAAAACAAGGGTTCGGGATCTTCTCTATGATGAACACAGTTCTTGGATCCGTCTCCCTCACAAAAGCTCTCAATTCTCAATGGTGGCTCCAAATAATAGTCAAAAGTAAAGTCTGTTCTAAACCCTAAAACTTGCTTAAAAACCCCCCAAAACACGAGCTGGGCTTCCTCTGTAAATATTGGGATGATTGGGCTTTTGTGGGCTTCCTTGAAAATCTCTCCTGCGTCTCGAGTGCGTGGGTATCGATCGATACCAGGGTGAGTGTCGATCGATACCAGGCCTTCAAAACGGGTACTTTCTTCGGTTTGCTCCAAAAAGGCTCCTAATGTCCCCAAAATCTCCAATTTCGTCCCAAACGTGCTAAAACCTGAAAGGAACCTAAAATGATAGAAAAAGCACTAGAAAGACTCGATAAAACGACTTATATCATGGCTAAAAACGGGTAAAATCCATGATATATCATATGTCCAAAGAAGGAGTAAGCTTAAGGCTTGGAAACCGTCAAAAGAGTGTTCTTCGTTTCAACCGTAATCGAGGTGAGTGCGTGACCGTGGTTAGAACTATATGATCATTGATTTTTCGTGATTGATGTGTGCTTAGGAACTAGACCATTGGGCGTGAAATGGGGATTGTCCATGTTGTGTGTTGTGTGTGTAATGGAGCTTTATTACGGTATGTGTTTTGATTGTTCTTTAAGTACTTTTCGGTTGCGTTAAATCCTTGGTTATATGTGTTCATAGCCGTGGGGACGGGATGACCGCCTCACTAAGCATTATCAATGCTTATGCGCCTCTTTTGGTGCAGGTAAAGAAAATACTTAGGGGATGGAGCGCGTGGAACCAAGGCTGAAGTGAAGGAAAAGGATGATCTAGGCGGGTTCAAACGGGTTCTTGCATCTTGTGTTTGGGTTGTTTATATGTATTCCAAAGTTAATGTTTAGAACTTGTTAGTGTTATTTTAAGATGATTTTTGAATGGTTTAAGTTTGGTACTTAACACATTTTGTGTATGGTTGTTGCCTTGTGTTGGTATGACTTGTGTTGGCTTGTTGAGATGGCTCTCGGGTTGCAGGACAAGGGTAGGGATCGACCGATCCAGGTAGGATCGATCGATCCTATGGGGTCGTTTTGGCTCATAAACCTTTTGAGGAATCGGGATCGATCGATCTCGGCAAGATCAATCGATCATAAGGGGCCGATTTGGGTCAGAGACTCGGGAAAATGTGGGAGGAAAACGAGTTCGATCGATCCTGGGGAGCCCATTTGGGTCAGAAGCTTCTGGTCCGCTTTTAAGGGTCAGGATCGACCGTTCCTGGGAGGATCGACCGTTCCTGTGGGGCGTTTTTAAGGTAGAAGCTTCTGGTCTGTTTTTAGGGGTTAGGATCGATCGATCTGAATGAGATCAATCGATCCCTATTGTATTAAAGTTTAAGTGTTTGTCTTGTATTAGATGTGAAGTCTTTAGTTTGGGTAGCAAGTAAGTTTTAACTATTCATCGATTATAACTCTTTTAAGAAAATTTTTAAAAATTTCGTATTTTCCGCGGGTTTCGTCTTAATTTTTTTGGGGTAGGGCGTTTCAATTTGGTATCAGAGCGAAAGCGGTTCTAGGATGTTGTGTGGTGTATTGCTTGTTATATGCTGCTTGATGTTGTTGGTTGTTTGATATGGGTGTTTGATTGTGTGGTGGAGTATGGGTTGGGGTTAGAGATCATCCTCTTCGGCCTTTTAAAAAGGTTCCACGGTAAGTCTTCTCTTGTGTTGTATGTTGTTAAGTTGTGAGCATGGAACTCTCTGTTGCTTGTGTGGATAATGAGAAAATCATTGAGGTAGAGATTGAGGTAGAGGTGGAAGGGTGGCAAGGAGTAAGTCAGCTGAGAGTGTGGAGGTTGTGAACCCCATTGGTGAATACTAAACCGGGATATATGAAGTTGCTGGCGGTGAGGATAGTAGAACTGCGGCTGATGCGGCTCAAACAAATGGTGTTGAACCGCGAGTTGAGGCTCAGCAACAAGCGCGTCATGACCAAATGGGGTAGATGTTGAGCTTATTGGCTCAGATCTTGGAGCCGTTACCAAGGACAGTACCTGCTCCAGCTCCTGATGTGCCACCCGAAGTTGATGTTAAACCACCGAGAGTGGCGAATCATGAGATTAGGGGAGAAATTATAGAACTGACGAATCCTGTTGTATCTCATCGTGTTGGGTCATATGCAAAGGCTTGGCACTAAGTTCTTTCCGGGAGGTGCTAAGCCGGTGGAGGCGAGGGAATGGAGGTCAAGAATGGAAGGAAACTTCCTCTCGGTGAGATGCCCTGATAAGTATAAGATTGATCAGGCAGTGCATTACTTGGAAGTTGATGCATAAAGGTGGTGGAGAAGCGTGTTGGCGAAGAGAGCCAACGGTGCTGACACTTGGGAGGGATTTTGTGAGGAGTTTAATTTGAAGTACTTCCCGCAAGAGGCCGTGGATAGATTGGAGATGGAGTTCTTAGATTTGTCTCAGGGAACGAGGTCGGTACGGGAATATGAAGTGGAGTTTAACCGACTTCGATGATTTGCGGGAATAGGCTTCGAGGATAAACATGCCCCAAGTAAAGAGGTTTTTGCGCGGTATGCACCTTGAGTTGAAGAATAGATGCATTGTGAGGGTTATGCATTTGTGGCTGCGTTGGTTGAGAGAGCGGCCCTATTGGAAGAAGGGTTAAAGGCGGATGCTAAAGTGGCTAACTTAGAGACTCAAGTCAAGAAGTCTCTTAGCTCTGGTTCAGGGAAGAGTGCGGAGTTTGAGAGGTAAGGAATATGTTTGATGCTTGAGTGCTTCCTTCAGATGTTTTGGAACATGATTTACGTGGTATTTGAGAGCATGTTGATGAGAAAGGTGGGTTAAGTTTTTCTTTTTTTTTTAGTTGCTTGGGGAAGTCAAGAATCATGCAAGTTTCGTTGAACTCTGTTTTTAGAACAGAGGAGGATCGATCGATCCACAGGGGTAGACCGATCGATCCACTATGTCGGTTATGTGATCATAGATATTTTGAGGAAAGGATCGACCGAGTCTAAGAGAGGATCGATCGATCGGGTGTGTCAGACAGTTCAGGATCGATTTAGATAAGTAAGATCGATCGTGTTGCAAAGGACCGATCGATCCTTGGAAATGATCGATCGATCCGGCCAGATGCTCGGTTTGGGTCTGTTTTCGGCAGTTGGGATCGATCGATCAGGGGATAGGATCGATCGATCTGATTTTTGAAAGTTGATTTTCGAGGAGTAGATGGATGAACGACAAGGTAATTGCTGATTAAGCCATTTGGGGAATGTTGATGGTTGCTAGATCGTATGATCTAGGTTGATTATTGAGAGGGTTGTCTTATGAAGTGAGGACATGTCCTGGTTAAATAATGTTACGATCTAAGGGTACATTAGATCGTAGAACATGATGGGTTTGGCATATGGCATGAGGGCATATCATGACCAAATGCTGTTACGATCTAAGGGTATATTAGATCGTGAAAACCTAATGTGGTGGGCGTTATTGCTAAATAGAATAGCTAGCGATGTGAATGATACATGATGAGGATTTCATGTATCGGTGGTGGTTGATACATGATGTGGACTTCATGTATCGGTGGCGATCAGACACATGATGAGGTACTTCATGTGTTGTTAGGGGTTGTACGGATACATGGTGTGGTATTTCATGTATTCGTAGTGGTTAGCCACATGATGAGGCAATTCATGTGTTGTCATGATTGTGTGCAATGCGTTGTTTCATTACTTGGTTCTGAGGATTTGGATGTGGTGTCGTTAGATCCTAACACGTGGTGGGGTCATTAGGGATATGTGGTATCTAACCCTAATGATGTTGGTTAGGATTATGAGGTATTTAATCCTAACAGAGTTGGTTTACCGATGGGGAATTATGTGGTATTTAATCCTAATGGATCGGTAAACCGGGTGAGATATGGGCATAAGATCTTGCAGGGCTTCGCCTATTCAGACCAGTGATATTGGATTCCGATAAGCTTAGTTCTGGGCGACCTAACTCGTTCGGACCAGTGATATTGGATTCCAACGGGTTAGTCATTTTATAGCCACGTTGGATCTTGCGGTATTGGAGTTCGGGGGTTGTTGGTGAACCAAGTATGAACAATGCGTGATGTAATGTGAAAAGTGAAGTCTCGTATGGTGTAGTTGAGCTGTAGTATGAGTGTGACTGCATTCACTGCTGGGTTGTAGTGTAAGTACGGTTATGACTAGAGTTGAGTCATAGCGGAAGTACTGATATTTTTGGTAATTATGGTGATCAGTTATGGCTGATATGCTGCGACCAGACCTTGGGTCATAGTTATGATGTTATGACGGTCGTTGGATGGTGGCTAACGTGTTTTGACCGATTTGTAGTATTCGACGGGAATTATTAAAATATGGGTGTTTATCGAAATTGTTACGAGGGATTAATACATGATACGGTATTTCATGTATTAGGGATGTCGAGTACATGATTGGTTATTTCGTGTATCGACGGGTTTGACACATGATGGGGGGTATTTCATGTGTTGCGGAGTTGGGAGCGGTGTTTTGTTCCGTCTTGGTCCGAGGATTTTTGGGTTTATGTCATTCGATCCTAATACGTGGTTGGGGTCGATAGGCTTATGCGATATTTAATCCTATCGACGGGTCATTGGGGTTGTACGATATTTAACCCTAATGAGGGGTCATTAGAGTTATGTGGTATTTAGCTCTCATGACGTTGGTTAGGATTATATGGTATTTAATCCTAATCGGGGGGTTTACCGATTAGGATCATGTGGTATTGATCCTAATAGATCGGTAGACCAGGGTGGGGTCCTATGATGATTGGATCTCACGGGGACTTAGTATATTAGGGTCCGGTGTTATTGGATTCTAATGTAATAGGTCGTTTGACGGACTTAACTCGTTCGAATCCGGAGACATTGGATTTCGACTCGTTCGAATCCGGGGATATTGGATTTCGACTCGTTCGAATCCGGGGATATTGGATTTCAACTCGTTCAAATCCGGGGATATTGGATTTCGACGAGTTAGCCGTTGGGTGACCACGTAGGATCTTGTGATGTTAGAACCAGGGGTGTTATTGGACCAAGTATGGAATAATACTGAGCTTGATTGATAACCCTACAGGGGTGGTGGTAGAGTTGTGGTACCACGACTACCGTTAGAGTGTAGCTGTTGTGCTATAATTGTTGCTAAGAGTAGCAAGTGGACTAGAGACGTATCTGAGCGGACGATACAATCCTTGAGTTTGCTGAGAACTTGGTGAGTATGATTAGTGCCTTGCAGTTGTGTGTTGTCTCTGATGAGTTAGAGCCGTTAGGGCTAGAAACGGCTGACCAGACTGATATTTTAAGTAAAGTGCGGCCACACAGGGAAAAGATAAGGCGTTTGCTAAGGCTCCTAAGGATGAGAAGACTGAGTACCAAGTTTCGAATAGTGGGACCATTCTAGTCAATGGTCAAGTTTGTGTGCCTAATGACGAGGAGTTGAGGAGAGATATTCTTCGAGAGGCACACCAGAGTCGATTTTGATTCATCCCGGGGTGACTAAGATGTACCGAGATTTGAAGCGGTATTATTATTGGGCTGGGATGAAGAGAGGCGTAGCCAACTGGATGGCTAGTTGTGAGACTTGTTAGCTAGGAAAAGCTGAGCATCAGGTTCCGAGTGAGTTGTTACAGAGTTTACCCATTCTTGAGTAGAAATAGATGCGCTTATGATGGGTTTCATGGTCGGATTACCGAGTTCTCGGGGTAAGGATGCTATTGGGTTATAAATGATCACTTAACCAAGTCAGCTCATTTCCGAGTGATATGGAAGTTAAATGGGGCTTGAGTTTTGGTGCAGAAGTACATTAATGAGATAGTAAGGCTACATGGTGTACCTGTGAGTATTGTATCGGATCGTTATGGTAAGTCTCATCGATATTCTGGCGATAGTTCCAGAAGGAGATGGGTACTAAGGTACACATGAGTACATCGTATCATCCTCGAACAGACGGGCAATTAGAGAGAACCATTCAGATTCTCGAGGATATATTGAGGATGTGTGTGTTAGATTGGAGTGGCCATTGGGCCGACTACCTGAGCTTGGTAGAGTACATGTAGGATGTGATAACATATGAGGTTTGATGTGGTAGTCCAGGCATGATGCCATTATGCTGAACTCAAGTGGGGGAGCGAAGCATATTGGCGAGAGCGTGGTGTAGGAGACTCCGTAGGAGATCGGAGTCTTGAAGGTTAAACATGAGAAAGGAAACTCCTGAGATTAAGGTCATGTGGGATTATGTTGGGGTTGACAAGAGAACTATAGAACTTGAGGAAGGATGGAAGTGCAGGTCTCCCAGTTGGGTTGTAAGGCGGGTTAAGCCTTCAGATTCGAGGACGAATCTAATTGGTGGGGGAGAATTGTAACATCCGTGTTCCGTCATTCTCTTGTATCATGTTTATTCGACTCTTGACGGTCATCGTAACCCTCGGGATTGTTTATTTAGATGGAGTTTGTTAATAAAAAGGTTATTAATAAAATAAGATGTTTATAATTGATACATGATGTGAATTTCGTGTATTGGGTGTTATATAATACGTGATGAGGATTTCACGTGTTATAGGTGATTCGACACATGATGCAGATTTCATGTGTGAAGGTGATGTCGGGTGAGTTGTCCCTACGTTACTTGGTTCGGTGGAGTAGGGTTTAAAATCGTTAGATCCTAATGAGACATGTTTAGGATTATATGGATTTAATCCTAAGCGGATAAGGATTATATGGATTTAGCCTTTATCAAAGGATTACGTGGATTTAATCCTCGGGTGGTCGGGATTATGTGGATTTAATCCTGATGGGAGGGTTTGTCGATTAGGGCTTTGTGGATTTAGTCCTAATACATCGATAAACCGAGTGACAACTATGTGGATTTAGTTCTCGAGTGGACTTCGCCTGGTAATCCGGTTATAGGACTCGATGGGCTTAGTCGTCAAATGACCACGTGGGATCTACGGTATTGACTCCGAGATTGTTATTGAACCAAGTACGAGAAGATATTGGGCTCGAATGATGGCCCTAGGGGCGGTGATTGAGTTAAATCGAGTAATAGATCGATTGCGATTCAGTAATCCCGAGCGGTTCGATTTAGCGGAATTAAACAGTAATTCCGGGGTTTTGACGGGAGTGAAAGGAAATATTTGGGACGGGGAGATGTCTCACGTATTTCGGAAAATTAAATGGGATTACTAAACCGAGGGAGGAAAAGAATTTAATCGTTGCGGTTTAGTGGAATCGGATCGGTTTGGTTTAATTGAATTAAACTAACATATACATACACATATATGTATGTAAAATATCTCCCCTCTCTAATATTCTTGAAGCTTCTTCTTCCTCCTCATTTGGCAAAAAGAAAAGGAACGAGAGAGAGAAGAGAAAGAGGAAAGAGAAAGAGGAGAGGAAGAAAGAGAGGAAGAAGGAGAAGAGGAAGGAAGAAGAGGAAGAGAGAAAGAGGTGAGAAAACATAATTATTGGGGTGGCTTGAGAGGTCCGATCGACCAAGCTAGAGAGCTCGGTTTAAGCTGAGATTTTGTGGGTAAGTTCTCCCATCTCTTGCCTAGTTTTCTACCAAATTTCGTGTTTATTAGGTTGAGTGGTTTGGGAGATATGATTTTTCTCCCTAGACTACCCTGTTTTCGGGCTGTAGCGACAGGGCGAGTTTGATGGAGTGATTGGGCACTCAATTCTTGTTTGTTTGGGCTGAAATTTGGTAGAGAGGTTTTTGATACTTTGATCTTCAAGGTCACCGAAGGAATTTATAAAATATGATATAGGGCAAAAGATATGGTTGGTTAAGTAAAGCTCTGTTTTTGAGGAAAGGAATCCGGATTTTGTTGAGTTAAGCTCTTGAGTTGGGAGCTTGTAATCAGTCTTTTGAGAGTGTGTTGATGATCTCTTGACAGGAGGTTTGTGAGATCTTGGTGTTTGTGTTGTGTGTCCAAAGAAGGAGTAAGCTTAAGGCTTAGAAACCGTCAAAAGAGTGTTCTTCGTTTCAACCGTAATCGAGGTGAGTGCGTGACCGTGGTTAGAACTATATGATCATTGATTTTTCGTGATTGATGTGTGCTTAGGAACTAGACCATTGGGCGTGAAATGGGGATTGTCCATGTTGTGTGTTGTGTGTGTAATGGAGCTCTATTACGGTATGTGTTTTGATTGTTCTTTAAGTACTTTTCGGTTGCGTTAAATCCTTGGTTATATGTGTTCATAGCCGTGGGATGGGATGACCGCCTCACTAAGCATTATCAATGCTTATGCGCCTCTTTTGGTGCAGGTAAAGAAAATACTTAGGGGATGGAGCGCGTGGAACCAAGGCCGAAGTGAAGGAAATGGATGATCTAGGCGGGTTCAAACGGGTTCTTGCATCTTGTGTTTGGGTTGTTTATATGCATTCCAAAGTTAATGTTTAGAACTTGTTAGTGTTATTTTAAGATGATTTTTGAATGGTTTAAGTTTGGTACTTAACACATTTTGCGTATGGTTGTTGCCTTGTGTTGTTATGACTTGTGTTGGCTTGATGAGATGGCTCTCGGGTTGCAGGACAAGGGTAGGGATCGACCGATCCAGGTAGGATCGATCGATCCTATGGGGTCGTTTTGGCTCAGAAACCTTTTGAGGAATCGGGATCGATCGATCTCGGCAAGATCAATCGATCATAAGGGGCCGATTTGGGTCAGAGACTCGGGAAAATGTGGGAGGAAAACGAGTTCGATCGATCCTGGCAAGATCGATTGATCCTGGGGAGTCCATTTGGGTCAGAAGCTTCTGGTCCGCTTTTAAGGGTCAGGATCGACCGTTCCTGTGGGGCGTTTTTAAGGTAGAAGCTTCTGGTCTGTTTTTAGGGGTTAGGATCGATCGATCTGAATGAGATCGATCGATCCCTATTGTATTAAGATTTGAATGTTTGTCTTGTATTAGATGTGGAGTCTTTAGTTTGGGTAGCAAGTAAGTTTTAACTATTCACCGATTAGAACTCTTTTAAGAAAAGTTTTAAAAATTTCGTATTTTTCCGCGGGTTTCGTCTTAATTTTTTTGGGGTAGGGCGTTTCATAAATTCTCTTAAATATTTTAGCATAAAAAAGAGGGGAAATTTTAACTACGTGAAACATGTTAGGCGTAGAAGATAACATTAGAGTTTCTATAGGAGGCAACATCCCTTGTGATGGAGGCACTCACCGCCCAAATGAAGCAGAATGAAGAATGGCTGCTTTGACTTGAAGCAAAGAACGAAACACTGAGGACAGAAAACGCATCTTTGCTCACTGCTGATAGAAGCGTCTAACACCTTGGTGTCGAAGTTGTCTTGTTGATCTCACTTATTGACTCTGTTCACGCTTCCGGCTACACGCATCACACTATTAAAGAGTCTGTGAATGGGGAGAACAACACTGGGACCCCTGTTAAATGGCCCTTGAGCGTGGGAAAACAAGTTTCCTCATCTCTTTGCCCAAAACGCCGATTTGTGATGAGAAAATTCTAAAACCGACTTCATACACCATAAAACCTATAAATACTAGTTTTCAATTAGGTTTTCGAAAAACTTCATAGAACAACACCAGCAGCCTCCAAGGGACGTCCATAGCCTTTGAAGTTCGTCAAAGCTGTTGAATATGTTGAAGGTGATTCAATTTCATTCACAGGTCAAGTTCGAAATTGGTCTGTGTATTTAATTGACGAAGAAGAAGCTAACCCGGTTCAAGTTGAAGTCAGCAAATTTGATTTGATTAAACCACCGGTTTAATTCAAGTGAAGTCTGGTTTAGTGAGATATTAAAGCCAAGTTCTTCGATCATCATCTAAATTCTTTCATTCTGTATTTTTCCATTCTTTGTAACAATACTTGAGAGCAAAAAAGCTGAAATTGTAATTGCCTCAAGATCATTGTTTGATACTCAAAAATCTAGTGGATTGCCGAATCGTATTCGGTCCCAAACGTAGATCTAGTCACACCGGCTAGATTGAACTGGGTAACAAATTCTTTTGCGTTCTTGAGTTTTGATTTTATTTGGGTTGATTTCAAGCTATTTGATAGGAATCGATCTGTAACAATTGGTATCAGAGCTACGGAGGTAGCGTCAATGGCGAACACGAAGCATGAGTTTGAGAAATTCAATGGATCTTCTGATTTCTCCCTCTGGAAGATTCGAATGCTTGCGCATCTTAGTATTCTTGGCTTAAAGACGATTATTCTTGATTTCTCGATGACCAAGACTGTCACATTGGCTAAGATCGAAGGGAAGAAGACTACGGCTGAAGGTGGAGCTGAATCGATTTCGGAATTGATCACGGAGACAGTCACAGATCTGGTAAAGTTAGAGAAATCTGAACAAGCCATGAGCCAAATCATCTTACACGTCGGTGACTCAGTTCTTAGGAAGATAAATCACTGTGAATCTGCAGCAGAAATGTGGAAGACGCTGAACAATTTGTACATGGAAACGTCTCTTCCCAATTGCGTGTATCTGCAACTTAAGTTCTACTCTTTCAGGATGAACGAATCAAAGACTATTAATGATAATGTCGATGATTTCTTGAAGATCGTTGCAGAGCTGGGAAGTCTTAAAATCGTTATAGCTGAGGAGGTTCAAGGTATCTTGATTCTAAACTCCTTACCACCTAGCTATGATCAATTGAAGCATACTTTGAACTATGGAAACAAAACATTGTTTGTTCAAGATGTTGTTTCTTCTGCTAAATCAATTGAAAGAGAACTGATGGAATTAAGAGAGACTTCAAAGGTTACAAGCATTGTATTGTACACGAATAAGAGAGGAAGGTCACCTGTAAGAAATCAGAAGCAAGGTCAGGGAAAGAGTAAGTCTCGATCAAGCTCTAAGGGTCGTTTGACTTGTTGGTTTTGCAAGAAAGAGAGTCACATCAAGAAGGAGAAGCAGGGATCATCACTAAAAGATTGGTGTTTACTGAGGCTTTGAGCATGAATGGTCAAGATGCTAGAAATGCTTGGGTGATTGACTCTGCCTACACATATCACATGTCTTCTAGGAGAGATTGGTTTACAGATTTTCAGGAAAGTGATGGTAGTATGATACTTTTAGGTGATGATCATACAGTAGAGGCCATAGGTAGTGGAACTATTAAAATCAAGGCTAAAGGAGGCTCCATCACAATGCTAAAGGATGTCAGGTATGTACCAAATCTGAGGAGAAACTTGATATCAACAGGTACATTGGACATACTTGGTTTTAAGCATGAAGGTGGAGAGGGTAAACTCAGATTCTACAAAGATGGAAAAACAGCTTTGTGTGGAGAATTGTTTAATGGTCTGTACATACTGCAAGGGCATACAGTAACAGGGGAAAATTGTGCTGTGATTGATAAAGAATACAGTACAGAGTTGTGGCATTGTAGACTTGGGCATCTAAACCTGAACAGCATGAAGATATTGTTAGAGAAAGGTCTGATTGAAAAAAGAAACGCCAAGGAACTCAGTTTTTGTGAGCATTGTGTGATGGGAAAGGCTAAGAAGTTAAGCTTCAATGTTGCTAAGCATGATACAGAGGAGCTGTTAGGATACGTTCACGCAGATCTGTGGGGTTCACCAAATGTAACACCATCACTCTCAGGTAAACAGTATTTTCTCAGTATTATTGATGACAAATCAAGGAAATTTGGTTAATGTTTCTCAGGACAAAGGCTGAGACATATGAGAAGTTCTGTGAATGGAAAGTGTTAGTGGAAAAACAGGTGGATAAGAAACTAAAGGTTTTGAGGACTGATAATGGTTTAGAGTTTTGCAACAATCAGTTTGATGAATATTGTAAGAAGTTTGGCATAGAACGTCATAGAACATGTACTTACACACCTCAGCAAAATGGTGTGGCTGATAGAATGAATCGCACATTGATAGAAAAGGTAAGATGTTTCTTAAGTGAATCAGGTCTAAGTGAAGTTTTTTGGGCAGAAGCTTGATCAACAGGTCTCCTACATCAGCCGTGGATCACAATGTACCTGAGGAACTTTGGCTTAAAAGGAAACCTGGATATAATCACTTGAGACGTTTTGGTTCAGTTTTGTACGTTCATCAGGATCAAGGTAAGTTGCAGCCTAGAGCACTGAAAGGTATTTTTCTCGGTTATCCTCAAGGCACTAAAGGTTATAAAGTATGGCTATTGGGTGAAGAAAAAATGCATTATCAGCAGGAATATGGTTTTTAATGAGAGTATGACTTTTAAGGATCTGCATCCTAGTGAAGAACAAGGAAAAACAGAAGGTAGTGACTAAAACAAGTGTCAACACTGATATACTTAAAGAGAATGCTCATCTAGGTGGAGCAATTGAGAATATAACACGTTATTCAGATTCTGAAAATGCTGATGCAGAGGAGTGTCCTATTGCTAGTATAGATCTGAGGAATTACTAACTTTCTAGGGACAGAACAAGAAGAGTTCCACAAGCTCCAGCTAAGTTCTCAAATTATACTCAATTCGCTTTTGCACTTATTACTGCAGAAGGTCTAAATGTAGAGGAACCACAGTGTTATCACGATGTAACAGCAGATAAAGATTGGCCAAAGTGGAATGCTGGAATGTCTGAGGAGATCAATTCACTCAAAAAGAATGATACTTGGGACATTGTTACTCGGCCAACAGATAAGAAGGTTATCAGCTGTAGATGGTTATACAAGAAAAAACCTGGAATACCCGGAGTTGAATCAGAAAGGTACAAGGCAAGGTTGGTAGCTCGTGGGTTTACTCAGAAGAAAGGAATTGATTATGAGGAGGTTTTTGCACCAGTAGTAAAACATATCTCAATCAGGATTCTTATGTCATTGGTGGTTTATGAGGATTTTGAATTAGAACAGATTGATGTCAAGACAGCCTTCCTACATGGTGAACTTGATAAGAAGCTGTACATGGAACAGCCTGAGGGTTATGAGGAAGGATCTGCACCCAACAAGGTCTGTTTGTTGAAGAAATCACTGTATGGCCTAAAACAGGCACCACGACAATGGAACAAAAAGTTCAACTCCTTTATGATGGATCAAAATTTTTACAGAAGTGATCATGACTCATGTGTTTATGTGAAGGAGGTTAAGACAAATGAATATGTCTATCTTTTACTATACGTTGATGACATGTTATTGGCAGCTAAAAGCAGAGCAGAGATTGACAAGATCAAGGAGGCTTTAAAGGAAAAGTTTGAAATGAAGGATATGGGTGCAGCGAGTAGAATTTTGGGGATTAACATCACAAGAGATAGAAAGCAGGTATGTTGCGTTTATCTCAATCTAATTACTTGAGAAAAGTGGTTCAGAGGTTTAATATGAGTGAAGCTAAATCAGTTAATACACCCATTGGAGCACACTACAAGTTGGCATCTGTTAGTGATGAATATGAATGTGTTGATGAGGAAGTTGTTCCCTACTCTAGTGTTGTTGGTAGTATTATGTATGCGATGATAGGTACCAGACCTGATGTGGCATATGCTATAGGATTGGTAAGTCGGTTTATGAGCAAACCTGGTGAGGTTCATTGGGAATCAGTGAAGTGGCTGCTTAGGTATCTTAAAGGGTCAACAAATCTGGACCTAGTCTACACTAAAGGTAAAGACTTTGATATACAAGGGTTTTTGCGATTCAGATTTTGCAGCTGACTTAGATTGGAGAAGGTCTATTAGTGGATATGTCTTCACAGTTGGAGGAAACACTGTGAGTTGGAAATCGAGCTTGCAGCATATAGTTGCATTATCGACAACGGAAGCTGAGTATATTGCCCTCACAGAAGCAGTCAAAGAGGCAATATGGATTAAAGGATTATTAGAGGATATGAAGCTGAAGCCAAAATCAGTTTCAGTATGGTGTGATTCACAGTCAGCCATATGTCTCTCCAAGAACAATTCGTTTCACGAAAGAACAAAGCATGTAGCAGTCAAGTTCTTTTTCATTAGAGATGTGATAGAAGCTGGTGAAGTTGAGGTAAAGAAAATTCACACCTCTCAGAACCCTGCAGACATGCTTACTAAAGGGATTCTAGTGAAAAAGTTTGAAGCAGCCTTGGATTTTCTGAAGCTGCTTAGGTGATACGGTGAAGTATCACAGCCGAAGGTAAGATTGAAGTAAGTGCAGTCCACTAGTTGTTTTTGAATGAAAGGTTGAATCAAGGTGGAGTGTTGAATGTGTTGAAGGTGATTCAATTTCATTCACAGGTCAAGTTCGAAATTGGTCTGTGTATTTAATTGACGAAGAAGAAGCTGACCCGGTTCAAGTTGAAGTCCACAAATTTGATTTGATTAAACCACCGGTTTAATTCAAGTGAAGTATGGTTTAGTGAGATATTAAAGCCGAGTTCTTCAATCGTCATCTAAATTCTTTCATTACATATTTTTTCATTCTTTGTAACAATACTTGAGAGCAAAAAAGCTGAAATTGTAATTGCCTCAAGATCATTGTTTGATACTCAAAAATCTAGTGGATTGCCGAATCGTATTCGGCCCCAGATGTAGATTTAGTCACACCGGCTAGATTGAACTGGGTAACAAATTCTTTTGCGTTCTTGAGTTTTGATTTTATTTGGGTTGATTTCAAACTATTTGATAGGAATCGATCTGTAACAAAAGCACTTTAGATTTTAGATTATTGTTTTGCTTCCAAGGGAGAAGATCTCATATCTTTGTATCTCGATATTGAGAAGTATTTTCTGAACCCTTTTTACTCCTATTCGATTTATGATTATGCACTTCTTTATACTTGTCGTGATGTCTTGTTTAACCATGACTGAGTAGTTTATTAGTTGGGTTTAAGGGTTATTCAAGGGAGATTTTCAAGATTGATTAGTTTAAAATGGTGATTTCTAGGGTAGTTTCATTTACACGGTTCACTTGATCTTAATGAATGTGGTTAGTTTCATGAGCTAGCTTCTCTTACATCCAAATTTTATTCTATAACAAAAGAGAAAGAGGACTTAGAGAGGTCAGACTTGTAAAAAACTAAAAGGATGGATGTGCTTTTATATTGAAAGGTTTGTTTTTTTTAGGAAATTTCATATTATTATTAAAATGTAGATTTCTTTTTAATTGGTTGAATGAAAGAATCCGGAAAGGTTTAATTTTAATTAATTTCATATTAATTAAAGAGTTAATATTCTTCTTTTTTCAAATGGGAAAGTAAGATTAGAAAATTCAACAAAATTAAATTTAAAGTTGAAACAAGTTTAGTTATTTTTATTATATAATAATGAACCACCAACTGTTTGAAAAGATCACCGCCACCAGGCCCTCCTTTGTTGGTGTAGTATTCAGGGAGCACAAGAATTAATGAGATTAGGGATGCAACAGGCCCTCCTTTGTTTGGTGTAGTATTCACAAAGCATAAGAATTAATGAGATTAGGGATGCAAAAAGAAATTGGCAATGGGAATGATGTCAGAATGCTGAAGGATGCATGACTGCCAACAAAGCCACCAAGACCACCAAAACCTAAAGAAGACTTTGATCCTGGGAGTTACAATGTGTCTCACTTCAAGGAGACCCATTCTGATGAATGGAACATCTGCGTACTTAATGCAGGGTTTCCAATGGAGGAAGTTAAGCTAATCACAAAGATCAAGCCAGGTGGCAGCATTCAAAGGCTTCTTTCTCATGGACTTATAACAACAATGGTGAATACACTGTCAAGTCAGGACATTGGGTCTGGAGGAACATCCAACACCCAGAAGAGGATTTAAAAACAGTTAACAATCCTAGTTTAAACCCTTTGTATGAAGCTCTCTCGCAGACAAAAGCTCCTCCAAAGATTATGCATTTCTTCTGGAAGGTTTTAGCATATTGTGTGGCCACAAGTGCAAATATGAGGAAGAAGAGGCTTACACAGGGAGGTGATTGTCCTCGGTGTCCAGATAGAGAAGAAGACATCAACAACATTTTTTTTTCTATGCCCTTATGCAAGACTTTTATGGGCTTTATCTCCAATACGACACCTGCTTCTATGAGAATCTAGGGAATCTCTTGTTACAAGATGAGAACTGGAATGAGGAGGATAAGATGAGACACATGATATGCCTTGGATTTTGTGGTTAATATGGAAATGGAGAAATGATCTGGTTTTCTCGGCATGTGACTGGCCTGCAAATGAACTTATTGAGGAGGCAAAGTAAGAGTGTCTTTCATGGTTTGAATGTAATGTTGAGACTATTGATCGTAATTCAACTCCAATTTCAAGTTCTAGCTCAAATGCAGGTGTTATGCATCTTAAGAAGTGGAAGGCACAAACAGAAGGTTGTCTCAAATGCAACACATATGGCTCTTGGGGAAAAGATAAAGACGCCTCAGGCATTGGTTGGATTCTGTGGAATTAGTCTAGGCGTGTTATACATTTAGGTGCAAAATGTATGTCTCAACTCATCTCTGCTTTGCATGTGGAAGTTGCGGCTCTTGTTTGGGCAGTAGGCTGAGTCAAAAACTTAGGGAATAGCAATGTATTTTTGAGACAGATTCTTCAAATCTTGTCTAGGCTATCTATGAGCCCAGAAATTGCCAAGTCTTCACAGCTACTCCTTGGATATCTTAGGCATGTGCTCGGATGCTATGGGTTTTGTTTTTAAGTTTTTGTATCGTTCTAGTAACTCTTAAGCTGATGTTATTGCTAGAACTGTCTCTTTCAACCTTATGTATTTTGCGACTTTGCTTCTAACCCCTCCTGTGTGGTTACAAGCCTTTGTGGACTCGGACATTTGTGGACTAGTTTCCCCTTTTTAGGCATAATAGAAGTTGGTTTTGTGTTAAAAAAAAAAAAAAAAAGATCACCGCGATGTCATTTTGAATCTTATAGCTTCTTTTTTACATCAATGGTTGACTTTGATCTATAGCTACTAGCTAAAGATATAGAGATTGAGTTGAGCTGCGATTATTAAAGACTGAATGTAATTTTAATATAATTAAGAAACTTATTTTCTTAGTGTTAAAAATAACAAATCACCTTTCGAGTAACATATGTCATATAAAGTGTTTATTATATAATTATAGTCACTTTTCCAATCAAATTTTGAGATGTGCTAATAATTTTTTTCTCATTATAAAAAGAAATTAAATCACTTATCCAATAAAATTTTGAAATATGTTAAAAATTTGAGAAGAAATAAATATAGATTTAAAATAATGCCATCATCACCACCAATCTAGTTAGGGTTAAATCCAGAACATTTTCCTAAACCCAAATAACCAAAATCAAACTGAAACCCCCAAACCAAAACCAAAAAAAATATAATTTAGCAAAACCGAAAAAAAACAAATCTAAAATTTCATGAAGAACCAAATCTTAAAATACCAAACTCTGATCCGGTCAAGGCCGGTCCTAAGCAGAAGATGATTCGGAAGGATCGAAGACTTGCCCAACGAACAAAACAGTTCCGGTTTTGTCTTCTCTAATCAAGTAAAGAAATGGATGATCTGCCACAAAATCTATCGGAGGAGGAGGGATAAAAGCGCTGCAGCCACTAGCTATAGCGAAAGCAGTAGCAGCCGCAGCTTCTGCACCTTCTTCATCGATCTCAATCAAAGCTTTATGGTACAGTGAAACATTAAGCTCCACGTCATCGAAAACTCTTGAAGCTTCAAACCCGAATTCGATCTTAAACTTTGGAATTCTGAATTCACCAACACTAACTCTTCCACTCGGAATGTAACTATCCAAGAATCCATCAGTAGATGTTATTTTCTCCACAAGATTATTCAATCCATCTTTCTCGTCCGGGAGATAGAAATACATCGAGAATTGGCGACTTGTATCATTATCATTGCCTTATTGGTATGGTAGGCTAAGGACCTTGAAACCATTGTAAGCCTTAATATATTGTCTTTCATAGCTTTTCATGAAAGGCACATGTACTTGTTTACCATTGACAAGGTGGAAAGGTTTGCGTATCGTCATTGACTTATCGAATTTCTTTACCCAGGCTCCCTTGAAGTACAATGCGTTTCCATAAATCTGATCGGTTTGGCTTGTAACGGATCCACGAGGAAGAAGATTTTTGATGAGACCATTGGTGTGAAGTGAAGCCCACGAATTCACTTCCATACGCACTTCTTCGGCCTTCAAAAAAAAAAATTAATAATAATCACAAAACCACAACCGAACCAAACCAAAGTTCAAAGATATGAATTAGAAGCAAAACCGAAAATATTGAATGAGATATGTAGTTTCTCTAACCGCTCTGTTATAAAGTTTCTCTTGACCTAATCTAATCAAAGCAAATTCGAAATCGATAAGATATATTTTGTTGGAACTTAATTTTGAACAAATCACTGCGGAAGATTTATTGAATTAAGGAAAAAGATCATATCTCGCCTCCATGTTGTTCGGTTTTTAAAGTGTTTTCAAAACGTATTTTTCATTTCAAAATATGCTGTTTTCCAATCCGGATTACATATTTTTGTAGAAAACTTAGAGAAATCAGAAACTAACCTTGGATCGGAAATCAACTTGAGCAAAATCAGCTTTGAAGAAATTCTCAAAGAGATCTTTCGACTCGGCACTACATAAAAGTGATTGCTCTATCCACACTCCATTAACTGCCGCGATTTTTGGCCCACCTCTTTTGCTTCCGTCGACAAGGACCACGGAAGCGATTTCGCGGAAGATGGCGTTGAGCTCATCGGTGGAAGAAGACCTAAGAAAGGAGAGGATGGATGATCTTAGTGTTTCGCTGTCGGAGGTAGCAGCGGTAATGGTGAGAACGGAGTTGATAGATGTCGGAGAGAAGACGAAGTTAGAGTTTCTGGCTACGGCAGAGATTACTTTCCCTGCAAGGAACAGAACAAAGTCGTTTTGCTTCTTAATCGCTTTTTGCATATCCATCTTTTGCTTTTTCTTCGCCTTTGAGAGAGAGGGCTCTGCGATTTTTGATGTGCTAAGTTTTTGGTTTTTGTGTATATATATAGATAATATATGATGCCTAGTCTCTAATCAAGATAGAGCTATGTTTTTTTTTTTGCATCGTCGAATCAGGAAAAAAATCTTGTGAGATAATGTCATATAATAATATGTTAAGAAAAAAATATGTTAATAAAACAAAAAATTCTATTTGCATCGTCGAATCAGGAAAACAAATCTTGCTTGTTTAGTAAATTTTTTTATTTAGAATTGAGATATTGTCATATAATAATATGTTAATAGAACAAAAAATCTATAAACATAAACTTTCTGTCATATAGTTACTTTTATGATAAAACCTAATTAGGATCCTCGGGTTTTATATTGAATTTGTAATTTAAATATATTATTTTATATAATAAATTTTTATTTAATTATAATAAAATTTAAGTGAAGTTTTTAAAGTATGATTATTTATAATAAATTTTTCAATGAATATGTGTCATTTTGTTTTTAGTAATATTATAAAATTAATTGAGATTGAACTTAGCACCACTTATACTATATCCAATACATATCTTACTTTTAAAGTTAAATAGATTTTAACTAAAATATAATACTAGTTTCTAACATAGAATTTCTTAACTTTTAGGAATTTTTTTAATAATAAAAATAAAGATATCATTATTTTTGACATATGCCAGAAAAATTTTCAAAAGTGTTTAATGATATTATTATAGTCACTTTTCCAATTAAATTTGACATATGCCAATTGTTTTTAATTATTATAACAGAAACTAAATCACTTATCTAACAAAATATTAAAGTACTAGGATATAAGATCAAAATATTAGAAAATTGTAATTCTTCTAAAACTTTACGAAAATAATAATATCAATTTTTATAATATCGAATCTTTGTAATATCCGCATAAACATTTTGTAATCAGAAATAATAAACCAATTTTTCATACTCGACAATATTGAAAATTTTTTGTTGGGAAAATTATATATAAAATCAGGATATTTTCTTTGATTTAACCGAAGAAAAAAGTAAAGTTTTGGAAGATTTCGACATTCTATGATATTCATTAAGATTTTTTGAAAAATATTAACCCAGGATATTCTAAGATTGATTTCCTAGAATATATTTTTCTGTTGAAAGATAAAATGTCTATTAGCGATATTGAATATTGTGATATATTGTTCCCAATAGAAAATTTCCGGATATTTTTATTTAAATTTTAATTATATTTTGTTCTGTTTTAATTAACATATTTTGTATAGAAAGTGAAGCAGACGCAAACACAAACGTAAACATCATTGATCATTCAATCATATCAAAGAAAAGTTCAACTTTGTGATGCCACATACATAAAATTACAAGCATTTGAAGTGTTCATGTCAATGTCTTCACCGTATTTATGCCAAACACAATTGCTTACTAAGAACACCCTCATTTTATCACACTTCTCTCGAACATACGCACTTTACGCACTTTAGAGATGTTCTCATTCGCTATATATGAAAAGACTATGAAAAAAAAAAAAAAAAACTTTGAAAAGACAGAAGTATTGACTTACGTTTTGGTCTCTCCCAGCCTGAAGAATGTTTGAGCTAGGGAAGATCTTCAGCTTTGAAAGCTTAAGGACATTGCGATGGGAGAAGGTGGAGACATCCTCAGGATCGGTAGGTACCTCTCCAAGAGGGGTATGCTATTGAGCATTAAAAGTTGGAAGGCGAGGGTGAACCCATGAGTTGCTGTATGCGGCTGGCATAACTTCTCAGCAAGCGCATTCGCTGATTGGTTTTTAGTGCCAACTTTTACCATCAACAAAGTCAACATAAAGGACTCGTGGCCCCATGGATACTTCATAAATGTGTGGACGTCCTTTAGCATCTCCACAACATCCCTAGACGCCTTAACAGTGGACGAGTTGCAGAGTAGAATACCCTCGACAATAACAATCAGAGGCGGCGTAACCTACGGCTGCAAAGCATACGTTGGGCCGGTGGCAGACGCTTGTCTCGTTTCAACAAGTTAACAATTTCGAGAATGGTACATGTCTTATGCGATCCAATTAATGTGTACCAATATTGGTCCTCTCTTGGGGCTAGCGTTTGCATTGCCTTAATCTTATCTTCTGAAGGGAATGGGGAGCAGTTAAGCCCCGTGAGAAGAGCAAACTCTCTGAGCGAGAAGCAGATTGGATAACCGCCAAATACAAACCACATTTCATGTTTCTTGGTAATAACAAGAGATCTACAAAGCAACTAGTGGACAAGTTTGCCATATAGGGAACACCGGTGGATGGGTAATTCAAAGTGGCGAAAAGGAACTTTTCTACAACCAAGCGAACTCTGGAGTACCATCCATAACTTCGGTAATGTCAAGAAGATACTCCGGTTTAGAGTAGGAGTTGATGCGTCCACTCACATGTATCGATTAGTGGCAAACAGGCGCAGAGGTAAGACCCTCATTGTGAACGAAATGCCTCTGCCCCGTCGGGAAAACAGAAGAGGAGGGCGGAAGCGTGGATGCATGAGAAGATTGGCCCGACGGTTTAGAATTAGATGACATGTGTACGATATTAATCAGTGGCCATTAGATTAGAAATTGTCCACCAAATTAAGAAGAATTTGAAGAAATAAAAAACCCTAAATCAACGAAAAGTACAATTAGATATGTGGACATAAATCCTATTTTCGTTAAACAAAACAACGCCAACCGAAAAAATCAGACCTCTTATTCTTCATGGAGATGTGGTCTCTTTTAGACGACGCTTACAAAATAATCAAATCCTAGTTAATATTAATTTTACGCTTACCAAAATATTAAAGGAAATAAAATCTCAGATTTAGAAAATATTAGGATTTGGCCAAAAAAAAAAAAAAATCTCGGATTGAATGTATATTATATATGTTTTTGGCAATGTATTTAATTTGTTAAATTAGGTAACTGAGAACATCTCAGAATATCTTTATAATAACATAAATATTTTTGCTGAGAGATTATAAATTACTAAATACCTTTAATGAGAGTTTATGATTTGTTATTTGTTGTAATGGTAATGTAATGTAAATATTAATATTTTGTAAGGTTTATTTTTTAATTATACTCCCCAAATAATAGTAAAGAGATTCAATTACGAAAATAATTTTTAATGAATAAACTATTTTTATCATTATTCATTCATTGTGATATTGTTAAATCATGAATTTTATTTTTAGTTTCCTAAACTAACAATATGCATCTTCTAGTAACTTTTAATTCAATTACGAAAATAATTTATAATGACTAAACTTAATTAAGAAAATAACCAATTTTCTAGATTTCAAAATAACCGATTTTCTAGATTTCACTAACCACAATATTCGATTAGATATTTTAACGACTAAAGTACTTTTTATTATTATTCATTCATTATGATATTATTAATATATCAATCATGAATTTTATTTTTAATGATTAAAATTAATTAAGAAAATAACCGATTTTCTAGATTTCACTAACCACAATATTCGATTAGATATTTAAAGCATTTAAGATTTTATAATCGTTCATAATTAATATAATTTTTATTGGTGATAAGAAAATAATTAATGACTAAACTACCCCTAATGAAAAATTATAATTTGTTCTTTCTTATTATGACAATGTGATGTAAATATCAACATCTTGTAAGGTTAATTGTATAAGTGTACTCTCTAAATAATATATAGAGGATTTTCATTTATGTAATTCATATTTAACGAATTGAATTTTAATTATCTTTTATAGATAATGTCTCAATGAACGTGGATTGACTACATCAACGGAAGATTGAACAACAAGTCAAAAAATTTATATAATTGTCATTTTTATAAAATATTTGAAGTCTAACTTTATTTCTCTAAATTTGTTTTTTAGATTTTTTGAAAATATACATAGAAATTTTTGATGAATTTCCAACGATTTTAATTTAATTTTTTAATAGAATTAAATATATCGTCAAAAATTCATAGGAAATTTTGGACTACTTTTTAAATATAAATTCAATTCGTCAGAATTTTCAGACAACTTTAAAAAGAAAAAATTATAAATGTGGTCAGAAGTTTAATTCATAGGAAATTTCAAGTGAAAGTTGGTTTCCGACTACCAAATTCGTAGGAATATGCCATTTCCAACGAATACGGTTATCGGAAATATGGATGTTTTCTTGTAGTGTGAAAAGTTGAAACCATCTTGTGAAGCCTATTGTTTTTCTCTTTCCAAATAGAGTAGACAGTTATTTGAACTGTGAATTGCTTAAGGGTTAAGTTTAATGAGCCATAAGAGGAGGATAACCACGCAATAAGAACATACCAATCAACAAAGGTAAAGTGAGGCTGACCTAACCGCTGAAGAATTTTTCTCCATTTTTGGGAGTTGAACTCACAGTATAGGAACAAATGATCTTTGGATTCAGTTTCAATATTGCAGTGGGTAAAAAAAATCAGCCCGGTCCGAATTTAAAATGAGCCTGTCCACGAGAAATCTAAATTTAAAAAACTCGAAAATATCAAGTATTGGCAATGTTACCCCAAAAAAACTTGTTGGATAATGGGTCAGCATGTGGGTATCCAAATTTTTTAGCTATGTTATAATGATTTTAATTTATGTTTCAGTTTATAATTTTGAAGAGTAAATTCGTTTAATAATTAGTTTTGTAAGTAAGAACATAAATAATTTTTTTGAAATATTTCTATTAGTTTTCTATTCATAAAACTAATATAAAATCTCATAAAACAACACGACCCACAAATAAAAATTAATTTTATGATTTTGAGATTTTATGACTTGGTTTTTGTGACTTATGACCCGGTTTTATTTCTTACAAAATTGCAAGTTGACTTTATGTTAAGTTGTTCGAATATTAAAATCAATTACTGCATCTTCGAATATATTCATCAACGACACAAACAATCTCACTTTAAGTTCCAAAAACAAACAATGATCAACGTCATAAAATCAAAAACGAAGTCATAAACAAAAACAAGTGACATTACGACAACCAACCCAACCACAACAATTTTCTTATCCTTCTTCCTCTTCTTGTTCTTCCATAGAACTCGAACCAAAACCTGATCAGAATCTAAACAACAACAACATCAAACCGATGAAATTTTGTCAAAATGTAATAACGTATAATTGGATCTCTATTGTAAAATAACCCAAAATTTCTTAATTTTCTTACCTCATCATATCACTAATATCACTTGAATCTCATACTCCTAAGCTATTTGCCATCGATATAGTATCTTCGATTACATCATCAAAGTGATCTTCAATGTCACCTAAAATTTGAAGATATGTATTACTAAAAAAAAAATTAACTACAAAAAAGTATTGACTATTCTTTTACCTTCACACTTCACAAAACCACGTAGTCAGATTCGAGTACAAAGCAATGCTTGAACTTTTTTGGAGGTAGCCAGTTTTTGTAGGAATTCAATACTCACCTCCGATACTAAATGCTGAATTTGATACCATTATAGTGATTGGAATGCTGAGCACATCGCATGCTAAAGAAATTAAGAGGTTCTGATGTTCTTTTACTCTTTTTTGCAGCTCAAATTCAGTTGTTCATTTTCTTTTACTTATTTGATGTTTCTTCGGTCTAAATTAAATTGCATAAACTAAAGAATAGCATATTCAATTCATTGGATGTTTGTTTTTCAGTATATCCATAAGCTCGCTCTTCTGTTTGCAACAGTAGTTCTTATAGTATTTGGTGGCTTAGCATTGTATGTAGTCAGCGTAGCGACTATGGGGTCATTTAACCACATCACTAGTACTAATCTTGTTAGGTTTCAATTCAATGAACATTTTCCTAAACCCAACTAACCAGGCTTTTTAGAGCAGTAACAGCCGCAGCTTCAGTTCCTTCTTCTTAAGCTCAAAGTCACTGAAAACCCTTGAAGCATCAAACCCGAATTCAATCTTAAACTTTGGGATTCTGAATTGACCAACTTTAACATTTGAAGCAGCAGTTTTTTAAACTATGGGATTCTGAATTGACCAAATAAATCTACTCTCGCTTAGGATAAATCTGTCATCGCTACGAGTCAATCTAGTAATTATCTTCTGCGTGAACAGTAGAATAAGTCTGCGGCAGATTTGTAAATCTGCGGTGTCTGCCAAACAAATCGGCATATCCATTTGGCGGCAGATTTATAAATCTGTGGTGTCTGCTAAACAAATCGGCAGATCCATTTGGCGGCAGATTTGTATTGTAAATCTGCCGCCAAATGGATCTGCCTTATAGCACCGCAGATTTGTAAATCTGTTACGCTGTGATGCGTCAGTCCGATTTGGCAGCAGATTTGTATATCTGCCGTAGATTTACAAGTCTGCGGTCAAGTAAGAACAAATCGGCCGCATATTTGTTATAAACAAATCTGCAATTACTATGCAAACAAATCTGCTACAGATTTGTTTTCACAGATTTGTTGGCCTGGAGTGGCAAGACAATAAATTTTCGCAGGTTTTTTCGTAATTAACTCGAACTTTTTCCAGCGGCGCCAAAATTCATTAATGACATTTTCGTAATACTTTTATTCCTAACACTATAAGTAAGGGTCATTTTGGGGGTTAAAAAATATTTTGGCAATCTAGTAAACCTAAGATATTCTGGTTATAAACACGAATACTTAGCTATTCTAGTAATCCTCCAAAAATAATTCTCACTTAATTTTAATCCTTCTCCTAAGTGAATTTGGAAACCCTAATGGACCTCTATAAATAAACGAGAGAATGCAGCAACCGATCATCAAAACACAGAGACAAAAACACTTTTGTACTTAGTCTTTGCCTAATCAATAATTCAGGTTTCGGTTTACGATATGGAGAGCATTTCGTCATTGATTCTAAACTATGAATCTAGGACGCACGCCGTCAATTCTAAAATTTCAGGATCCTTCTCAATAAGGATCCGAGAAGTAGAGCGGACTCTTATCCGGAGTCCTAGTGGTTATGAATTTCTGGCTGAACAAATAGGGAGAGAAAAGAAGCAGCAGTAGAGATCCTATATGTTTTCCTTGCTGGGGAAGAAATATGCACAAGATATCTGGCTAACGTGTTTTCCAAGGCAAAGATCAACTGGACTCACCTCATCGTTCCTAAAATTAGTAGAGACGCGATTAGTATGAGCTGCCTCCTGGGAGAAAGAGGAGAAAAAGGTTTCTTGCTTGAAGTTGACGTTGAAATTGCTAAAGAAACATGGTGGAATAACTGGTTAAACCCCAGAGATTTTGACTCTCAAGGCTGTCTAATACCAATAGAACAAGACTGCACAATCTGTCAAGAAGAGTTAACATTAGTTGGTCAAAGGAAGATCATGAAATTGCGTTGTTCCCACAATTTTCACAGTGATTGTATTCTGCCGTGGCTACAGTGCAAGCATTCATGTCCAACTTGTCGTGTCAATATCCAGAATCTCCGGCCGGAGAAAGAGGCGTGATTTTGCTCCCTCTATATTTGAACACATGTTTTGATCGAGTAAGTAGTTTTATGGGCTTAGTGTGAGGTTTTATAAGTAATGGTTTATTTCTAGTTAATAAGAAATTTAATGAGTTGTAAGTAGTCGATCCTTTCCTTTAGAACTTGTTATCGAAGAACGATCAATTAAAATGAATGTTGATTTCTCCCTGAGTCCCGACCCGACCGCTGATATGATGGCGTCTAGATACGTTGAAGGAACTTGATACATTGGACGAACCTGCAAACCTGCAATTAAAGTAAAACCACATGAGATGTATCATATTATGTCATAATTATGATTCATCGAACTTTTATTTTCTTTACACGTTTTCTACCCTTTCACATTCTAGTATTCTCTACTATATAAACCCTTTGTGGGATTTGTAAGAACAATCATTAAACTGAAATAAAACATCTTTTCTCTAAATATTTTTTTTCCAAATCTCAAGAGTGATTTAAAGCCTACTTGGTAATTTGTGAGCAAATTATCAAAGAAGTTAGAAGAGTTCTATTGGGTATTCGTGAGCGAATCAACAATACGAACTGGCTCGAAGTTTCCGCTGCATCATGATCCCATCATAAGTGCAGTTCTATTTACTTGAACCTAGACTTAGGCGAGCTTGATCTCTTAACCTGTGAAAATTGAGTTATGGTGTTCTTGTGAACCGATAAAACCTAAAATGTTATGCATGTTTAATTATGTGATTGCATGCGAATGTTGAGTAATTGGATTGTCTAGACATAGGTGTTAGGCACTACAAAAGTGGATCCTTCACACAATAGTGATTTGAGTTCGAGAATTTGTTAGTACTCGATTACATATCTTTGAATTCCTTGAATGAAACAATCAATGAATCCTCTACAAAATTCTTGAATGTCCAAGGTCTCATTTTACTTACTTAATTTACGTTTATTTGCTTACTTAATTTCGTTCACCGTAAACCCCAACACCAAACTTCATATTTTTCTAGCTTTATTATTTTCCGACAGATAGGCAATTATCACTCTATATGGGATCGATCCTTAAATGCTAAAATACAATTAATAGTGAACTTGTAACTTTCTGTGTGGTTTCTAAGATAAAACTTTAAGTGAAATAGGACTAAATAGAATAAAAGGTCTCCAGCTAAAAATCGAGTTTTATGGTTTAAAACAAAAGAAATTGGTTTAGGTTGGCTCTAAAACGAATTGGATTGGATTTGGGCCTTTAATATCGCGTCTGCTTGGGGACCAATTGGTCTCAGGTCCCTAGTGTGGAATGTTCCGTCCTGACTTCCTGGGTATGGTTTCTGCTCCTACTTCACATGCTCGCCATATTGACCTGTATTCAGAAAATCGGTCGTAACTTTCAAACGGTCAATGCAAATTTCCTCAAATTGATGCCAAATGAAAGCTGACTCACAAATCTATCTTGTGTTCAACAAAGGCAAAACGAACAGCGGGAAGACCTTGAATGAGTGCCAAAGGTCTGATGCTTCTACACGACCTTAAATCTCCAAATGTGTGTTTGCATCCCAAAACGTCTTGTTTTCCTCCAATGCAATTTAAAAATGTCTTGTTTTCCTCCAATACAATTTAAAACCTGAAAGATTCAATGAAGGACTAAAAGATTCTAAAAACACATTTTTACTCTATAAAATGGTTAAAAACTTATAAATACGTAGTATATCAAATCGTTGAAAGAATCTCTTACATAGGCGCAAATGTTTTAAAACGTATGGACAATATAGAATCCCTACTCAAGCGACTTCTAGAAGTGGCTCCTCCTCTAATAGAGACCAAAATCGCATCGATGATAGAAGCAACAAACGAGAACAAACATTATTTTAAGAGGTTCAGAGGTTAGTGGAATAACTCACAAACTGCTAAAAGAAACACCACAGCCATCAAAAACTCTCAAGGCAGAGGCAATGCCAATAAAGAAAATACCCTATCATGCACTATAAGTTTCACATCAAATGAAAGTCGTAGTGTATTGACCTTGCATCACGATGCATTAGTCATATCTCTTACAATGACTAATTGTTTTATGAGAAGGATACTAATTGACAACATGAACATAATAAACATAATTCTCTTCATGCAAGATTACAAAGAAGTTGTTCTGAAAAATTTATATCCCACCCCATGCAATTGTTTTTGTGGATTTAGCCCAATTGCATTTCAACAATAAAATTCTCTATAACTATTTTTCGTCAAAGAAGGTGAAGACTTATGTCCATTATTGAAGCACCGAATGTTAGATCAACCAGATATCCTTGGTTGCAGTTTTGTTGAGTCGATTATGCATCAGTATTTTCCCTGTAAATAACCAGAGTTAGAGCATTTTCGAAGTCATCATTGAATTGGTTTCTATGTGACTTGAGATTTTGTTTCGGATGGTCGAATCAATGGAGTAAAGTAGTGAGTCTGCTGTTCTGAGCATGTTGTTGTGTAATATGTAATTCCTCTCAGTCCATATGGTGTAGATCATGCATTGTTATACCAGTAATGTTGGTTTCCTTTTTAGGTTTGGAGACTATTAGGTTTTGGATGTTGTTGATGTTTGAATTTCAAGTGCGATGTGGAGTATAATTGCAACATGAGGCCCCTCTTGTCTTAGATTGACCAACTGAACGCTCAGTAGAAGAGTAGGTGGATTCCCCAATCGAAGAGAATAAATAATTGAAATCTAAATGCGTCGTTTTTAAAAAAAAAAAATCAAATCAATGCATTTTTATGTAAATAAACTATTTAAAAATGTAAGACTAAAATGTAAAACTAAACAAAACAAAGAGGTATAGCTCAGTACATGACTACACATCTAAACTAAATTAATATATTAATACTTATACGAAAAATAAAACTTGTATAGTGATAAACATAAACAAACATAATTTATGTGACCAACATCATAACCATAATTTATTGTCTCGATTTGATCCGACGTGTTTCTTTTTTTCAACATTGGTACCAAAATTAATTCATAAGATGAAACCGACATAAAATTGAAAGACCCAACGAATCCAATTGCTTGTCATAGGATTTTTTTTGCCACTCAAGTAGACATAGAATAAAAAAAAGAATGCAGCGATCAGGGAAAAAAGTACATCCCTCCCTGACGTATGATACGGCGTCCATTAGAAGTGTCGGATAATATCAAAAGACAATAACTTATATATATTTGTGCATGTCTGAAAAGACATACCCCAAAAACGAATAGAAAAACCTCCAAAAAAATTCGAAATATATATATATATATATATATTTTTTTTAACATGGATCGATCGATCCTCCTTGGATCGGTCGATCTCAAATCTTTTCGGCGAGGGTCAAAATTTTAAGGATCGATCGATCCCCCTTACGATCGATCGATCTGACCACTTTAAAACGGCCCCGAAATTTTTACAACAAAAACGGATCGATCGATCTGTCCTAGATCGATCGATCCTTCCCTGGATCGGTCGATCCTCATCCTTGCCCTACAACCCGAAACCACAAACAACAACCAAGACATAACATCAACATCAACGCAATAACTTAGCCCATTTATAACAACTCTTAACATCACAACCAAGTACTACCACATGTCCCAAAACAACATCCACCAAGGCGCAATATATACATAAAACAAAAGTACAAAAAGGAACCCGTCGAGTCGAGATCATCCCTTCTCCTTGGACTTAGTTCCACGAGCTCCGCAACTTATGACTTCTCTTTACCTGCACCAAAATAGGCGCGTAAGCATTGATAATGCTTAGTGAGGCGGTCATCCCGTCCCACGGCCGTACAGGCATATGATTCAAGAATTTAACAAGAATGAAATGCACTTATGAACAACCAAACACATACCGTGAAAGAGCTCAATCACACACACATCACACAATATGGCCAACCCACAAGTCACACCCATATTGTCTAGTCCCTAAGCACACATCAATCATGAAAATTCAAGAATCACATAGTTAAACCGACGGTTACGCACTAACCTTTGCTCAACGGTTTGTACAAGAGTACTTTGACGGTTTCCAAGCCTTAAGCTTACTTCTTCTTGGCTCTTATTCAACTCAACAACAATGTATCACCAAAACATCTAACAAAAGGTCACCAAACACTTCTCAAAGGGTAATAACAAGTAATCAAACTCGGATTATTTAAACCCCCAATTCGGATTTTTCTTCTCAAAAACAGGGTCAACTTTAGATGCTCATAACTTATTCTCTAGGCAATATTTCCGAAATTCCTTCGGTGATCATCAACATCATACTCTCAACAACCTATCTACCAAATTTCAGCTCAAAATAACAAGATTTGAGTGTCCAAACCCTCACCCAAATCCAATCCGTCGCGGATAGCACTGTTTGAGCGGTTTTGGGAGAAAAACTATATCTCTCAAACCACTCAACATAATCCCACGAAATTTGGTAGATAACTAGGCAAGAGATTGAAGAACTTACCCAAAATATTTCAGCTCAATCCGTGCCCTTTTGATACCCCGATTGAAGCTCACAAGTCACCCCAAAAACTCTGTTTTTCTCCAAGTTCTTCTCTTTTCTCCCTTCTCCTCCTCCTGCCTCTTCTTCTCTCTCTTTCTCTCCTTTTCTCTCTTTTAGTCTAGATTTTTCTTTCCCCCAAATGAAGAGAATGAAGAAGAAGATTATACAAGTATGGAGAAGAGTATATATACACATGTATGTATATGTGTTGGTTTAATCCAATTAAACCAAACCATCCCGAAAATTACTAAACCGCAACAATTAATTCCTCTCGCTCGGTTTAATAATTCCGCCAAATTTCCTGAAATATTTGAGACATTTCTCCGTCCTAAAATATTTCCTTAACTTCCGCTAAAACCCCGGAATTACCGCTTAATTCCGCTCAAACCGAACCACTCGGGATTATGTCTCAATATTCGATCTATTGATCGAATCAATCCGTTTACCGCCCCTAGGCCATCACTCGAGCTCGGTATTGCTCCATACTCGGTTCCATAACATCCCCAGGTCTAACATCACAAGATCCTACGTGGTCACCCAACGGCTAACTCGTCGAAATCCAATATCCCCGGATTCGAACAAGTCTAAATCCAATGTCCCCGGATTCGAACGAGTCGAAATCCAATATCCCCGGATTCAAACGAGTTAAGTCCGTCAAACGACCTAGTACATTAGAATCCAATAACGCCGGACCCTAATATACTAAGTCTCCGTGAGATCCAATATCATAGGACCCCACCCCGGTCTACCGATGTATTGAGATCAAATATCATATGATCCCAATCGGTAAACCCCCGGCTAGGATTAAATATCACATAATCCTAACCAACGTCATTAGAGTTAAATACCACATAACTCTAGTGACCCCTCATTAGGGTTAAATATCGTATAACCCCAATGACCTGTCAATAGGATTAAATATCACATAATCCTACCGACCCCAACCACGTATTAGGATCGAATGACATAAACCCAAAAAAAAATCTCCGAACCAAGATGGAACAAACACCGCTCCCAACTCCGCACACATGAAATACCACATCATGTGTCTATCCCGTCGATACATAAAATACCACATCATGTACTCGACATCCCTAATACATAAAATACTACATCATGTATTAATCATTCTCGACAACTCGATAAACACTCATATATTAATAATTCTCGTCACATACAACAATCCCGAGGGTTTATTACAATAAACATCAAATACAATAATACTCGAGAGGATGACTAAGGAACACGGATGTTACAATGTCACCATGCAAATTTAATTTTTCGTGTAGGTAATGATACACTAATTTAGTTTAGGTGTGTGGTTATGTGATAGCTGATAGTTCATGTAGCTGAAATATCATTTAAAAAATAAAATAAAAATAGCAAACGGTGTTTCCCTTTCATTGATGTGGGGAAAAAAAAAACAGAGCAACAAAAAGCACAAAGAAGACATAAATAAAGATTCCAAATATATGGTTTATACTACGAATGAAGGGTGATACAATTGACTTAAGAGAACTTCGGATGGTAATTATTAGGGAATAGAGGTATGAAGCATAAGTTCTCATTGATTATGAACTTTATGTTGGGTAGCATTTTTGTAACGTAGTGGCGAGCAATCAGAAGGAAGCAACATTTAAGCTCTTGAATTTGGTTCATGACATGGTAGGTGGAGTTGGGGTGAGCTCTTCCGAGTATTAACTCTAGTGTGGACGAGAGGTAATGAATATCAATATAAATTCAATCTTGGAAAGGATTGTAGAGATTTACGTTGATTTCCACAAAATCAAATAATGGCGTGAACATACCTCAACATGGATAATTAGTTGCTTCAGAAATTTTAGCCATTGTCAATGGTTCAATGACTCGAAAGGAAGATGAAACCGATGTTGATATTGTTCCTAATTCATCAATAGTGCTTTCACAAGGGTAATATAGTCAATTCTTGATCACTAGATACAGGTGGGTAAGCTTTGTTGTGGTACCTAGATACTTCCGGGCCAAAGAACGTGTTTGTGACAAAACGAAGTGCATATTTTATGGTACAGTTTTAGACCTTGGATAACCCCACTTATTGCCAAAGTGATTCTCATTTAGGGATACGATTTTTCCAAAGATAATTCTCCCTATAGAAACTTAGGAACTTGCCGAGTTCAAAACAAGAAAAACATATAGGTCATAAAACTTAGGAACTTGAGGCTTCTTGTGTTAATTTTCTAAATCTTGAAGATGAATGCTTATAAGGAAACAAGAGACTTAGGGAGTGTTATTGGATCTCTACTTAGATAGATTTTTAATGACTTTAAAAATAATAAAAAGTAATTATTTCAAAAGATTTTAAAAGATTGCAAAAGAGTATCTCCAAAACTCTGTATAATATTTTCAAAGATTACAAAAGAGTATCTCCAACTTTTTTAAACTTTTGCCCAATATTTATCAAACTTTTATAGACTATTGCTCAAAATTTATCAAACGTTTATGGAAATACTCCAATTGTTTTTTTTCATCTTTTATTTCTACGACCACCTACGCTTTCATCTTTCTCCAAAGTTGTTTTCTGTTCCAAAATCTCTCCTTTCATGGTTTTGCATGAACTGGAGAGTCTCCGTCAACAAAATCTCCTCAAGACATAAAAGTTAACTTTGTAGTTCTAATTAAAAAAAGTTGTTTATTTTTATTTCATGTAGTCAATCAAAGTCGGTTATGTGTCTTGGAATTGGAAGTTCAAGATCATACGTGTAACATGTGTAAGAGTCTTTATTATCAAAGTCGATTATGTGTCTTGGAATTGGAAGTTCATGATATGATTTGTTATATTTATATATGTAAGTCTTTATTATCATTGTTGTTAACGTTTAATTGAATTATCATATTTGTTAAACACTGCATCGTTGAGTTCATGTAGCAGGCCTTTCCAAGATTGACTAGGCCAGCACTGTAACCCTGAAACCAATTTGATAAGAAGAATATTATACGTAAATACATTAGGCTCAAACCCGTCTCTCTTCGTATCTCTATAAACCATATAAATCATCTGAATCCTATTCTCACCAAGTAGAGTATCCAAAACATGGTTATATATCTTAAAAACTCGATTTCTAATAAAAGATATGTCACCACCAGTTTCGTTGTTGATAATGATAATGATAATGGCTTAACAATTTTTGACCCATCATCATCAACGAGAGGTGATAATATTTGAGAATACTTTATCTATGTACAATACTTTTGATGATTAGAGTTTGTAAAGAAAAATGTGTAGAATCAATAAACCAATAACACAATATTTTAATCCAATGACAACATGAGTCACTTTCATCTTATTTGAATAACACAAGATTTTTAATGACTTTATAAAATCATGGATCCAATAACGCTAGATTTATAAAGATTTTATATGAATTTTTACAAATACATACACTAATAACACCAAACTTTAATAGAGTTTTGAAAAATCTTAAATGAATAACAATAGAATCTTCACAACTTTTAACTCTTTAAAACTCTATCTAAATCTTGAAGATGAATGCTTATAAGGAAACAAGAGACTTATTCTTCTATTGATGGTTTGAATCGAGACAATATGCTAAGTTTGGTAATCTGTTTCAAATAAAGAAAGTTTCGATACTCAAAACCAAGAAAATCTCATGTTCTGGCTTTCTAGCATAGAGAATACTTCGATATAAGTTCAATTCTCTTTATTTATGGTTTGTTTATCATCTTTAACTCGATTTAAGATATTTTCTACGTATTTGTTGACTCGATTTTAGGCTCCTGGCTTGAAACGTATGAGTGGTGGATTTGGGATGATTGCCAGGTTAAATTGTGTTCACCACTTTCTCATTATTACTCTTCTACATGCATTGACAACCCAACCGTCAATTTGTTTGCCCTCGTATTGACCCTTGACTTAGATCATGTAGATGAGAATACTCAAAACAACTCTGAGATTAATAAATTTTGATTTGATTAAGAGAAAAAAATAAAGGAAAAAAACATCATTTTAGCAAAGAAACAACTATGCTTTTTGTCATCTTTAATATTTTAAAGAAACTTAAAGAGATGTTGACACATTTACATTGTTATTTTGCTAAAATAATTCTCAATTAATATATAAGAGATATATGAAAGGAACCAACTCTGAGATTAATAAATTTTGATTTGATTAAGAAAAAAAACATGGTTTTAGCAAAGAAACAACGATGTTTTTTTTTGTCATCTTTAGTATTTTATTAATGCAGCAAAATAAAACAGTCAATATATGAAAACTAAAACAAGAAGAAACAGATAAAAAGCCATAAGCATATTGAGTTTACAAAACAATTGAAGCCCACGCCTAAAAGCCCACTTAGTTGCTCAACGAAAGGAAGAAACTATAAGAGTTGTCTCCAAAATACGTGTCATGCAATTGGAAGAGAGAAGAACACGTGTGAAAGGGGAAGAGCTTACGTCGTTTGCTGACCTCTGCCGTCTGCCGTACTGAAATAAGAAACACAGTACTGAAATAAACCGTGACATAAGCCGAACACATCGGAAACCATAGCCGGATTCTAACTTAAACCAAAACCGAACCATGCCAGAAAAATCTTAGGAAAGAGACTTTTCTCCAAGGTCGCCGTTTTAATAGTTAAAAAAGAAAATATGGGTAGATTTAGTCTTGTGCAAATAACCGAACTCAAAGTACCAATCCGGGAGGAATCGAAGCAAAACTGAACGAAAATTCTAAATTTTTCGAATGGATCATAAACTCCAGAACCGAAAGAACATGTACCGAACCAAAATATTTCGAGTACCCGAAAATATCCGAAAGACAATTATATATCCAAAAAAATTAGTTATTTTAGAGAAATACACAAAATACCAATAAATAACCAGAAAAAATATCCAGAAATATCCAAACATACCAAAAAATACTCAAAATAAATACCCAAAAATTTTCAAAATATCCAAAAAAATACCCGAATGGATCCTAAAATCTAAAACAGAAAGAACCGGATCCAATCTAATACCAAATCAAAAAACAATTTTGTACATGTATTGATCATAAACTTTAGAACCGAAAGAACCGAAGGCGAATGAAACCGAATTTGAACCGATCCTAATATCCGAACGTTCAGTTTAGCCATGGGCGTTCGGGTATTCGGATCGTGTCGGGTCGGATAATTCGGGTATCGGATAGTTCGAGTATCTGAATCTAACCCCCGTTCGGGTATTTGTAAAAATCGGTTCGGGTTCAGGTCGGTTCGGGTATTTTTGTTGAGAACCGGAATATATCCAAAATATTTTCGGGTTCGGGTCGGGTTCGGTTCTTTTTACCCATATATACCCGAAATATCCGGAAAAAACTAATATATGGTTTATTTTTATCCAAATATTTTCGAATTACCCGTAAATACCGGACTTACCCAAAAATATCTAATATATTCGGGTTTTTATAATTGTAAATTTGGATATTCGAATTATTATAAGTATAACTATAACTAATATTTGTTGCTATATACTTGTATTTTAGATACTTTCGGGTATCCACGGATATCGGATTTGGTTCGGTTATAGAGGTGTAGGATCCATTCAGATATTTCTAAAAATGGTTTGGGTTCGATTCGGATATTTTCATGTCAGTTCGGTTCAGGTATTCGGGTATTTTGGCCAGCGCTAGTTCAGTTCTAGGTACATCCTTGACCACAAATTAACCCGTTTGAGCATGCGGGTGAAGTAAATCCGGCCCATTGAAGCCACAGTCTATTTCCAACACAAAAAAATCAATAGGGGCGCAGGCTTCATTTAATCATCTCGAGAGATCAGGCAGAACTCAAAGGTTAAACATCTCTGGCCGTAACCAATCAGGCCGTTAATCGAAAGTATTATAAGCTTCTTCTCAAGTCGTAAAAGCGCATTTTCAACATTGGTGACAGCTAATAAGGGAGTAAAATTAGGCAAGTAAATAAGTTGAAAATTAGTATCTTTCTTTAAACCCGATAACTATCAACCTGAATCGCGAACAAGCATAATCACTCGGATCTCTCTAATCGCCGATCAAAGGAAGACTCCGAACTCACTCACCATGGGAGTCCCGGCGTTTTACAGATGGCTCGCCGACCGATACCCGAAGTCAATTAGCGACGTCGTTGAGGAAGAACCTACCGATGGAGGTCGTGGTGACCTAATTCCTGTTGATATCACCAGACCTAACCCTAATGGCTACGAATTTGATAATTTGTATCTCGATATGAATGGTATCATTCATCCTTGTTTCCACCCTGAAGGAAAGGTATGTTTTTTTCGGATGATGTAGCTGCGAAAATGTTTGGTTAGGGTTTTGAGTTGATCGTAGTAGGGATGCGTTTGTTGTATGAGAAATGAAATCACTGAGTTTACTTACCAGTTTGCTGGAGAAGATGATTGGTGATTGTTTTCATAATCCAGCACATTTTTTGGGGGAAGGGAGATGTATACTAGTTGTTGCTTTTCAAGTATTTTGCTTACCAAAAGTCAATGGAAGCAACCACCAATTCATGATACTAGATTTTGGGTTGAACTTCTTTTGAGAAACTCAATTGGATTTATTACTTTGGGAATTGGATGCAAATGGCAGTGTTGATTCTGCTCACGTATGCGAGTCTAGAGATAGCTTTTTAAGTTTTTGACTAGAGGAATAAGAGACAGTGATGCTATTAGTTTTTTTCATTTAAGTTGAGGAGACATTCTTACGCGTGGGAGTGAGTTTGCGTAACAATATGTGTTATGCTGATACTTGATTTCCATGAAGATTATGGTAGCTATTTGTATTTTGATTTTATGATATATTCTATCAATGCAGCCTGCACCTGCCACATACGATGATGTGTTCAAATCGATGTTTGAGTACATTGACCATCTTTTTACTTTAGTACGTCCGAGGAAGATTCTTTATTTGGCTATAGGTGATCTTGTGCATCCTTTTTCTCCCCTGTCTGTTATGCTCTATGAGATTGGATCGGAATAAATATGATGTTGCAGATGGAGTTGCACCCAGAGCAAAGATGAATCAGCAGCGTTCTCGACGTTTCAGGGCTGCAAAGGACGCAGCAGAGGCTGTATGTTCTCTTTGTATTTCTATTTTACATTTACTCTTGACATTTCTTGGGTCACATTCTTGTGTCACTGTTACTTATACTATATCTGGTTTAATAGGAAGCTGAGGAAGAGAGGTTGAGACAAGATTTTGAGATGGAGGGCCAAATCTTATCTGCTAAAGAGAAAGCAGAAACCTGTGATTCAAATGTCATTACTCCTGGGACCCCTTTTATGGCTATACTGTCAGCAGCTCTTCAGTATTACATCCAATCTAGGTTAAACCATAACCCTGGCTGGAGATATGTTAAGGTGTGATACCGTTAATCTAACTTAACTGCTATTTCCAAACTGTACAAGACTTGTTGCATTCTTACAGTTTTTGTTTAGTTAGCGTTGTCCCATTACATATGGTTTTCAAGGTAATTTGTCTACCTAAGAATTTGTGGATAATTATTTGAAGGTAATTCTTTCTGATTCAAATGTTCCGGGCGAAGGAGAACACAAGATAATGTCATACATTCGTCTCCAGCGTAATCTTCCTGGTTTTGATCCAAATACACGGCATTGTCTATATGGTCTGGTTAGTGTCAAACCACAATGTAGTTGTTTTACTTCATATTTGCTTAATAAGGTGTTGGTGCTTCTTCCAAAAAATTGCACATTGCTTTTTGCCAAGAACTTCATATTATTATGCAGGATGCAGATTTGATAATGCTCTCTTTAGCCACACATGAAGTTCACTTTTCAATCTTAAGAGAGGTAGCTGTTTTCCACCCCTATGCTCTATATTTTCTTTGATATTCAGTCTATCAAATGATGATTCATCTTACTCATTCCAGGTTATCACTTACCCTGGGCAACAAGAGAAATGCTTTGTTTGTGGACAAACTGGTCACTTTGCTGCAGATTGCCCTGGAAAATCAGGTAGCACAAATGCAGCAGCTGATATTCCAATCCACAAGAAAAAATATCAGGTTTTAGTAGTTTTCTTTATTATCTCCAAGAGATATTGCTGCAGTTGAACATGCAATTTATTTTTTTACTTTTGGAGCTTTCTCATATCAGTCTGAAATATATATATATATATATATATATATATATATATATTTTTTTTTTTTAATAGTTCCTGAACATTTGGGTGTTGCGAGAATATCTGCAATATGAATTGGCCATTCCAGATCCTCCTTTCACCATCAACTTTGAGAGAATTATAGACGACTTTGTTTTCCTTTGCTTCTTTGTTGGCAATGACTTCCTACCTCATATGCCTACACTGGAAATTCGAGAGGTACGTACATGATGGAATCTTTTCGTTGCTTAAAAGATTGGCTGCTTTACATCAAATGATGGTTGTGTTGTTTGTAAAATATTGCCACAATAACCCTGTGGAGAATCAATATCCTGTTTCATGCTCTATAAAGCCATCGTGGCAATTAAAAAATATTCTTTAGCTTATTTATAAAAAATCTTTATACTCCGTTACTTGTTACTCAGGGGGCTATAAACTTGCTGATGCATGTTTACAGAAAGGAGTTTACAGCTATGGGAGGCTATCTAACAGATTCTGGTGAGGTAAGTTATTGGACTTTTCTTCTCCCACATATTATTCTCGTTTCACATTGCTCAATGCCCTATTTTGTATGAGCTGTAGAAAATGGTCAGTTACCTTACAGAAACTATTCTCTTGAATTGATTTACTTCTATTTTGTTTGGCTGTACCCCATTGACAATCTTCTCTTTCTATGCATTGATAGGTTTTACTAGATAGAGTAGAGCATTTCATTCAAGCTGTTGCTGTAAATGAAGATAAAATATTTCAAAAAAGGACGCGGATAAAACAGGTATTCTTGACCTATCCCGTAAATCTCTTATGCAACCCTTTGGAGGCTTTAGGGAAGGAGGGTGCTCATACCCACCCTTACAAGGCATTAACTAACTGATTACATTCCTAATCAATGTTGAAACGCAACATGCCACCATGCTTTTGGCACTGCCACCATGTCGGGCCACTCTACCCTATCTGTAATCACTTTCTAGTTTCTCCATTCTAATTTGCTGCGCTGTCGCCGTTTGGTAGCCTCTGATACTAGTTTATAGGATTCCTTTAACAAGGCCAATCCAATTCTTGTAAGGGTAATGGGTAGAACTCACCCCTAAAAGCTAGCCTTTAAGTGAATGTTGCTCCATATAAGGCAATCATTAGTTCCACTTCTAAATTTCTAATCAATGGGTTTGTTTCATATTCTTCCGTTATGTTCAAACTGCATAAGTTGTGGCTAATGGTGTGCTGATGTTGGTGTAGTCAATGGAGAACAATGAAGAAATGAAACAAAGATCAAGAAGAGACCCATCGGAGGTACCACCCGAACCGATAGACGATAAGGTAAAATAGTTTATTGCAACCTTCTCTCAGTATGTGCCTTTGAGCTGGAGACATTCATATATCAGTAATGACAGGGAAAATTGTTTAGGAGGTACAACTAAAATTTCTTCTCTATTTTGAGTAGATTAAGCTAGGAGAACCAGGGTACAAGGAGAGGTATTATGCTGAGAAATTTAGTACGACCAATCCAGATGAAACTGAGCAAATCAAACAAGACATGGTGAGTTTTACGTCAACTGTCTCTGTCATCCTTCTGATGATTTCATGAGGCTTGGTAATGTGATTTCATGCACATTTAGACTCTTAACATCCCATTAAGTCACTCATCTTGAAAGTTTTTGACGACCATATTTAGCACTTAATATTTGCACAGTTCTTTTTATTATTTATGGAGACTTTAACGCGATATGAACTACTTTCTTGAAATGACTCCTGAGACAGTTTTGGAAGAACATAAACTTGTCATCAAGTCTGATGACCGATTTTCCTTGTAGGTTCTAAAATATGTTGAAGGTTTGTGCTGGGTTTGCCGGTACTACTACCAAGGTGTATGCTCTTGGCAATGGTCAGTCTGACATTTCAAAAGCTTACATTGAAAAAATCATGTTATTCCCATGAGAGCCATGCATTCTAACAAATACTGGAATATCTTATCATATAATAGACTGATGGGTCTCTTCTCGGGAAAGACCTTGATGTTGGTGTCACTTGCTGAGAAATACTAAGTTGCACATTTTAAATGTAAGTCTGTGTTTTCTAACCCTTTCTTCTAATTGTTTCAGGTTTTACCCATACCATTATGCTCCATTTGCTTCCGATCTTAAGAATCTATCTGATTTGGAAATCACATTTTTCATTGGAGAGCCCTTTAAACCTTTTGACCAGTTAATGGGAACCCTGCCAGCTGCAAGGTTCTTCCCTCTTTGTGGAACCTTAATTTTTAATATTTTAGGCGCATGTGGTGATGTAAATTGTGTTTCTTTGTTGTTGCAGCTCAAATGCTCTGCCTGGAGAATACCGGAAGTTGATGACTGATCCCTCATCCCCGATTTTGAATTTTTACCCTGCTGGTAATTGTTATGCTGGATATATTTGTATTGTTGTTTTCCTCTATATTTATGCTGGATAGTGGACACTCATCAACTATTATTCTATTTATAGATTTTGAGATTGACATGAATGGAAAGCGCTTCGCCTGGCAGGTTCATGGTTGTCTGTATTCTGTGGATATAGTCATGGTGTTGTCATGCTGAGAATTTTTTTCTGTTCTTCAGCTGTTGATGTTGTGTGTTTTGCATTTACTGTGATCTAGGGTATTGCAAAACTTCCTTTCATTGAGGAGAAATTATTGTTAGCGGCTACAAGGAAGCTTGAAGAAACGCTAACGGTAACGGTTTGAACTGAAGCTTCACTCGATATACATTTGCCTATCGTTTGTTCAAAACTACATTTTCTCCAAGGAAACTGTAATTCGTTCGAAAGATATATTCGTGGACCTACATGATGGTTTTTGTTAGTTATAAAGTAGCTTTGCAGTTAAGATTGCTTTAGTCATCAGTTTTCACTTTATATGGTAGTGTCTTGTGGTAACTAGAATTGAAAATGATTAAAGACAGTATGGATCCATCTCACAGGTGGAAGAACGACAACGCAACAGCGTGATGCTTGATTTGTTATACGTACACCCCGCTCATCCACTTGGCCAGCGGATTCTTCAGTACTACCATTTCTACCAGCACTTGCCACCACATGAATGTCTTCCATGGATGATTGACCCGAATACTAGGTTAGCTTTGATTGGCTATATTGATAATTAACAAGCTGTGTGTAATCTTGATATCGAGCTTGTTCTTAATTCTCAATTCTCTTGTGTTTGTTGCAGCCAAGGAATGAACGGTTTTATCTGGTTTAGTGAAAGGAATGGTTTCCAAACTAGAGTGGATTCCCCTGTCAATGGTTTGCCATGCATTGAGCAAAACCGAGCCTTGTGCGTTTCTTGTGCTTAACAAGTTAGTGTTTTATGAAATTGATGAAGTCTTGATTTTTACTCAGATTTTCCTCTACATTTTCCAGAAATGTTACATACCTGTGTCCTGCCAAACACTCTCATATCTCAGAACCACCAAGAGGAGCGATCATTCCGGACAAGGTATAGTTCCCCGAAAGAGTTCGTCATGAACAGTAGTCCATCTCTGCATTAAAAGAACTAGAAACTTAGATTTTCTTATTAGCGTTTAGGAGAATCTATTTACTTGCATCTCAAATGTCATCATCTTCTTTCCAGTCTATTTTATCTGCTAAATATTCATTGTGAAAAAGTGTTCACTGTGGAAGTTCAATTTACAGATCTTGACGTCAGCAGATATAAAGCCATTTCCCCCTTTATGGCATGAAGACAATAGCAACCGACGCCGACAAGCCCGAGATAGGTAAGGAGATTATTCTGCAGACTGATATTTTGAAGATCATAGTGTGAAGTAGGTTAAGGGAACCGTATGATATATCTACCGTGCAGGCCCCAAGTGGCTGGAGCTATAGCCGGACCTTCGCTGGGAGAAGCAGCTCATCGTCTGATCAAAAACACCCTTAACATGAAATCCTCTTCTGGTTCGGCCTCAGGATTAATTGACCCAAATGGATACTACCGAAATATACCGGGTAATCATTATTATGGTGGAGTCAATAGACCAAGAGCACCTGGTCCCTCTTCTTACAGGAAAGCTTATGACGATGACTCGAGCTATTACTACTATGGAAAGTATAACAATAGCTCACAGGGAACATTTAGCAACGGTCCAAGATATCCTGGTCCATCAAATGGATCACAAGACTATAACCGGAACTACAACTCCAAGATAGTAGTAGAGCAGCAGAACCGTGCTGGACTTAGAGCTGGAATGTCTGGTTTATCGATAGAAGATAACGGCAGAAGCAAAAAATTGTATTCAAGTTATACAGAAGCTGCTAATGCAAATTTGAACCCGCTACCCTCACCACCCACCCAATGGATCGGTACACAGCCAGGTGGTAATTTCGTCGGTGGATACTATAGGGAAGGAGTTGGGTATGGTGAAACAAATGGAAAACCGGTAAAGAAAGTGATTTATCAGGCCAAGACACAACCAAGTCATCGAGGTGCAAACGTATGAGATATTAGCTGAGGCGCCGAGGGAGGTTCTTCTGTACAGGTGAGTTCCTTTCTTTTGCTGCCATGGCCTTTTGTATGGTAACAACGTCCCGCTTTCATCTTCTGCCATCAATTCTCTTAAATTTCTTGCTTAAGGCAGATGCACAATGTAACTTTGGACATTTCTTTTGTTATATATATTTATTACATTAAACTTGTTTAGAGTCTTTAGACAGCTTTTGGTTCACTTCATCTTTTCCAGTTTGCTTATAGATTCGTGTTCTACATCCTCTTTACATGATAGGCAACATGATTTATTGAAACATTATAAAATTGGTAACATGATTTAAGATAAAAGTTGAGGAAATATTTAATCATTGGATGAAATAGCCGCTCAAAAAAAGCATAAAGAAGAGTAAAAGAGAGCCAAAGATTAAACCAGTCTTCTGACCAGAAGTAAGAGCATTGCCTCCAAGCCCATATTGTTGATTCTGAGCAAAACCAGCAATCTCAACCATTTTACTCTCAAAGAAACTCTGAGCAGCTCCACACGTTGGACATCTCCAATCTTCAGGCAACTTATCAAACTGAAAACCCGGTGGGATCGGGTACGATGGGTCACCAGCTGATTCATCGTACTTGTAACCACATGATCTACACTCATAGATCCCAGTGTTCAAAACCGCAAACTTCTCCTCCATTCTTCGTTTCTCTACCGTGTCTTCGACTTCTTTGGTCTCTGTTTCTTGGGTTTGGTCGGAAGAAGAAAGAGGCGTGGTGGTATCGTCTCTTGAGACGGCTAAGTAGCGAGAATGGTGAGTTGGGTAAGAGATGGTAATGAAGAAGTGGTGGTGAAGGTGGTGGTGTAGTTTCTGGCCATATCTATGAAACGGCGTCGGTTTGATGTGAGAAGAATGAGAATGGGAGAGAGGACAGAAGGAGAAGGTAGCACTCGCCATTGGTTCCTTTTTACTTCTTATTAATTTTGGGTTTGTTCATTGTTAGAGATGATGAAATGTCGAAAGAGTTAGAGAAGAGATCCATTGGAGAGAAGAAATGCTTATACGCTCGGATAAGATTTTTGGAAAGCATTGTGACAACCACGTGGCCTTTTCTCAATCCTTCTTATTTCTTTGCTTAACCCCAAAATGTCCCTCAGGTCCTTCATTTTTTATTTCCTAAATCCCACGTAACACACATGTCAGTTAGGACCAAATCTTCAAAATGATGATCCTCATCTTGAATTTTCCATATGTTTTAGGGGTTTATTGGATTTTGGAACATGTTCATCACATCGATTAATCGGATCATATATCGATAATAAAACACGAGAAATAAAATAAATCGGAGAGTATTGATTAGTTAGAAGTAAATATTAACATTTTTGAAAATATTAACTGTAAAAGAAAATATTGGATTAGCACAATTTCTAATACTTTTCTAAAGATCAAAAACATTGTATTATAAAATAATCTTTGTATATATAAAAAAAACGAAATAATTATAAAGTCACCAGAAACGATTTTCAATTTTTTGAAAAATCAATAACAATTTTGAAAGTGGTTAAGAAAATATAAAACTAAAGCACAGTTACTTGAAAGGTAAATTAAACATGCAATTAAGTAAATTCCTTTTTTAGTTTTTATTTGTTATATTTTTTAAAAAGCCGGGTTTAAAGCTTGCAAACTCCATCTTGCAATACAATTTAACCATATACTTTATTATAATAAATTATATTTTAAATATTATGTATTCCATATGAATAAATAAGATCTAAAATTTCCATATAAAAAATAACATGTGCATCATATCAAACTGTAGTATTAAGCTCCAAAAAATAATATTAAAATAAATTTCATCAAAAGATATATAAAATTGTACTTTATAAATAGATTGGTATAATCTCTTTTATTAACAATGTTTGATGTATTTTGCGGATTTGATTTTGTCAATTGATATAGTGAGAGAACTGTAGTTGAATACACACAAAATTAATAGTACAAAAGATCTAGAATTAGCTTCCAAACGTAGACTTCAATACTAATTTAGAGAATACATATAAAGAGGCTGAAGCTGTAAAATATAAAATTACTACATGTATTCAAAGACTCAATACAAAGAAAATTTTAAATTAATATTTAAGGTCTTAGTCTTAAGTTTTTTTACCAGAGTGAAGTTGATTCAATAAAGACTCAATTGTGTCTTGATGTTCTATTTATATAAACTTGTTGGAGATTGTTGGTTCCACCAATGAAATCGTTGGGATTTCCCGTTACAAAGTATGTGTCGCACTTAATGATTTTATCCTCAACTTGTTTTAAGAAAAACAACAACAACAACAAAAAGATTTAATCAGAAAAAACAACAAAAAGATGATTCATGTTATTGTAAATGGATCAATGAGATACATATATATAGCGATCATAATAGTCTCTGTCAGGGATCGTGTATGGGGTTATCGCGGAGAATAATTATGCTCTTATTTTGATTTTTTTTTTTTTTGTCAAACTAAAAAATGATTTAGTTTAGTTGATAGCATTATGTCAAATTAAGCGTTTGAGATTTTCCTCTATTTATAGTGGAGATATGATAGTTTTTTTTCAATAAATGGGTTAATATAATATAAAAAAAGTTTACAAATGAAAGAATTACAATGGAATATCGGAGAAGATGTATAGGAACATAAATACGAAAGGAAAAGATAGAGAGAATGTGAAAATAGTGATGGGAAAAAGTCCGATAGACTGCCTCGTTAGAACTTTTTTTCGGACCCTTTGGGATAAAACTGAAAGAAGGAAAAAGAGTACAACTACATTAGGCAGGAAAGGTTGCTAGCTGCGAGATTGCTGGTGGTGGTGGGTTCCCTTGTAGCTGAACCAAGTTTGTAAGAGAGAAGGCTCACTTGGAGGAGAAGATTGAGTTAGACCATGTAGCTTGGCTTTGATGATAGACTTGATTTCTTGAAGAACATGGTGGGAAGAAGGTCTTGACGTAGAGTTATAAATGCGCCCGTTTCTTTCTCGCGAAAGAGCGAAAGAGTGTATACTAATGCTTGAAATATAAGATGATGAATTTTCTTCAGATCTGGGCATGTGGTCATTGTGGGAAGTCTTTGCAACATAGAGGTAAACGTAAAATCACTTAGGGGGAGGATAGGAGTCATAACCATAGAGAATAAATTAGAGGAGTAATGACAAGAGAAGAAGAGTTGATCCCTGGATTCTGGAGCGAAATTACATAGGGGACATTCCTCTGGGATCTGGATAGAGAATCGTCTGAATTTTTCCCTGGTGGGAAGTCTATCTCTTACCGCCACCCAACAAGTGAAAGCGTGTTTTGGGATCCGACCCGAGAACCAAATGTGTATATGCCTAGACACTTGAGGAGGGGGAACGTTTAATGCCTTGTAAGTTTTGGAGGCTGAAAAAAAGCTCGAGCAAACTAAATGTTTGCTTCCTCAATAACGGCCGTCTAAATGAAAGAATACATGAGGGTTGGTGAGAGAATCGAGTCCGCTGGCGGGATAATGTTTCTTAGGAAAGAAATCACTGGGTTCCGTCCCGTATAGAGGGTCTAGCATCCATCTTGGATGGCTTGGGCTATTGTGGCGGAGAGGTCAATCCTTGTGATGCGGGCATTTGACTGTCCAATCACATGGATCAAGGGACCCCAATCCGTTAAGTTATTAAGCCAAAAAGAGCATGCTTGACCTGTACCAAGACGACAAAAAATGAAAGAGTGGGCTAAGGTATCTAGCTTGAGGAGACGTCGATACAACCAGCTGCTTGTATGTTGGGAAGGAGACAGATCCCAGATTGACAGGGTCCCGATGTAAGAGACCCTGAGTTTGTGAAAATGATCCAAACGAGCTTGAGGTCTAAAAAGGAGTTCCAGCTGAATATTCTCCGGAGTCCTAAAGAATCCGAGCTCTTTGGAGTGCAAACCAACTCCCAACTAACCTTTGCCTCTCTAGCTGAGGTGGTTGATCCTGACCAAAGTAAGCGATTGCATAACGTTTTAATATTTTTTAAGGCATGCATTTGGAAGCGTAAAGATGGAGGCCTAGAAATTTATCACCGAGTAAATGACGGATTGGATAAGTTAGAGATGCCCGACGAAAGATAAATGGCGGTGAGTCCAGGAGGTGAAGCGAGAGTGAATGCGCTCAATTAGTGGTGTGAATCCGAAACCTTTATTTTGTTTGGAGTTAGGGGGACACCTAAGTACTTGATAGGTAGAATGCCTTGTGTTAGACTGTGAGAGCTCGCCATCTATTGAAGTGTGAGGGGAACGTTTCCGTCCAAGAACAAAGTGGATTTTAGGAGTTTAATCCCCAGGGCATACATCTTGAAAAATTCATCTAACACATGAAGAATACCTTGGAGCGAGCTGTTTGTCCCATAAAAAATTATTAGCATATCGTCAGCCAAAGAGAGGTGGGAGATTACCAGATCCAGACAACTAGGGTGAAGCCTGATGGACCCAGATCTACCAGCTTGGTCGAGCCGCTTTGAAAAGATGTTCATTGCAAGGACAAGCAGGGAAAGGGAGATAGGATCCCCTTGTCGAAGGCCCTTTCTACGATGGAAATACCCTGTGAGCTCTCCATTGAAGTTGATTGAGTATGAGAGAAGTGATGCATTCACGTATCCGACCAATAAATCTATCATGTACGTCAAGGGCCCCTAGAAGATTAAGCACAAAATCCCAATGAAAGTTGTCGAAAGCCTTTGTTAGATCAATATTAAGGTATCCCATCGAAGTTGGGCCGATCTTGTTGAAGTTATTGATAAGCTCATAGGCGAGAAAGGTGTTTTTACAAAGTTTTCTACCCTAAACAAAACCCACTTGATTTCGCTGGACAACCTGAGGGACAAGCAACTTAAGGTGACCTGACAAAATAGAGGAGATGATCTTCTAAAGGTGATTGCAACAGGAGATCGATCTAAAATCAGTGAGACGCTCGACACCCTTTTACTTGGGTATAAGAGTTATTGATGTTGCATTTAGCTGCCTGGAGTTTGCATCATCTAAAAAATTCTTCCACGGCTGAGATAACATCTGCCCCGATGATATTTCAGGAAGAACGATAAAAGTCAATTGGAAAACCATCAGGACTAGGAGCATTGTTTAAGGGCATATGGTAAACAGTTAAGGTGATACTTTGGGGAAGGAAACGCAGAAAGAAATCTGTTGAGGTTATCAAAGCTATGAAACTGATGGATACGTTTGAGGAGGTTACTCGATGGAGCATCAAGTGAGGGGTTTCGAGAGCCTAGAATACACTAAGCATGGGTAACTTATAGGGTCTTCATATCCTCCACTTCAGAAATCCTGGACCGATGATCATTCTAAAGGCACATAATACCATTTTTTTGTCATTAGCAACCACACATCGATGGAAAAAACTAGTATTGGGGTACTGTATCCTGGACTTTTGCTTGAAGAAAATTTCCAATGCGGAGTCCAGATTTTTTACTTAGACCTAATCTAGAGCTCAACCATGTAGTGAAGATTTGGAGGGTCATTTAAAACTGCTAGCAGAGCCTATTCCAGAGCAGAAAGAGCTTCCTGAGTACGCTGCTGAATACGACCAAAACTTTCCTGATTGAGACGCTTACAGCAAAGATTTTTGTTGGCCATCTTTTTTGCAAAGCGGAACATGTTGGATCCACAGTGATTACAAGAAGACCATACCTCTGACAGGTGAGTTAAAAAGAGAGGATGAGTGCTATAAAGTTGAAGTACCGGAAGGTCTTGGACTTACGTGTCTAACCCGGGAAAGATACCAGACATGGAGAGTGATCTTAAGACACTGGAGCATCACAGTAAGCCGAAGCCTAAGGAAAAGCAGTAATCCAAGCCTCATTAATCACCACTCAGTTTAATTTTCGAGTAATGAGGGTGTTATGCCCACTGTTAGACCATGTGTGAAAGCTATTCTGAAATTAAGATTATACATTTCACTTTGCAGAAGACAATCCATAAGATCACTCATGCATCCCACGGAAGATTGCTCAGGGTAGTGGAATGATGCTCAATGGATAAGAGAATTTGGTTAGAATCTCCAATAATTAGAACATGTCGAGAAGCAACCATAGGATTTTGGGCAATAAATGTGATATTATTCCAAAGAAACTTTCTTCTGTGGATATTGTTACTTGCGTAAATAAAAACCACTCTAGCATAAAAATCCGTCGGAAAATCTGAAATTCCTACTGATATCATCTGAGAAGTCTTCAAGTATATCGTACAGTGTAGACTCGGATCCCACATTCCCTAAATTCGACCCAACCTAGATTGCGAGCAGTTGAAATCAAACCTCCAATTTGGAAATATACTATCTTTAATGTGCTGATCAATAACTTCTTTAACTTTGGTTTCCAAGAGAGCTCCGATATAAGGTTTATTTGAAGCAATCCAAGATCTGACCAAACTTTTCCTTAATGACTTGTTGAGATCCCTAACATTCTAAGAAAATAATTTATTCATTAGTAAAGGATGACACATAATATTCATTAACAGAACTATGTAAACAAACTAGGGAGGAGAATTAGTTGAGGAAAAGTTGTTTGCTCAGTGAAAAACAAGCCACAAGAGCCTTGCTAGATTCCTTTGTTTGTTTAGCCTTTGAGGAGGACTGGACCCGGCCTAATTTCGTTCGCAGATCTTTGTGCGAGATGTTGAGCGAAATAGGTAGGACCTCTCAAAGTCATCTCAAAGATGTATGTCCTCATCCTCAGATTGTATGGCATGATTTGGTGGAGAATTTTGTTCTTCTGAGCCGGACTCTTCGGATGATATGTGCGACTTGCCAAGGATGGCCAGCCTTTTCTCTAGGGTAAGAGGAGGAAGAGACACACGTGCGATTGGTGATGCTTTTTGTGTTGCGAGAATTGTCCGTTATAATAATAGAGTTGAAGAACGGAGGCTTGAGGATCGGTGGCGACATCAAGAGCTTGAGATGAAGGTTGGTGTTGATGGAGGAATAAAGAAATGGATGATGGCAAACTTGGTAATGTGATATATGTCAATTTCTTACTGGACTATCATGTCATTGTAGCACAGAAAGATATCAATCCAAATGGGCGAGATATTAGCCAGAAAGGATGCAATCAAACAGTTTAAATCAAGTCAAGCAAGCAGTAGGTTGTGAAACTATCAAACTAAGAAAGCAATAATCAAAAGCAATAACAGAGACTAAAAACAGAGACTAGCAGAGACTATGAAACAGAAATCAATCAAGCAAGAGAAGCTCCTAAGGATGGGGTTATTAACTTGGTGTATCCTCTTAATCTACCTAGATGGTTTAACAAACTCAAGCAAGCTATTCCCTAGACATTAAACTCATAAGCAGTCAAGTTCATTCCCATGATAAATAACCTCAAGCTAATCTAGTTCCAGACCTAAATCCCTTTGGCGAAATCTAGCTTAGCAGGCATTAAGATTCAGTTTAATAAAGCCAATAAACACCCTAGACAACTAATCCCTTAGGCTAGGAATGTAAATCTCTGGAATTAGTTCTGTCAGGCATTTCATCAAACACCTTCTGGGTGTGGAAATACCTAAGTTCTAATTCCAATTGATCAGAAAGAAATTAGCATTAAGAACACTAATCTAGAAGGGAAATCAAACAATCTAAACTTAAACCACCTAGGAGACTAAGATTCCACACCTAATCTATCCCATCCTTAAGAACCCTAATGACTACTCAGAACCCATGAAGAACATCAAAATCATAAACCCAGAAATCAATAAAACTTGCATAATCAGAAAGATAAGGAAGAGAATAGATAGAAATGAAAGATTCAAACACAAATACTCAGTAGATTCAAAGTTATAGGATCCAGGAAGCAAGAACAGATGAAAAAAGCTAAAAAAAAAAGAGTTCCTAGTCTTAAACTAATACATAGTATTTATACTCATAGATAAAAACCCTAAATCACAAAAAAGATAAAATAGGCTAAATTCTTGGGTGCACTCGACCATGGTGGTCGAGTGCCCTGGTCGAGCTGGGCCAAAACTTCAAGACTGTATTTTTATTCTTCAGCTCGATCAGTGGACTCGACCAGGGGTGGTCGAGCTGGACTTCAAGACTTCAACATTGCATTTTTCTGATTAGCTCGACCTCCTACATCGAGTCCCTTGGTCGAGTCATCCTCCAAGATGTCTGATTTGTGCTCCACTCGACCTCAACATCTCCAACATCTCCAATAATCCTTAAATGCACCTGAAACAACTCCAAAATGCAATATGTATGCAATTCTAATGCAAAACACTCTAAGTATGCAAAACTAGAAACAAATGCTAAGAACATGCTATTAAACAAGGCTAAATGGGTGATAAATGCATGCTAAAACCATGTAAAATATAGGCATATCAACTCCCCCAAACTTAGTCTTTGCTTGCCCTCAAGCAAACAAATAAGAATAAGATGGAGAAGAAGTTTGAAAGTGGGGATTCATAACCAAAACTTGCAGATATAATACATGATCTCAATGTCCAAGTTGCTAGTTCTAGAATGCAAAATATATGAACTCTACTTAAAAACTTTAGCCATACTCTTCACATCACAATTTCAATTAAATCTCAACCTAGACATGCATTCAAATCTACCATTTCCTTTAACATTCAATTAAGCAGAAACCATGAATCAAGCTATGCACATTCAATGAACTCATTTGGCTAAGGGTAAGGTCAAGAGACAAAGATGGTCCCTTCCATATGGTTAATCATTTCAAAGCAGAGATCTCTCAAGAAAAGGAATGAGCTTTAGTAGAATGCTAAAGGTAAGAACCAACATATGCATACAAGAATAGACTCTCATCTACCCAACCATATGATACACAGAGTTTTAACCCAATTAAATTAACGCAAGTGCACAGACAATCGCAGTAGTATAAGAGGAATCGAATCCACAGAGACTAAGGTTACGCTATGATTTTGTGAGATTTTTAAATAAAGCTAAGACAGAATATGAGGTTGTTTTAGTGACAGAGTTGCAAGCAAGTAAAACGATGTAAATTCAATAATTAAAAGGCACTAGACTAGGGTATTTCTCCGGTATTCAGAGATGAAACTTGAGCAACTATTCAGGATTAAATTCAGCACAAGTCTAGAACTCAAATATAAAAGTAAGAACGACTCACTCTCATGGCGCCGAACTCTTTATCTAACAGCCTAAATACCTAAACTCTCGCTTGGACCTAGGGATGAAGATAAGCATTAATGTATTGATTCGATATGTTCACAAGCAACCGCACCGACTCTCGTCGCCTACGAATGAATGCTCACCAATGTCTTTTCTAGCAACCTAAAACACTCTCGTGAATAGGTTTAACCTAAGATCATAGACTATGTGATCAGTTTAATCTAAGCATTAAGTCTAACTATTGGCGAAGACAACATATACATGGATCCTATCTGTGCTCAACTTATCAACTCATAAATACCATTGAAAACCCTAATCTAGCTAATGGAACTACTCAGCCATGGAAGAACAAATCACAACAATGGATAAAAAGGAATTCATGAATAATATTGAAATAGAATAAGGTTCAAAATTCTTCTCAAACAAGGTAGTGGTTGATCCTCTGGATCTTACAAGCATGAACCAAAAATCCAAAGTCTGGAGAAAAGAAACAAGATGAAGAAATCCCTGAAAACAATCCTAAAGCCAAAAAGAATCAGAGAATAACTAGCGAGAGAGAAAAAAATCCTCTAGGTCTCCCAGCCCCCTCTTTTCAACTGGCGGCCTCCTCTATTTATTTTCCTCCTCAGCACGCCAAAAATTAGGTAAAAAGTCGAAACCCTTATTAATTCTTCGGAGCACCCTGGCGAGCATGTGCTCCCGAAACCGGACTGGGTGCTCCGCATCTGGATTGTGCTCTATAGCTGCGATTTCGTCCCTTTTTGCTCCAGAAGCTCAATTAGCTCTAGTCCATCAAATCCATGCTCCAAGACTTCATTTTAACCTGATAAGACTCAAAAACGACTCGAAAGACAGAAAAAGACTCAAAAAGGACTAGTTAATATAAGCTAAAATCCTAACATATCACCATACACAAATGATCTTAACCCCTAGTTCTAAACCCAGAAAGTCATCCTGATTCTACCCTTACCCTTAGGGAGTTTGCCTTGAACTTTTCTTGGACCAGATTCATCATCATTTTTTTTTTTTTGTTCTTGTTCTAAGGAGAGGTTCTTTAGACTTCTAGCGGATTGGGGTTTTTCACTACCAGCTTAGGCTTTCTATATATTTTTTAGACATTAGGCTTTTTGCCTTTCTTTTCTTTTTCTTAGCACACCCCCAAATCATTTACTAGATTAATTCACTTTCAGCTTTTCCTCTCCTTTAACCCTTTTTTCTTTCATTTTTCTCCAAGTTTTTCTCTTTGCAGAAACAAACCCTATACCCAATAATCAAGTTCCCACCTAGTCCTATCTGATTCGAAAATTGTAAACCAGAACTACATGATATTGTATTCTTGTCGGCTCAAACCTAACACTTTCTACCAAGCTCATTCTGAAATAGGCCTCACACACTCAATAAAGTAATAACATGGCTTGGAAGAAGGCTAGGCTAAAGGCATGGTAAAACTGTTCTAATGATGAGAACAGCTACTTGGATTAGCAAGAGTGGTAAACAGGTGAAAGAAAATCCAAGTATGTATATGGTATCCATCAGTTCAAATGCAGTGCATAGACATGATAATTATAAGTCAAGTTCGGGTTCAAATAGATAGGGAATGGTATCAAATCACAGTATGCTTCAATTGAGACATAATCTAGTTGTGCATTCAAAGTATGGTGTAGTATTACTTCAAGTTCATTAACAATGCATTAGACAACTAGAAACGAGGGCATTGAGATTTTCATATTAAATCAGCAAGCTTGCAAGGTTATAATCATCATAATCCCCTATGCATATGCAATAGCCCTATATGAAAACAATCTAGACTCAATCCTAAAATGTAAATGCAACTATATGAACTCTCTGTTTTTTTTTCAAATTTTTCAAAATTTTTTGGTTTTTCTATGTCATAGATGCATGTAGACTCAAATATGCACAAAATCAAAAAAAATAACACAGAAAACAACACAGAGAACAGATCAAACACATCTTAACCGTTCCCCCCAAACTTAAATTACACAGTCCCTTGTGTAATAAAAATTTAGAAAGAAGGTTTAAGAAACAACAAAAAGCAAGAAAGAAATGCAAATGATATTTACAAGAATGGATAGAACAGGTACCTCAAGGGTTGGAGAAGAAGGAGGAGATTGAATCTTCCATGCTTTCTCTGGTGTATGCAGCGTGGGAGATTGGCTCGACCACTGACTCTACCACCCTGGTCGAGCTGGTTGGTCGAGTCAGATGTAGACAGGGTGTTGACTCTACCAAGTCGGTCGAGCTAGTTGGTCCAGTCAGACACACTTTGTTTCTTCTCCTCCTTTTCTTCATGATTTAATGCTCATTCTCTCCTGCAATCATACCAGCAAGCCAAAAACACGAATTAGCATATTTAAACGACGATTAAAATAAAACTAAAGCATTATATACAAGGATAGACATGGGACTTCCTTCCAAGTGAGCTTGTTTAAAGTCTCTAAGCTTGACTTCCTTTTTCTTAGTTTTAGGGTGGTTCATGGAGGGGAACTGAGGTCTCCTCTGCAATGATCTGACCATGTATGAATGGCTTGACCCCTTGCTCATTCATTGTGCTCTCAGCTCCATCATTTCTTTCCAGAGACTTCCCTTTCTCTTTATAAACCTTTGGGGGTGAAGCTTCATTGATCTTCTCAATTGTACCAATGTACATTGCTTCCTCATCACAGTAGCCATCATCTTTGATAGTGATTGTGCCACATAGCTTGTTGGAAGAAGCTGTTATTGGGTAGGAGACCTTGTCATTCACATTCATAAGAACTACCCTTTGGTTCTTGAAGTCCATGTTTGTACCAGTAGTGTTGAGGAAGGGGGTTCCAAGGAGGAGTGGGAGCTTGTTGGCCTTCTTCATTTCCATAACAACGAAGTCCGTTGGGACTATACAATCCCCAACTTTAAGTGGGTAATCTTCAAGAAAACCAAGTGGCTTTCGTGAATGAGCGTCTCCAAAAGTGATGGGTGATGGGGTGATGGGTGATGAGTGATGCTTCTTATCCCTAGACTCTTTAACATCTCAGGGGACATGACATTCACACTTGAACAGGAGTCGCATAGAGCATCCTCAATTTCCAAATCACCAAGAAAGCAGGTTATGGAGAACATACCGGGATTCCCAAGCTTGGAGAGAGACTTAGGCTCAATCCTTGTCGTGTTTGGTGAATCAATGCAATCAACACTACCCTTGTATTCAACCATGGTTACGTCCTTATCTTTCTTGAATCTTCTTGGGAATGGGAGTTTGGGCTTGTATGGAAGTAGAGCAAAGGGTGATTTTCTTTCCTTAGAAAAAACTGATGTTTCAGCAGGTAGTGTGCTAGCTCGACCTACTGACTCGACCTGCTTGGTAGAGTCAGTCTCCAGTCGAGTTTCTTGATCTTTTTTGCAATTCAAATCCTCCCCATCTCTGACTTCACTGCATACTTCTGTCAAGACCACCATACCTTGAATCTCCTTGGCTTTCTCATTCACTGCATCCTTCAAGAATTTCTGATATGCAGGTAACATTGAGAAGACATCGATGAGAGGCATCCTAATCTCTGCTTCCCTCATGTGCTTGTCAAAAATGGCTCTATACTTCTCCATTAAGTTCTTTTTGAATCTTCCTGGGAAAGGCATCCTAATCTGCATGAACTAGAGGAGATCAGGCTGTATGCTTATGAGAACTCTAAGGTGTATAAGGAAAGGACTAAGGCTTTCTACAACAGGAAGATTTTGTCCAAGGAATTCAAGTCTGGTGATTAAGTCCTTCTTTTCAACTCTAGGCTCAAGTTGTTTCCAGGAAAGTTGAAGTCTAGATGGTCAGGACCATTAAGCATCAAGGAAGTTCTACCCTATGGAGCAGTCACTCTGATTGGAAAAGACGAATCCGAGTCCACAGTGAACGGGCAAAGGCTCAAACCGTATATGGCCGACCGTATCATCCCAGAAGGAACCTCAATTCCTCTGGATGAACCTCTCCAAGCCTAAGAAAAAGGGCAGTCAAGCTTAGTGACTTTAAACAAGCTCACTTGGGAGGAAGTCCCATGTCTGTCCCTGTATATATTGCTTTAGTTTTCTTTTTTTTAACCATCGTTAAAGTATGCTAAATTCTTGTTTTTTTTTTTTCTTTTTTTTTTTTTGGCTTGCTGGTGTGTTTCAGGAGAGTATGAGCGTTGAATCATGCAGAAAAGGAGAAAACGAGCATAATTGGTCTAACTCGACCAACCAGCTCGATCAAGGTGATCGAGCCAGCCATCTCTCTACGACAGGCGTGACCAGCCAGCTCGACCACCACGTCGAGCTAGTGGTTGAGCCAATCTCCCACGCTGCATACACCAGAGAAAGCATGGAGGATTCAATCTCCTCCTTCTCCAACCCTTGAGGTACCAGCTCTATCCATTCTTGTACATATCATTTGCATTTCGCATTTCTTGTAACCTTCTTTCTGAATTTTTATTACACAAGGGACTGTGTAATTTAAGTTTGGGGGGAAAGCTTAAGATGTGTTTAACATGTTTATTGTGTTCTTATTTTTCATTTTCGTACATATTTGAGTCTGCATGCATCTAAGGCATAGAAAAACCAAAAAAAATTTGAAAATTTTTCGAAAATGATTACAAAAAAAGAGTGTTCATGTAGTTGCATTTACATTTTAGGATTGAGTCTAAATTGTTTTCATATAGGGATGTTGCATATGCATAGGAGATTATGATGATTATAACCTTGCAAGCTTGCTGATTTAAATATGATAATTTCAACGCCCTCGTTTCTAGTTATCTAATGCATTGTTAATGAACTTGAAGTAAGACTGCACCATACTTTGAATGCACAACTAGATTATTGTCTCAACTGAAGCATGTTGTGATTTGATATCATTCCCTATCTATTTGAGCATGAACTTGACTTATAATTATCATGTCTATGCTCTGCATTTGAACTCATGGATACCATATACATACTTGGATTTTCTTTCACCTGTTTACCACTATTGCTAATCCAAGTAGTTGTTCTCATTTTTAGAACAGTTTTACCCTACCCTTAACCTAGCCTTCTTTCAAGCCATGTTTATACTTTATTGAGTGTGTGAGGCCTGTTTTCGAATGAGATTGGTAGAAAGTGTTAGGTTTGAGCCGACAAGGATAGAAACTCATGTAGTTCTGGTCTGCGATTTTCGAATCAGATAGGACTAGGTGGGAACTTGATTATCGAGTATGGGGTTCGGTTCTGCAAAGAGAAAAACTTGGAGAAAGATGAAAGAAAAAGGGTTCAAAGGTTTTAGGTGAGGAAAAACTGAAAGTAAACTAATCTAGTAAAGGATTTTAGGGTGTGCTAAGAAAAGAAAAAAAAAAAAAAAAAAAAATAGGGCAAAAACCCTAATGTCTTAAGGAAGAAAACCTGAGCTGAGAGTGAAAAACCCTTAATCCGCTAGAAGTCTAATGAACCTCTCCTTAGAACAAGAACAAAAAGGAAAAAAAAATGAGTGTGATCCAAGAAAAGTTCAAGGCAAATTGCCTAAGTGTTAAGGGTAGAATTAGGACATCTTTCTGGGTTTAGAACTAGGGGTTAAGAACACTTGTGTATGATTGGGTAGATGAGAGTCTATTCTTGTATGCATAGGTTGGTTCTTACCTTTAGCATTCTACTAAGGCTCATTCCTCTTCTTGAGAGATCCCTGTTCTGAACTGATCAAACCATATATGGAAGGGACCATCTTTGTCTCTTAACCTTACCCTTAGCCAAATGAGTTCATTGAAAGTGCATAGCTTGATTCATGGTTTCTGCTTAATTAAATGTTAAAGGGGATGGTAGATTTGAATGCATGTCTAGGTTGAGACTTAATTGAAATTGTGCTGTGAAGAATATGGCTAAAGTTTTTAAGTAGAGTTCATATACTTTGCATTCTAGAACTAGCAACTTGGACTTTGAGATCATCTATTATATCAGCATGCTTTAGTTCTGAATCCCCATTTTTAAACCTCTTCTCCATCTTATTCTTACATGTTTGCTTGAGGGCAAGCAAGGACTAAGTTTGGGGGAGTTGATATGTCTACATTTTAACTGGTTTGAGCATGTATTTATCTTACATTTAGCCTTGTTTAATAACATATTCTTAGCATTTGTTTCTAGTTTTGCATGTTTCGAGTGTTTTGCATTAGGATCGCATGCATATTGCATTTTGGAGTTGTTTAAAGTGCGATCAAAGGATATTGGAGACGTTGGAGTCAAATGGAAAAAAAGAGAGTCTGACTCGACCAAGGGGTTCGAGTATGAGGTCGAGCTGATCAAGAAAAATGCAATCTTGGAGTCCTGAAGTCTGGCTCGACCAAGCCAGGTTGAGTCCACTGATCGAGCTGAAGATAAAAGAGGCGTCTTGAAGTTTTGGACCCAGCTCGACCAGGACTGGTCGAGCTGACACATCGAGTTGAGCAATAAAAGAGCAGTCTTGAAGATTTCACCTAGCTTGACCAAGGCACTCGACCACCCTGGTCTAGTGCACCCCCGAATTTAGCTATTTTGTCTTTTTGTGATCCCTAAGACTATATATACTCTGTATTAATCTCAAGTTAGGGAGAACTCGTTTTTAAGCTTTTTACATCTGTTCTTGCTTTCTGGATCCAATTACTTTGAATCTACTAAGTGTTTGTGTTTGATTCTTTCTAATCTACCTATTATATTCCTTATCTTCCTGATTATGCAAGTTTTATTGATTTCTGGGTTTATGTTCTTGATGTTCTTCATGTGTTCTGAGTAGTCATTAGGGTTCTTAAGGATGAGATAGATTAGGTGTGGAATCTTAGTCTCTTAGGTGGTTTAAGTGTATTATTGTTTGATTTTCCTTCTGGATTAGTGTTCTTAATGCTAATTTCTTTCTGATCAATTGGAATTAGAACTTAGGTATTTCCACACCCAGAAGGTATTTGATGAAATGCCTGACATAACTAATTCCAGAGATTGACATTCTTAGCCTAAAAGATTAGTTGTCTAGGGTGTTTATTGGCTTTAATAGACTGAATCTTAATGCATGCTAGGTTAGATTTCGCTAGAGAGATTTAGGTCTGGAACTAGCCTAGCTTGAGGTTATCTGTCATGAGAATGAATTTGACTGCTATTGAGTTTATTATCTAGGGAATAGCTTTGCTTGAGTTTTGTTAAACCACCTAGGTAGATTAAGAGGATGCACTGAGTCAATTACCCCATCCTTAGGAGCTTCTCTTGCTTGATTGATTTCTGTTTCATTGCCGTGCTAGTTTCTGATAGTCTCTGTTTCTAGTTTCTGTTATATTTTTGATTATTGCTTTCTTAGTTTGATAGTTTCACACAACTACTGCTTGCTTGGCTTGACTTTAACTGTTTGATTGCATCCTTTATGGCTAATATCTCGCCCATTTTGATTGATACCTTTCTGTGCTACAATGACATGATAAGATAGTCCAGTAAGAAATTGACTATATCATCCATGTGAATTGGACCTAAGATATCTGTAGACACTTTTTCTCCAATTCTTGGTAAGTCACATGTAGGTGCACCATGTGCGTTTGATCTAGCTTCGTTAATCAGATATTTCTGGTGGTTTCTCTGTGCATCCTGCATAAACCCTTTACCTTGAGAACGATAACCCTTAGAAAACCCCGCTTTTTGATATCCATCAATCTCCTCCAATATTATTCTCCATAACGTTTGTGATCATTGCCTTTCCATAGTCCATTATCATGGGCTTTACCTTTGGACTGCCATTGTTTTCCAGAAAATTCATTCTTTGTCTTCTTCTCCATGTCCGCCTTTTTCTGAGAACTTTGTCAGAAGAACTATGGGAATCAATACCTTTCATGGTTGCCCCTTTGTAACTCGTCCATGATTCCCCAAGCCTTTCCAGCTCCATCTCACGATTCCCATTTGCCTTTAGATCACAAATATCTTCATCACACCACAAGCTAAAACACATCATGCAATACCCAAACAAGCGTTCATACCGCAACTCCAAGATTGTTTCCACCTCATCCTCAAATTTTATCTTCATGCGGAAGCATAACGGTTGATATTTGTCTACACGTACTCTCACTCTACCAATAGCGATATCAACTTCCAAGACCTCCCCTAAAGCATCACCAATTCCTTGGAATGTTTGTTCCATCCAAAATTGTATTGACACATCCAAAACTCGAACCCAAAATGTTATCGTCGACGGATATCTCTTATCCACTACATGTTTCCATCTCACAAGAGACACCATCCAGTAATCAAAATGGAAGGACTCAATCTTCATCACCTTTGTTATATCATCTTCATTCTCAAAATCAAATTGAAACCTTCCTAAGTTTGTTCCAGCAACTTTGTCTTATACACCCCAAATTTGGAGCATCATGTACAACAAATTTGTCACAATCTGCTTACTTGAGTTTATGCACCGCCTAATAATGGTTTTTGCATAACCTTTAATCAACTCGGAATTGTCAAACTTTTAAAATCCTTGGAACCCCCCCCCCCCCCCCCCCCAACACCATTGTATTTCCGTTGCCTTTCGTCACAATACCACTTTGAGATATTTTCCTATAAATATTGGTAGACAGAAAAGATACCATGAGTTTTGTGAATCATAATACTTACACACCATATGAGTCATAAAGATCCGTATACATATAGCCATTGACAAAAGTAACCACCAAAAAGTTCTCAATATGTTAATTTAAAACTATGAGAAACCAATACAATAGTGCAATCATATATTAGTATTCGTAACATAAATGATTGCTCTAATATATAGACCGTTTTAAGCATATTTGCCTGAACAAATACTTTTTCCATATGATATCACGACCCTCCATCGCATTTGTATGTTAACCAAATGATAAGCCAAAGCCCAAAAATAGAATAGGAATGAACAACAAGAACCAATCTTCGAAACCACCATATTAGTACCCAATGAACACATGGACCCAACAGTAATCTGGTTACAAACACAAATAAATGAACCATGGAAACAATACCAAACCTTAATTGTCTCCTTGTCGGTGGAGAAGAAATGTGAGATTCACCGGTACCTCTGCCTTTGGACCCGATAAAAGTTGATCGTAAAATTGCCTACTGTAGAGAGACACAAGTGGAGGGGAGAATGCGCTAACTGAGTGAAGAAGAATAATAACCATACTCATACCCTTTTGAAAGCCTCGTATCTCATAGAGAATCCCATAATTTAAGAGGAAAATGATATTGAAATTTATTCCTAAAGATCTATAATCATCAATAGCGTGGATTAGACCCAATTTTAATAATATTTCTAATTTCTTGATTAACCCCTTAAAAATTCTAAAATACCTTTGTTTATGAGGAACCGCCATAAAAGCTTCCAAGCCTTGCAGATTTTTTATCGATAATACCATAAATATTCGATTCGTCAACAGACAAATTGTAATCCTTGTTTTACACTCATCGGATCGGATTTGTGATCCTCTTCTCTTCCAGTGATTTATTTCGGTAATTATGAAGACATAACCACGAGATCTACTAGATTTCAAGATATAATACCATAATATTCTTGATCTCCTGACAAGATCCCGATCCTCATAGATCTCGCCACTTAAAGCTATATAACCCATTCAAAACCAAATTTCAGAAAACATTTTTTTTTGTATCAACGAGACCGTGATTACCAAGAAACCACTGAAAGAAACATTAGCGAAGATAGATTTCTCACGAGCGGCGAGAGGCCAACTCGAGGCGGCGCTAAATAGAAATCTAGATCGCCGATTTCCACCTTCGGGAGCGAGAGTATGGTGACTTGTGATTTATAAGGTAAAGAATCATATCTTAGTCAATAGAAAAAAAAGTATTTAAAAAATAACAAAACATAATTAGTAAAAGAAAAAATGAAAATTTAACAAAATTTTATGGAAAACTACTACTGTTTTAAATCTATATTTTTTATATGTCATAATCTCATAAATAATAATTTTACCTCATATAAAATAAATTTTAAATGCATTAAAATTTATAAAATAAAAATAGAAATCAAAATGTACTTACATTCTAATGAAATAATCAAATATTCATTCTTATAAAGTCCTTAGGTTTTTTGCAATACAGTTTAACCATCCATTTCATCATAGTAAACCATATGTCAATTCTACTTGCTCCAATAAAAGTTTCATATCAATAATAACATGCGAATCATATCAAATATATATCTTAGTTAGCATTTAAAATAATTAAAAAATCAAAACATAATTAGGAAAGAAAAAGAAATGAAAAATTTACAAAAACTTTTGGAAAACTAACATTGTTTTAAATATATATTAAGGTAAAATTAATTTTAAGTGTGTTAAAATTTATAAAATAAAGCATAAATAACAACATACTTACTTAAATAATCAAAAATCATTCCTATAACTTCTTTTTAAGTTTTTGTTTTTTCACTAATGAATAAAAGACACTACAGTGCGACGATATATACAATTTTTGTCTAATAAAATTAATGTTAGAAATTTTTATTATTATTTTGAACTTTAGTACTCATTATTTATTGGTTAATATTCATGCTAACGACCAATGACACACGTAAATAAGCATATGTAAATAGTTTTTTGGTAAGTTTTCGTTTCTAGTTTTTTTTTAGATATACACGTAAATGTTTTTTTTAAGTAATTTCCTATTTTGTTAGTGAAAATAAAGTTAATTTTTTTTGACACGTGTGGAAATTTGATCGATAAACTTGATACATGTCACTATTATGTGAGTTAGCGACTTTGAAAAACCAAGCTTTATATAATATAAGATATCGGTTTGAAAACTAAAACGAAGTAGACAATGTAAGAATGATACTCTGGAATATATATGGAACCCATATTACTCGCTCAATCTTTTAGTTTTAAATCCGTTACCGAATACAGAATATGCTTAAGGGATTAATAGCCGAATTATTATATATATAGAATCATGTTATTAAATTTGAGATTACTATCTTTTGTTACATACATATATATATATTGGGTTTTAACTTATAATTTTTCCAAAACAAAAACCTAACTAAATGCAATCATAATAATAACAATAAATTGGTAATATTTTGCAGGCAATCCAAATTTCAAAAATTAAACTGAAAGCCTTAAAAAAAACTATCTCCCTATAAATATAGTGTCAATATTATATTCATCCTCACAAGTTTACCAAGCACACATCTTCATTCTTTCCTCTAATCTTTATTTCTCAAGGCCTCTTTTAGTAGTGTTTCTGATTTTATTTTTTATTTTTTTGCTAAAAATATTTCTGACTTGAAACTATTTAAGAACATGTGGAAAATAAAGGTAATATTATAAGACTTTAGGAACTTAGCTGCTGTCGATAAAACCATTAAAATGATTATGATTGATACTAAAGTAAGTTTACTATATTTGTTCATTTAAGTTATTTCTCTTCGTTTTTATTGACTTGGATCATACATTAAAAATTAATCTTTTGTACGAAGGATCATGTACGATTGCCGGACCAATTAATTTGGATGCCCTATTCCAATTTTTAAAATATGCTCTTTCAAATATTTTTTGTTGAAAATCAAAAATAATAAAATAATAAGAAAAATAAAATTAAAACTTCATAAAATAATCCAGCTCCATAAAAATTTATAAGAAAAGAAAAAAATTAATAAATTAATATTTTATTGCTGAAATATGGCCCTCCTCGCATTTTTCCCCGCAAAATCGTTCTATTAAACTCTCGTTGTCGAGTTTTTCAACCATAGTCGTCTCAATTGATAACAAAGCTAACCCATTCAATCGCTCTTGTGACATAGTAGAGCGCAAATAATTCTTTATCAGCTTCAACTTCGAAAAACTTCTTTCAGCAGTGGCAACCGATACCGGAATGGTCAACAATATGCGATAAGCAACTTCTGTGTTTTGATAACAATCCTCCATTTTTTTCAAAAAATCAAGCACTTCAATAGGCTTCTGAACTTCATTTGGTATTGATTCTCGGAGAATTTTCAATTCCATAAACAGATCATCACCAACTATGTCTGAATGTATACCATTTTTTAAAGAAGCCTCCAAGTTCGCACATGATCTCCTCAAAGTATCGTCTCTGGCCGATGTCAGTTTTTTTAAATCAAACAAAAACCCAAAAGTTTGTTCATACTTTTGAAATTGTTCAAACCTGGACTCGAGAGAAACTATAGCTTGATCCATAAGTGTATTGAAGTAATCAATCCTGAAGCTCTCTTCTGGTGACAATAGCACATTTTCATTTGTTATCTCTTTGTCTTCATCATAATGCTTCTTTCTTCTAATGATACGATTTTTTCTAACAGGAAATTCAGCTTCAATCCCCATATCAGCTGCAATCTGCTTAGCCTTAGCCTTTGCTTCCTCAAAACCTGTCTCTCGATATTTTTGAAAATATGTCACAAGCCCTTTCAATTGGTGAATCGCAGCATCAATATCGATGTTTTCGGACTGCAGGCTCTTGCTTATTGTATTAACAACAAAAAGAAGGTCATACCAAATAACCATACCAAACAAGAACTCAAAACCTCCAATTCCATATGTTTCACTTAGAGCAAGGGATTCAGCTTCACTTCGTGATCCTGAGTCGTCAGTGCTTTCAGCCAAGTAAAGCAAAGCTTCTCTGATTTCTAAGGCTTGAAACCGTATAGCTTTGACACTTTCAACATGACTTTCCCAACGTGTCTGAGACAAAGATTTAACGGTCAAACCTTTAACCGTCTTCGTGAATATGTCCCACCTATTTGTTGAAGAAGAAAATAAGTTGTATATTCGTTGAATAACACCAAAAAACGACACAGCTTTTGAGGAAGAAGATGCTATATCACATAGCACAAGATTCAGACTGTGACAACCACATGGTGTGAAGAATGCCCTTGGATTAATTTCTAGCAATCTCTTTTGAACTCCCTTGTTTTTTCCTTTCATATTAGATCCATTATCATATCATTTTCCCCTCACATCATCAATGTCTAACTCTAGTTCTACCAATGCATCTTGGAGCGAAGCGAAAAGTCCTTCTCCTGATTTATCTTTGACAATCAAAAATGTCAAAAAGAATTCTTCAATCTTCGTAGACATCGTAGAGACATCCACACATCGAATAACCAAAGTCATTTGCTCTCTGTGACTAATATCAGGAGTACAATCAAGAATTATGGAGAAATACTTCGAATCGTGAATCTTCTTTATGATCATAACTTTGATCTCCCTAGCAAGCATTTCAATCATTTCATTCTGGATCTTGTGACTAAGGTAATGCGCATAGATTTCCTTTTTCTCAATTCGTCTCACATGCTCTCTCATCACTGCATCAAACTCTGCAATCATCTCAATAAGACCCAAAAAATTACCATTATTCGACACACCAAACTTCTCATCATCTCCACGAAATGCCAAATTTCTTTGAGCTAATGTTTTCACAACTGCAAATATTCTCAATAATACTTCTCTCCAATGGCTTCTTTCTCTATTTAGTTCTTCTTGAGCATGCTTGTCAATTGTTTGATTTTTTTGTAATCTCACCTCCAACTCTTTCCAACGTGTCATGCAAATAAGATGATCATGAGAAACTTCATGTTCTTTCAACCTTTTCGAAAAGTTTTTCCAATCACTAAATCCCGTGGTTGCTAAGGAACCAGCATTATTTTCCCGCTTAAACAACTTGCAGCAAAAACAAAAAGCTTTATCCAAAGCTTTTGAGTATATCAGCCATCGCCTATCTTTTTTTTCTCCGTTTACCATAACTCTTGTGTAGAATCCATGTGAGAAATGCCTACCAATACTATCCCTAGGAAACCGATAATCACTAGGTAACCTTATCATAGGACCATTTTCAACCAATAAATCTCTCAGTCTCATATCAACGTGTTCCCAATTTCCGGGATCAGCAATATCTTTCTTTTGTTGTTCACTTTCCTCTTCACCTTCATTTCCAGTCTCATCTTGAGGAGTTTCTTTACATCCATATGAATTCTCAACGTCGTTCTGACCAATATCATTGACATTTTCATCTACACCTACGTCTTCGTCTCTTTGAGTATCTGAATTATCAAGCTTGCTATTCTGACCAATTTTTACATACCTGAACATAGAACCTTCTAAAGACTTGACGAAAGCTTCTTTTTTCTTCTTCTTATCTCTGTTTTTAGCTCCCGATGGTTGACTTTTTATTATTCCACATGGTTTACCCTTTTTTACTCCCAATGGTGGCATCTCCCTATTGTTGCACTAGAAAGAAAAAAATGAAATAAATCAAATATAATAATTCAAAAACTCAAAGCGTAGAAAGACATTCCTCTGTAAAAAGCAATAGCATTAATACTAAGTATTTCTAATTACCATCACAATTCACAAGATGATTCATTGACTCTATAAAGTATTATATAAAATTAACCATCAATCGATCAATTTACAATTAGTTTATGTTGTTACTCCAAGTCATCAAGACAAGACCTGGTTGAGTATTAATGGAAGGTGAAGGTCTTTTTGAAAAATCAGAATTAGTCAACGTTCTTATCGTCTTAACCTTCAAACATGACATTGTCTCAAACAAACTAGAAATGTAAAATTTGAAATTTCTTTTGTTAAAATGATTTGGAGATTTTAATAAAAACTCTCAACTAGCAACGGGTCAAATCTCCACAAACGTAGTTAAGCACATTATTAGAAAGAAATACAATAACACTTATATGTACCAATTCCATAAAAGTAATAGCAAGTATTACTTTGATTAGACAATATAGTGTGGTTACCAAATAGCCATTTTTGATTGGGATGTTATGATTACAATTTTAAAAAACACACATCCATTGAGACCAAATCAGAGAATAGAAAATGCAAAACCCCACACGAAAGAGAAACTAGAAAATTGAGAAGTTTGGAACTTTTTAGGAATCAGAAAGAACCCCACTTTAATTTGAGAACAATTATACTTAGAAATTAATTACTTTGTAATTGATGTTTTACGTGGGGGTTTGAACATTTGAGAACAACTTGTTACCTTCTAATTAATTTAATGTGAGTCAGTCATGTGAGTCCTCTGCGAGAACAATCAAGTATAAATTGAAAAAACATCAAGAGAACAATTAGTTAGAATGACTCACATGGCTACGACGAAGACGAAGAGAGAAGACGAATAGCAGATGATGGAGAGAGAGACAATTGAAGAAGAGCCAAAAAATAACTCAAACGTCGCAGGTTAGGGTTTTTTCTCTTCTAAAACATTTTTCCTTAATAAAACATTTAATTCTTTTAAAATATGCCCTTAAGGCCTCAACCAATATTTTTTAAGAAAGCCCCATAAACATAAAAAAAAACCTACAAATATTATTATTTTATAAAAAAAAGCTTACAAATTTTGTTTAAGTACATGTACTCCTAATAAGAAAATTTTAACTAAAATATGCCCCCTTAAATTGGATGCCCTACTCCGTCGCCTATCTCGCTTGTGCTCTGGGCCGGGCCTACTGAAAATTACTTAAATTCATATTTCATTTTATATTATTGATTTTTATAGTAGTTTTTGTTTCCATCTACCATTGTTATAATTTCAAAGTGTTAATTTTTTGATATTCATCTTTATAAAAAATTCAAAAGATGAGAATGATCAGGACTTTGTCTTTAATTATGTTGTTATGTATTTATCCTTCGATTGTATAATTACAAAAGAAATGTTCTCCACTTAATCTTACTATTCGATAGTATCGTATCACATCGTCTTACTATTATTTGGAGAGTATAAATTTGAAAATAACTTTAACATATGTTAATATTTACTTTCTGATGTCATCGGTATTAAGACCATTTGCTAATTTTTTATTAAGGTTATAATTGTAAATTTAATTAGCACCTAAAAAAATTAAATCGTGATCTTTCAGGATATCAATCTTTCGATTAAAGAATATCCAAAGATTCGTAATATCTTTTGAATGACAAATAATAAGCTAACTCAAAATTATTATTTAAATATTAAAATTATTGCAATACTATAACCAAAATTTTTGAATAAAGCTTAAATCTAATAAAAAATCATTTTGTGCTATAGCACGGGATGTATTCTAGTAATACTTTAAAAAATGAAAAAATGCAATAATATAAGATTTCATTCCTCTATTAAATTTTAACGGATTTTAATGAGTTTTTGTTTTATGGTTCTCTTTGATTATACTATTTTGTTTATTGTTTTTAACATGTATTTTTTATAAACAAAGATTTATAGCAGCTTTTGATACAAAAACTCCGAGTCAACCATTAAATAGAATCGTAAAACAAAAGAGGAAGCAAAAGTGCAAAACTGAACTCAGACCAACAACTAATCATACGCACACTCAATTGAAGAAAAGGGATTACGACACCAAAGTTACGAAAACAATCGATTGGTATTCAATTTAATATAACTAGGTCTGTCCATAACAAAAAAAGAGACGGGAAATCACGGGTAAATGTCGGAAATGGATAGTTTGGAAAGTTAGATATACTTTCCGAAAATTTTTCATAAAATAAAAAAATAAAAATAATTACCTAAAGGGGAAATTGTTGTGATTCCAATGATGAAGGTCTATCAATCTTCCAAAGTCTTTTTCTTACATTAATGAGATCATGAGAAGTAAAGAGAATGATCAAGATGAGTCACTAGCGAATACTGATGAACTACATATGACTAGCGATGTACGTGTACTAGAGATTCGTTCAAGTGAAGATTTGACAGACCTATTTACGAAGACGTGTTCAACTACTACTTTCAAGATGTTAGTTCATCAGACTGGATTTTGTCGTCTCAATAATTTCAATTAATATAACACATGAGGGGGAGTATATGCGAACTGCACTTTTTCAACCTTAATCATGGTTTTTTCCACAAAGTTTTCCTGGTAAAGTTTTTAAGGAGGAAGCATCTCTACGCATTTGGGACTATGTTTTTATAATGGTCATCCAAGGAGAAGTATTATGAATAATATTGTTATTCTATGGATGTCCATTATAGTCTCATTAGAATGTTCTAGATTACTTGATCTCTAAACTAAACCATAATATTATATCCCTAGATATATATATATATATATATATATATATATATACTGTATCTTATGGAATATATCAATAACAAAAGAACAATTCTATAATTTCTTTTGTTGATAACACCCCTTAAAATTATTATTTTTTGGGAAGGTATTTTTACCTTTTAGTAACAAACTAAAAAAGGCAAACGTTTTCTAGAAATATGAAAAATGTTAAAACCAAAGAAAAATCGTCAAAGAAATTGTGAATTTGCACCCAAAACAAAAAGTGGACTACCAATAACAGGCGAAAAAAATAGAGATTGGAAACCTTTTTGAAGTCTGAATTAACAGAAATCATAAAAAGTGTTCACCCAATCAGGTCTACAGATTACAAATGCAAAGCTACCGGTTCAGCTCAAGCAAAGAGCAGCCAATGCAACCTACTAATACTGTTACACATCTTTTAAAAGTGTCAGCTATCAAACCTAAACCAACTCTACAGAAGCATAACCCAGCTAAAACTGAACTAAACCGAACGTCAAGACAAAGTGAAACCTGTCAGAGGAGACCCACAGGTGGTATCTCTCTATAAACATTTAGATCTGCCATTTTTGCCTTGTCTCGATTCTCCTTCAAGCTCTTTGCGATCCATATAGCGGTTTCTCTGGGAGACACTTTACCTGGGCCAAAGGGCTTAAGCAACACATTGAGTTCATCATATCTCCCTTCTTGTAACAATCTGGCACTAAACTCGAGCAACCCCTCCAAAGCATCAGCCCGTTGACGATACGATGATGGGTCAAACCGACATCTTCTTGTGTTAGAGGATGTGGTCTGGCTTGATGCACCAGCAGTTGCATTCTGATCAGATGATGATGATCCGTCGCTTATGTTTTCTAACATGTTGAGTTGGATACCCTCCCACCTCGTGATGTAATCAGATCCGGATTTACACGTTTGAACTGTGCATTTGTCTTTTGTTATAGAGCGGTCCGAGACAGAGGAGCAATTGGATGATGTTTTCCTTTGCATGGGAGTAAAGAATATGTCTTGTTCATATGGAGCTAACGGAAAAATGGCAATCTTATCAACTTGTGGCTCATTAATGGAATATTCTGGAGACTTCACATTCTGCAAGATCCCAACTGTTGGGTTGTAAGCTGCAGCTTGTTGGGTTGTAGCCCTTTTCCTGAGTGGTAGAGAAGTCCGGCGAGCTGATGGAGTTATCTTTTTGGTGGTACCACCTGAAACCGGATACTGAACACCGAGCAAAAGGCAACCATGGTCATCAGTGTGTAAGGTATTAGTTCTACAAGACAATGCATAGAAAGTACAGAGATCGCTATCAAATAATGCTTTGGTATTTAGAAACCTAGACATGTAGAGAAATATAACAAAACAGGATTGTCTGGTAATGGTATTGGCAGCCATGTAACAGCAACTGTGAAGTTTATAAAGATCATGTTGTCGGCGACAATTTTCTTTCAATGGAAATCTGTAGTGCTTTTGGCAACTGATTCTAAGATAAGAAAAAGGAGTGATTATTACCAAGTGTTCAAATCTCCTTCCAGTTTCCATGATTCTTCTGGATGTCGCAGAAGTTTTTGCAAGAGGATACTTCGAGACCTTAGATACACTTGAAGCAACTTGCTTACATATCACTGTTCCTTTACTGCTGCTCTCACTTGATAAATCTGAAATCCTGCGACTTATACATTTGATAGAAGATGCAGTGTCTTCTTCAGCTTCTGGATTCAAAGCTCTATCATTCCAGAGAGAACTATGTCGTCTTTCCCCAAAGGCCGGACAAGTGACAGCAGGTTCAGAAAAATGAGCTTTCTTCATAATTCTCTTAGAATTTGGGAACTGAGGCGGTAATGTTTTGCGTCTCAGGTTATTGAGCCTGAGCTTGACATCTAGAACGTAAGGTTGAAGATGTGGATGTCTAAGTAAATCTGAGGCCTGTGATAATTTTATACATCGCATAGTTAACAAACATTGGCAATTAAGTTTATATTAACAAGCTAGGTAAGGTTATACATACAGATGGCCGAACTTCTGGGTTTTTTCGCAGCATGCTTTTGACAAGACCTCGGCTGAAAACAAGGGTCAGAAAATAGCACTGTAAACAAACAAAAAAAAAAATCCCAAGATAGATATATATATATATATATGAAGGTATAGCAAAACAAAACTAAAAACTTACAATGAACCAGAATATTTTGCGGGGAGCGGAGATACAATCGTCTTGTTTATCTTATTAATCAGTGCTTGCATATCCTAACCAAGATATTTTAATAAGCATAATAATGAAAATGCATTAATGGATATGTTTCTATCACTCAGTAACTTACAAATGCTTTAAATGCCGGCTTAAGATAAGCCATTTCATATATACAGCATCCTGCAGTACGAGATTCACGTGTCCGTAAGTAAATCATCCTAGGATACATATTTTGCAACACATGCAATATGTTTGTTAAGATAAAATTGATAGATTTTAGAATGCATTTCTTTATTTCTCACATCAGAAACTGAATCAAAGAACCAACTAGGGATTAGAACGAGAGAGTCGCTTACTCTACCAAGCCACCATACCCCCAAACCAGTCCCAAATCACTTAACACCCCTCACAATCTCTCTGCATCTCGTATTTATAAAGAGACCCTCAAACTAATTGACATATTTAGTCAGTTAACACAGCTGGCCCTTCCGCTACAATCCAAGGCTTTCAGACTAGGCTACATAGAATGGTCTAGCAACAAAGAGAACACAAGACTTCATCAGAACTCTCTTCACTCTTCCTTATGATTTATGAAGACTTCTTAGAACCCTCATGAAAACTAAATTGCAGTTATCTTTTTCAGGCTTATGACGGAAGCTTTATTAGTACAAGCACAAAGAGATAGATTACTGTTTCCTTATGTAGCAAACAAGTGAACTTAACAATCCACTACTAGATGCAAAAAAAAACGCACCTAAAGACCAAATGTCAGATTTAGAACCATAAGGTATATCAGCTAGAAGCTCAGGGCACATATAGCTGGGAGTCCCGACAACCTGACATTCATAGGATAAATAATCTTAGAAGTAACGTAAAGGAAACACGGTGGCAGATATGCACATGATAGAGTAATTATAGAACTCACAGAGGAAGTGAGATTGTCAGATGTTAGAATCTTGGCTAACCCAAAATCACCTGTAACAGCAATAATCAGGTCGATATTCTATTTTTGCTGAAGATGGGTAGACAAGAAAGCGCAAAGAGAAGCTCACCAAGGCGTATATCTTGCTCCTTGGTCAAGAATATGTTAGAACACTGGACAAAATTGCAAAATATTAGCCTATAGAAAGTCTCAGCTTTAAGCTTTAGATTGTGCAGATAGCAATATGAGATTGATACCTTGACATCACGATGAAGAATATGGTTCGAGTGTAAGTATTCAAGGGCCATCAGAAGCTGAACAAGCCACTTGCACACTTTCTGAAATAAAGCACAAAATAGAATGATAATTATATCATATCAAATTTCATGAGAAGCACCGAGAAAAGAAATGCACACCTCTTCCTGAAAATGAACGCCATTGGCTTTCTTGATGGCTTCTGCCCTGTAGCATAAGAAGAAAGTGAGGCTACGAATCTCTATAGTGAAGACAAAATAGGAGAATCTACATATAAAAAAGCTGAACCCCAGAAAATCAAAGACAAAAAACTAACATGTCCCCTCCTTCACAATAACCTATGACGATGCACACATAGCAAGCCTAAGAGAAAGAATACAAAAGCTTTATCAGCTCAAAAGGTGTGGAATGATTTAAAACTGTGTTAACTCAGAAGGTATGTCTTACCTTTTCCACCCAAGAGTCTTTGTATTCCACAATAAATGGATGACGCATTTTCGAGATGAGCTCCATCTACTCAAAGTATGGAAATCAAGATCAAACCATATGAAAAAGTTTATCATACAGAGAGCATTAGAAGATTAAGAACTGATAAAACAGGATTGTCAACCTCTTGATGAGCAGATCGTCTGGTCCTTTGAGTTTGCCGGGCAAGACGGATCTTTTTCAATACATATCTAATGAAACCAATACACGATATCAGAAATTTCAAACTTTCTATAGGTAAAAATCAGAGGCAGCAAAAAGATAGCATTCCTCACTTTTTCTTCTCATGTTTATGTCTCACTAGAAGAGCTGACCCGAAAGATCCTTTTCCTATTTGCTCAAGAATCTCATACTGTTCCATATCTAGTTTTGTTATTGTCTTACCTGGAACCTAGAGAGGTAAAAACAAATAGTAGTGTGATGTTTCATGAAGACATTAAATTTTAAAACAAAGAGAAAGGATGCTGAAAAAGACACTGAAAACCCAAGAATGTAAACCCAAAGTCAAGTAACACATACTCTGGTAAGTAAACTACAAATCTGATTAAGCAAATAATAGAAAATAGCAGCAGAGAACCATCAGGCATCAGCTATGACTTTAAGTTACATTAGAAGAGAAATTAACTTAAGGCTAAAGAATCTAATATCATTGATCAACTAAACAACTACTCTGAAGGAAGTATTGCAGAGAAGCATCAGCAAACAAGTGTGTCATATCTGAATGTTGAAACTAGCTCTAAAGCTCAATTTACTATGCATTCGAGCCGAGAAGCTTAAACATCAACTACAAAGGTAACAAATTTAGACAAATGAAGAGGAATACAAAGATATTGTTGCCTACAATCGCCATGAGAACAACCATCAATGTAATTGCATCAAATTTTAAAACCGTAGAGAGCAAAAATCATAAATTACAGAGATAGATAGAACAAACAAAGCAAACAAATGTTAGAAGAGAGAGATAATACTGACCAGTGACCCCAAGAAATCAGAGTAAGGGCATGAGAGGAGAGAGATCTGATGGAAAGAGTTTAGGATGCATTTAGCAGAGGAACAAAGATGACAAAAACGAGAGTGATCGATCTGTGCGGACGAAGATGACAAATTTGGTAGAGAGTGTGGAAAAGTGAAGAAACTTAGATCCATTAATGGTGGCTTTTGTGTGACATCATAATTAGATTTTTTTTTTTTTAATCTCTCATTACTTTAGGAGAAAGTAGGGAAACATGTAATGGATAATTAAAAAAAAAAAAAATAGCTTTAATGTGATTATATTTACAAGTAATGTTTTAGGAAAATTTTACAAATTTTATTCTTTTATTTAAATATTTAGAAAATATTTTTGAAATACTATTTTTAATGATTCCTTACATGCATTCTTACAAAACACAAATCTTTTTTATAATTATTAGTTTCCTAAATCATTATACAGATATTTATCAAGATTATTTTCTTATATAAAGTTAAAGAATTTATTTGGATTATGAGCAAAAACCGAATTTGTTTTTTTAAAAACAAAAAACAAATATATTAAATATATATTTTTAAAATAAAATAAAAACTAAAATTTCAATGATTTAGTTATTTTCCATTTTTATAATTCTAATAATTTTATTACAAAACAATACATTACTATTATCTCCTTTTTTGTTTCAATACTAAGTTATTTTTAGTTGACAAAAAAAAATGCTAAGTTATTTTTACTCATTCTTGTTACTTACAAAGAAATATTTTTTTTTCTTGACTACATAAATCTCAATTGGCTACATAAATAACAATATATTATTCTTATTATATTAATTTGATTTCATTTCAGTGAAACAACTATATAATTATTATATAATATATATATATATATAAGATATACCAATATATTTTATGATTAATTGGCTAAACGACTCATTTTTTAAACAAGATTTCAAAAATGTTCACAAATCCAAAATTTTTAGAGGGGTAGCGATTCGATTATTCCTTCTTAGTTGGGTTAGGTTTCAAGTTCGTTCATCAATTTGTTGAAATTAGGGTTAGAAATCCAAAGGAAGAAAAGATTAGCAACTTAGTGAGTGAAGCAACTAAGCGACTGAGGGTTTAGAACAACATAATTTGGGGAAAGATTGAAGCGTATAATGGTCAATATCATGAATCAAGTTACTGACGAAAAGAGTAGCAAAAAAAATCAAGCACTACAAAAGAATAAGGCGAATTCCGACGACAATTTCTTAAGGTACTTATTGTAAATCTCATATCAATTGGGGAAGCCCTCACTAAATGGTGTTGCGTGAATAGAATGTAGTAAACATGTGGCAACATTTATATATAAAATCTCTAAAAGTTGGTTGCAAATGTTATGCTCATTGTTCCGTGTATTCTTGTGAATTTATTTTAAAAAAAATTAAAGTGGTTAGAGTAATGTGTCGTTACTCAACTTGGAGAAGGTCAAAAATTTATAAGGTTCGAGTAAAGATTGAATAAAAGTTGTTAAAAGAATGTGTGTAGAATTGTGAATGTGAAAAGTCGTCACTACGTGAATAGAAATACCGTCAAATCCCGCTTAAATGCGATTTTCCCGATGAAATATCGACGTTATTTCGTCGGCATTTAGTCGAACAAAATTTTCCATATAAACGGATATGAATCCTCATAATTCACAATCTGAGAAAACGGTGAAAAAAAAAATAGTCAACCCCTCCAAAAAAAAAAACTACAGTAAATTTTTTTTTTTCACTACAATTATTAAAATAAATTATTTTCAATAACTTAACTAATTGGTTACATTGTTTTCAGGAATATGGATAATTCATGGTATGCATTTCAAATATACAGACATGGTGAGAACAACGATGTTGGATCATCTCAAGTTTCGACGGGTTGTAGTTCGGAATCGGAAACCCAACCTCCGTAACATTTCGGCACAAACACCGAGGTTCCAGATACGCAAAATCAGGTCCCTCCGGATACTCATCCAGTCCAACATTTCACGCTGGACCAGCTATACAATGCTCCCAGTCGTGATAATTTGAAAAAGTTGGATCCTTCCCGCATAGACGGGACGGTTTGGTAATATTTACATTTATAACATTTTCGAAGATTTGTTATATGGAATATGTTGACTTATAAAAATTAATCCATATATTTTATTTCAGGTATAGACATACAGGCAAGATCACTTGTTCAATTTCTAAAATTATGGAGAGTGACATGCCCGAGCAGTATCCTAATTACTCATCCGTCCCCGGATATATAAGAGAACGTTGGTATAAAGCATTTGTCGTAAGTTTTAAATATAAAATTTCGTGTTAATCAATTTGATACGTATACGTCTTTTGTATTATTTACTAAAATGAAAAATTTTATGTTACAACAAAAATATAACTGGGATTACAATCTGAACGGCGAGGTCCGTGAGAAATTTGAAGAGATTTACGTTACACGTTTGAAAGATAACGTCTACGAATGGAACCAAAAGTGGTTGAAAGGAAAAAATCAGCCGAAGTTTATACGGGATACGGTTTGGACGGGGTTGATAGCTTTTTAGGAAGCTGAGGCGAGCAAATCTCGCAGCGAAACAAACTCGCAAAACCGTAATAGTGATCGCGGAGGTTACGGTATAGCCAAACACACATGCTGGTCTACTTCGTACGTTAAAAAAAGGGAGGAATTGGTAAGATTTAATTTCTAAATATCTCATAGTAATTAGTATAAGTAAAATACGTATATGTAACTTTTTTACTACATATAGCGTCATCCCGAGACCGGAGAGTATCCAGACATGTGCACGTTCATAGAGGCAACACACAAGCGGAAAAAAGACGGGGTCTTCGTCGATAAAAAAAGCCGAAGAACTTGCTCAAAAATGCAGAGAGATTGAGCAAGATACATTGACTCAAATGTGTCAGACTCCGGGCGCTGAACCAAATCCCAGCTTACTCAAGCTCAAAAAGACACCATCTACCGCTTAGTAAGTTTTCAAATTTTATTTGAATTTGTAAAATACATTGTTTTTTTAACTTTAAGTAAATGACATTAAATATTATTTTTCAGCAAGTCGAAGGCAAGAAGGGGAGACGGTTCGGGTATGGGTCTATTCCTTACGAAGAAACGGGGAGTCAGGTACACTCTTCAGTCGCAAAGGCTGAAGATTTAGGCTCGGCTAACCAACGGATTAAAGAGCTGGAGCTGCATCAAAAGGAGATGGAGCGGGATCGAAACAAAATGAACTACTGGATCCGTATGATGCAACAGATGCATCCCACCCTCATCCCTCCAAATGACGAAAACCCCTCTTATCCAACCACCACGACCAATACTGATCCTAATGACAGTATTGATTTGAATTTGGTTTGTAATGGATGGACAATTTTTTTTCACTATTTTGGGATTTGATTGTTTTTAATTTTATTATATGAACTGTTTTTATTTTTTTTTAAGTTTTCAGTTTTTATTTTTAAGAAAAAAATACATCGTTCCCGACGACATTCCGACAAGCGTAGTTGGCAAATTGTCGGCGATGTTGCCGACTTACCTCTGATTAAGTAGTCGGCATAATGTCGGCACTTTTATGCAGCCGATCATGTTTCTCTGGTTTGTCGTCCAATTATCTGACTATATCTCGACGATTTCTTCTTGCCGTCGGAATGTAGTCGGGATAATACCGATTAATTCCCGTGTAATGTCGTCGGGATATGGTCGTGAATAGGGTCGTGTTCTAAAGCCGGCGAAAGTTTCCCCGGTGTGTCGTAGGTATGCAGAGTTTTCCCGACTTTTTGCAACTAGATTTGCCGATTCCGAATGCCGGTTCACCGGATTTATTCCCGATGACATTCCGGCTACGTTTGTCGATGTCTTTCCGACCAACATTTTCTACTAAATCCCGACTAAATTTCCCCATTCCGAATGCCGGTTCACCAGAATTATTCTGATATGTCTATGTTTTACACAGTTCTATCATGCATTTATCACCCTTTTTACATCGTTTAATAGCATGTTCTTAGCATTTATGTCTAGTTTTGCATACTTAGGGCATTTTGCATTAGGTTTGCATACATTCTGCATTTTGGAGGCATTTCAGGTGCACTTAAGGAGTATTGGTGCTGTTGAGGCCGAATGTGGAGAAGGAAGAAGGGAAAGCCAAAGTCACCAACACAGCTCGAGTCAACCAGGTCGAGCCAGAACCAAAGGAGCTGCCTTGGAACCAGCTCGAGCCCCACACTCGAGCCCCTGCTCGAGTCCGAGCCAAAGGAGCAGTCTTGATTTCGGCTCGACCCAGACCACTCGAGTACCATGGTCGAGCTGAACTTAAAAATGCAGTCTTGGACCCAGCTTGACCGAGCCACTCGAGTACCTGCTCGAGCCGAAGATAAAAATGTCGTCTTGAAGTTTTCTGACGGACTCGACCACATCACTCGAGTGAACTTGCTCGAGCCCCTCTCCTAATTTGCTATTTTGTCTTTTTATGATTTAGGGTTTTTATCTCTTAGTATAAATACCCTATAAACGCTTAGCACAAAACAATCTCGATTTTCTTAAGCTTTCTTCATCTGTTCTTGCTTCCTGAATCCTATAACTTTGAATCTACTTGTTATTTTTGTTTGAATCTTTCAATTCTATCTATTCTCTTCCTTATCTTTCTGATTATGCAAGTTTTATTGATTTCTGGGTTTATGATTTTGATGTTCTTCATGTGTTCTGAGTAGTTTTCTAAAGTTCTTAAGGATGGGTTAGGTTTAGGTTTGGAATCTTGGTCTTCTAGGTGGCTTAGGGTTAGATTAGACAAAATCCCTTCTGGATTAGTGATCTTAGTGCTAATTTCTCTCTGATCAATTGAGATTAGATCATAGGTTTTTCCACACCCAGAAGGTGTTTGTTGAAATGCCTGAACCAGCTAATACCAGAGATTCTCATACCTAGCCTAAGAGATTGGATGTTTAGGGTGTTTATTGGCTTAAATAGGTTGAATCTTAGTGTCTGCTAAGCTAGTTTTCGCTAGAGAGATTTAGGTCTAGAACTAGCTTAGCTTGAGGTTATCTACCACGAGAGTGGATTTAGCTACTGTGGAATCTATTGTCTAGGGATTAGCTATATAGTTTTTGATAAGCCCCTGGTTAGATTAGGAGGATAGACTGATCAACCCCATCCTTAGGACTTGCTTTGTTCTTGATTGATTTTCGTGTTCTGTTTTCGTTCTGTTTTTACTCTGTTTATTGTCTCAGCTTTACTCTGTTTCTGCCCTATTTGCGTTCTGGTTTTAATTTCTGTTATTACTTCTAATTTCCTTTTGCTAGGTTAATAGTTTTACCATCTACTGCTTGTTTGGCTTGACTTAGACGACTTGATTGCATCCTTTCTGGTTAATAACTCACTCATTTGGATTGATACCTTTCTATACTACAATGACATGTTAGTGCATTGAGGCATTTGACAGATAGCATAAACATAAAAACATCCTATTTCAAATTGGCGCCGTTGCCATTTGGGTGTTGCTTGTTACATCTAGGATTTCAACTCGTTTTAGATCAAGTTCTTTACGTCTACTCTGTCACTCACCTTCTGTTTCCTTCTTTGTCTTTGCATTTCAGGTACTTCGACCCGTCTTTGTTCTGACTCGACCAAGCCACTCGAGTGCCCAGACCGAGTCGACCATCAAGACGCGACCTTGGCATTCAGCTCGACCAAGCCACTCGAGTAAACCGACCGAGTCAACATTCAAGGCCTGACCTTTGACGCCAGCTCGACCCACCCACTCGCGCCAGTCAGTTGAGCCCACCCTTACCTGCATGCAAACGAGATCAAAAGGGAACCAGAACCTCCTACGCTACCTGGACAACATCAACCAGTTACCGAGACAGTTGATAGCGCAGAGAGAACACCTAAGAGTGGATAATCAGGATCATCAGAATCACGTGGGAATGGAAGACAACAACCCACAGGGACAGAACGAGGAAGGACCTCCTCCGAGGAGGCCACGGTTGATTGGAGCAGGAGATGCTCCAAACACTCACACTCAGAGGCAAGGGATTGTACCTCCTACAATCCAGAACAATAACTTTGAGATCAAGAGTGGTTTAATCGCTATGGTACAGAGCAACAAGTTCCATGGCCTGCCTATGGAGGATCCTCTTGATCACCTGGATGAGTTTGATAGGCTCTGCAGCCTCACTAAGATCAATGGAGTCAGTGAAGATGGCTTCAAACTAAGACTTTTCCCCTTCTCTCTTGGGGACAAAGCACATCTGTGGGAGAAGAATCTGCCCCATGGCTCTATAACTTCATGGGATGACTGCAAGAAGGCTTTCATTGCCAAGTTCTTCTCCAATGCCCGCACAGCTCGACTCTGCAATGAGATATCCGGCTTTGTCCAGAAAGGTGGGGAAACATTCTGCGAAGCCTGGGAAAGATTCAAGGGTTACACCATTCAGTGTCCTCACCATGGTTTCAGCAACGAGTCTCTACTCAGTACACTTTACAGAGGAGTTCAACTAAAGATAAGGATGGTTCTTGATACAGCAAGCAATGGCAATTTCCTCAACAAGGATGTTATTGAGGGCTGGGAATTAGTGGAGAACCTTGCTCAATCAGCTGGGAACTACTCAGCAGACTATGACAGAAGTGTACGCAGCAGTGTTGATTCGGAAGAAAGGCATAGGCAGGAAATCAAAGCTTTGAATGCCAAACTGGATCAACTCCTTCTCAGCCAGAAGAAGCACGTTCATTTTGAAAGTGAAGATGAGATTTTCCAGATTCAAGATGGAGAGGATACTAGTATGGAAGAGGTTAGCTACATTCAGAATCAGGGTGGCTACAACAAAGGCTTCAACTACAAGAACAACCCAAATTTTTCTTACAGGAGCACCAACGTTGCCAACCCGCAAGATCAGGTCTACCCACCTCAGCAACAACCGCCTCTACCCAAGCCTTTTGCAACATACAACCAGCATCAGGGTTTTGTTCCTAAGCCATACTACCAGAGCAACCATCAGCAACAGGGCGTAATGGGTCCACCACCGGCTTTTCAACATCCCCCAGCTCAGCCTTCTGCACCTATTGATCCCCAGCTGGCATCCATGCTGCAACAGCTTCTACAAGGTCAGGCAGCCGGTGCATTGGACGTAACTAAGAAAATTGGTGAAGTTAAAACCCAGATGGACGTCACATACAATGATCTCACCAGCAAGATTGAGTCATTGAACTCCAGAATCAAATACTTGGAGAACAGCACTGCATCCACTTCTTCAACCAAGCCTATTGGACAACTTCCAAGAAAAGCAATTCAGAACCCCAAGGAGTATTGCAATGTTATCTTTTCAATGGAGTCAAGTCCCATTGCTGATCATGAAGCTGTAGTTAGAGAAATTGAGGTTTTGCTTTCTGGTTCCGATGCTCCCACCAATGCACTCGGAAAAGTGCTCCCAGCAGGAGTAGGCACTACTCCAGTCACTGTGGACAGTGAAGTTGAGGATGGGGAGGATTTGAATTGCAAAGATGACCAAGAAACTCGACTGGAAGCTGATTCTACCAAGCAGCTCGAGCCATTTGGTCGAGCCAGCACTCCACCTGCTAAAAAAATAGTTGTTCCAGAGGAAAAGAAAGAACCCTTTGTCCCTCCTCCTTACAAACCTAAACTGCCATTCCCAGGAATATTCAAAAAGGACTTAATGGAGAAATATAGAGAAATTTTTGACAAGCACAAGAGGGAAGCAGAGATTAGGATGCCTCTAATCGATACCTTCTCAATGTTACCTGCATATCAAAAATTCTTGAGGGATGCAATGAATGAGAAAGCCAAGGGGAGTCAGGGTATGGTGGTTTTGTCAGAAGAGTGCAGTGCCACAATTCAGAAGAGGGTTATCAAGGAGAAGCTCAGTGATCCTGGTTCATTCACTCTACCCAAGGACGTAACCATGGTTGAAAACAATGGTAATGTCGATTGTATTGATTCACCAAGCACGACAAAGATTGAGCCTAAGTCTCTCCTCAAGCTTGGCAATCCTGGTATGTTCTCCATAACCTACTTTCTTGGTGATCTGGAAATTAAGGATGCTCTATGTGACTCTGGTGCAAGTGTGAATGTCATGTCCCATGAGATGTTAAAGAGTCTAGGGATAAGAAGCATCACTCATCACCCATCACCCATCACTTTTGGAGACGCTCATTCATGAAAGCCACTTAGTCTTCTGGAAGATTACCCACTTAAAGTTGGGAATTGTATAGTCCCAACAGACTTCGTTATTATGGAAATGCAGAAGGCCAACAAGCTCCCACTGCTCCTTGGAACTCCTTTCCTCAACATTACTGGTGCAAACATGGACTTCAAGAACCAGAGGGTAGTTCTTATGAATGTGGATGACAAGGCCTATTACCCACTAAAAGCTCCACCCCCAAAGGTCTATGAAGAGAAAGAGAAGTCTCTGGAACGAAAGGACAGAGCTGAGAGCACAATGAATGAGCAAGAGGTCAATCCTTTCATCCATGGTCAGTTCATTGCAGAGGAGATCTCAGTTCCCCTCCATCAACCACCCTAGACCCGCTAAACAGGAAGTCAAGCTTAGAGACTTTAAACAAGCTCACTTGGGAGGAAGTCCCATGCCTATCCCTGTATATAATGCTTCAATTTTTTTTTTTTTTTTTTTTAAAACCATCGTTTAAGTGTGTTAAATTCTTGTTTTTGGCTTGTTCGTGTGCTTTCAGGAGAGTATGAGCATTGAATCACAGAGAAAAGGAGGAAATAAGCAGAATTGGTCTAACTCGACCAAGCAGCTCGAGTGATTTGGCAGAGTCAGCACCCTGTCTACATCTGGCTCGACCACCCAGCTCGAGTCAGTTGCTCGAGCCAGCCATCTCCCAATCCTTGGCGCGACCGAACCACTCGAGCCCCAGGTCGAGTCCAGCTCCCGCGCCGCTTACACCAGAGAGAGCATGGAGGATTCAATCTCCTCCTTCTTCTCCAACCCCTAAGGTATCTGCTCCATCATCTCTTGTATATATCATTTGCATTTCTTTCTTGCTTTTTGTTGTTTCTTTAACCTTCTTTCTAAATTTTTATTACACAAGGGACTGTGTAATTTAAGTTTGGGGGAAAGGGTTAAGTTGTATTTGACATGTTTATTGTGTTCTTATTTTTATTTTGTGCATATTTGAGTCTGCATGCATCTAAGGCATAGAAAAACCAAAAAAAAATTGAAAAATTTTCGAAAAAGATTACAAAAATAGAGTGTTCATGTAGTTGCATTTACATTTTAGGATTGAGTCTAGATTGTTTTCAATTAGGGCTGTTGCATATGCATAGGGGATTATGATGATTATAGCCTTGCAAGCTTGCTGATTTAATATGATAATCTCAATGCCCTCGTTTCTAGTTGTCTAATGCATTGTTAATGAACTTAACGTAAGACTTCACCATACTTTGAATGCACAACTAGATTGTTATCTCAATTGAAGCATGCTGTGATTTGATACCATTCCCTATCTATTTGAACCTGAACTTGACTTTATAATTATCATGTCTATGCACTGCATTTGAACTCATGGATACCATTACACATACTTGGATTTTCTTTCACCTATTTGCCACTCTTACTAATCCAAGTAGCTGTTCTCATTATTAGGACAGTTTTGCCATGCCCTTAGCCTAGCCTTCTTTCAAGCCATGATATTACTCTGTTGTGCGTGAGGCCTATTTTTCTGAATGAGCTTGGTAGAAAGTGTTAGGTTTGAGCTGACAAGGATAAATTCTCATGTAGTTCTGGTTTGCAATTTTCGAATCAGATAGGACTAGGTGGGGTCTTCATCATTGGGTATATAAGGTTTGGTTCTGTGAAAAAGAAAGAAAGAAAACTTGGAAAAAGATGAAAGAAAAAAGGTTAAGAGTTTTTAAGATAGGAATGATCTGAAAATGTGTTAATCTAGTAAAGGATATGGGGGTGTGCTAAGAAATAGAAAAGAAAGGCAAAAAGCTTAAAGTCTGAAAAACATAGAAAAAGCCTAAGTTGGTAGTGAAAAACCATAAGAAAAACCCCAATCCGCTAGAAGTATAAAGAACCTCTCCTAGAACAAGAACAAAAAGAAAAAAATGAATCTGATCCAAGAAAAGCTCAAGGCAAAACGCCTAAGGGGTAAGGGTAGAATTAGGACGATTTTCTGGGTTTAGAACTAGGGGTTAAGAACACTTGTGTATGGTTGGGTAAGATGAGAGTCTATTCTTGTATGCATAGGTTGGTTCTTACCTTTAGCATTCTACTAAATCTCATTCCTTTTCTGAGAGACCCCTGTTCTGAATTGATCAAACCATGTGAAAGGGACCATCTTTGTCTCTTAACCTTACCCTTAGCCAAATGAGTTCATTGAATGTGCACAGCTTGATTCATGGTTTCTGCTTAATTGAATGTTAAAGGGAATGGTAGATTTGAATGCATGTCTAGGTTGAGATTTAATTGAAATTGTGCTGTGAAGAGTATGGCTAAAGTTTTTAAGTAGAGTTCATATACTTTGCATTCCAGAACCAGCAACTTGGACATTGAGGTCATGTACTATATCAGCATGTCTTGGTTCTGAATCCCCATTTTCAAACCTCTCCTCCAGCTTATACTTCTGTTTGCTTGAGGGCAAGCAAAGACTAAGTTTGGGGGAGTTGATATGTCTATGTTTTACACAGTTCTATCATGCATTTATCACCCTTTTTACATCGTTTAATAGCATGTTCTTAGCATTTATGTCTAGTTTTGCATACTTAGGGCATTTTGCATTAGGTTTGCATACATTCTGCATTTTGGAGGAATTTCAGGTGCACTTAAGGAGTATTCGTGCTGTTGAGGCCGAATGGGGAGAAGGAAGAAGGGAAAGCCAAAGTCACCAACACAGCTCGAGTCAACCAGGTCGAGCCAGAACCAAAGGAGCTGCCTTGGAACCAGCTCGAGCCCCACACTCGAGCCCCTGCTCGAGTCCGAGCCAAAGGAGCAGTCTTGATTTCGGCTCGACCCAGACCACTCGAGTACCATGGTCGAGCTGAACTTAAAAAAGCAGTTTTGGACCCAGCTTGACCGAGCCACTCGAGTACCTGCTCGAGCCGAAGATAAAAATGTCGTCTTGAAGTTTTCTGACGGACTCGACCACATCACTCGAGTGAACTTGCTCGAGCCCCTCTCCTAATTTGCTATTTTGTCTTTTTATGATTTAGGGTTTTTATCTCTTAGTATAAATACCCTATAAACGCTTAGCACAAAACAATCTCGATTTTCTTAAGCTTTCTTCATCTGTTCTTGCTTCCTGAATCCTATAACTTTGAATCTACTTGTTATTTTTGTTTGAATCTTTCAATTCTATCTATTCTCTTCCTTATCTTTCTGATTATGCAAGTTTTATTGATTTCTGGGTTTATGATTTTGATGTTCTTCATGTGTTCTGAGTAGTTTTCTAGAGTTCTTAAGGATGGGTTAGGTTTAGGTTTGGAATCTTGGTCTTCTAGGTGGCTTAGGGTTAGATTAGACGAAATCCCTTCTGGATTAGTGATCTTAGTGCTAATTTCTCTCTGATCAATTGAGATTAGATCATAGGTTTTTCCACACCCAGAAGGTGTTTGTTGAAATGCATGAACCAGCTAATACCAGAGATTCTCATACCTAGCCTAAGAGATTGGATGTTTAGGGTGTTTATTGGCTTAAATAGGTTGAATCTTAGTGTCTGCTAAGCTAGTTTTCGCTAGAGAGATTTAGGTCTGGAACTAGCTTAGCTTGAGGTTATCTACCACGAGAGTGGATTTAGCTACTGTGGAATCTATTGTCTAGGGATTAGCTATATAGTTTTTGATAAGCCCCTGGTTAGATTAGGAGGATAGACTGACCAACCCCATCCTTAGGACTTGCTTTGTTCTTGATTGATTTTCGTGTTCTGTTTTCGTTATGTTTTTACTCTGTTTATTGTCTCAGCTTTACTCTGTTTCTGCCCTGTTTGCGTTCTGTTTTATGTTCTGTTTTTAATTTCTGTTATTACTAATAATTTCCTTTTGCTAGGTTAATAGTTTTACCATCTACTGCTTGTTTGGCATGACTTAGACGACTTGATTGCATCTTTTCTGGTTAATAACTCACTCATTTGGATTGATACCTTTCTGTACTACAATGACATGTTAGTGCATTGAGGCATTTGACAGATAGCATAAACATAAAAACATCCTATTTCATATTCCCGACGACATTCAGGCTAATTTTGCCGTCGTCTTTCCGACTAACGTTTTCTACTAAATACTGGCGAGTTATGTGGTCGGAACTTTCCCGACAAAGACCGACGATTTTCGATTCCCGAACAGATTTTTCCGAGGATTTACAATTAGTCGGCAATGTGTCGGAAATGTCGGTTGCGACGAAATTCTATCTTATATCGTCGTCGGAATTAGCCTTGTTTTCTTGTAGTGAAAGTACTTATTGTAAATCTCATGTCAATTGGGGAAGCCCTCACTAAATGGTGTTGCGTGAATAGAATGTAGTAAACACGTGGCAACATTTATATATAAAATCTCTAAAAGTTGGTTGCAAATGTTATGCTCATTGTTCCGTGTATTCTTGTGAATTTATGAAAAAAAAATTAAAGTGGTTAGAGTAATGTGTCGTTACTCAACTTGGAGAAGATCAAAAATTTATAAGGTTCGAGTAAAGATTGTATAAAAGTTGTTAAAAGAATGTGTGTAAAATTGTGAATGTGAAAAGTGTCACTACGTGAATAGAATGTAGAAGACCTGTGACAACATTTGTACCTAAAATCTCTGAAAATTGATTCCATCTGTTATGTTCATTAACCTTGTGTGGTCTTGTGAATTTATGAAAAAAAATTCATAGTGGTTAGAGTGATGTGTCGTTGATCTTTAAAAGGTTAGAATAAAGTTCGTATAAAAGTTGATAAAAGAATGTGTAAAAAATGGTGAACGTGAAAAGCAGTCAATACATGAATAGAATGTGGTAGGCTTATGATAAGATTTGCATTTAAAATCTTTGAAAATTGGTTCAAGATGTTATGTTTATTGACCGTGTAGTCTTCTGTTGTTATGACGATTTTTTTTAGTAGTTAGAGCAATGTGTCGTTGCTCTTTAAAACGAGAGAGTAAAGTTAATTAAAGTTGTTAAAAGAAGAAAATTTTGTCTAGAATACCCAAAGAATATAATGAAATAAATAGAATATCAAGTAATTACTTCAAATTCTTTGGATATGTCCACTAAACCAGGTTTTTTTTTAAATAACAAAAATGTCATTCAAACATTGAAAATTGAAATATTTTCAATTCCCCCAACCATTTTCAATTTGATGTTTTTTAAAACATAGAAATCGAAAAGCAACAAAAAAAAAACAGAAAACCTAAAAATCGCTCTTTCTCTCTTCGACGACGTTCTCTTCCTCGTCGCCGTCTATCTTCATCGTGGATGTCATGGTCGCCGTCTCAGCTGATTCCATAGGTCTCCTTAATTGGCATCTGAGCTTTCGAAGAAGCTTAAGATTGGAGAAGATGGTAAAGAGAAGAACGATGAAGAAGAATGAAGCAAAGGTGAATGATTGAATTTTTTTTTTTTGGTGCTCTGATTGATCACATGGTTTTGTGTTTGCGTCTTTAATTCCTGCACCCATTTGAGAAAAATGGATCTTTCTGTGTTATTGGTTAGTAGAATGTGAAAATTTAGGGATTTGGAGTGTTAGGTTATGAATATTCGATAGTTATTTGTCAAAGGAACTAGCTTTCTTGGATTAGTCCATCTGATTTAGTTCTTGAGATTTTGAAAGTTCTTAGATTCGATTCTTTTTCTGATGGTTGATTAATATAACACTTCTATTATTTTCTGTTATTTTGAAAGTTTCTTTCGAGAAGAGACTTAAACACATCTCAAAGAAGAAGTGATTGTTCGGAATAGTATGAAGCGTAGATTGAATACAAGGAGGAACTTCATTAGAAACCTCATTGCTTTCTCTGTCTTCTTTGAGGTTAGCTCTCTTCTCTTCTTCTTCTTTTTTCGGAAGAGTTTTTGTCTCTGTTGCTTTTGTTAATGGATGAAGTTGATGTTTTAGTTTTTGTGTAGTGGAAACAGTTCATGAACAATTTCATTTTGTGCCTACAGATAATTGCAGTGGGTTATGCAATCATAACTACTAGAAATGAGGATTTGGATTGGAAACTGAGGTGTTTCAGGATCTTGCCTATTTTTGTTTTACTAGCTGTTGCTTCTCTTTGCCTATTCGTCACTCGTTGGCTCTTGCAGGATGTGTGAGTCCTTATATGCTCATTTTCATGTGTAATGTTGGCATTTTTTTTTGTCTTACGATTGGTGTCTTAATCATTTTCTTTTTTGTGTAAAATGGTTTGGTTTAGGTGACCGCAGAGATCAACATACCTTGGAAAAGTTTCAAGCAGAAATGCTTGGGAAGATCAATGAGTTATACCTTGTTTTGGCTTTTCATGTTCGATCTTTTTCTACCAGTTTGATTACCTCAAGTGCCCTCCGAGTGAAAGCTTCTTGTATCCTCGAAAGATTGTCTTGTATGTTTAGGGAGTAAACCCATGGATTGAAGTTGATGGTGGTGTCATTCCAAAGAATGTATACAAGGTGAAGCTCGAAAACTCTTCGAATATCATCTTTAACTCACATTTTGTACCAGCAGATTTTTTTAGCTATTCATAAATTTATTTCTTTGTACCCACATATTTTTTTAGTTATTCACAGATTTATTTCTTTGTTCCCGCAGATTGTTTTGGTTATTCACAGATTTATTTTTTTGTACCCGCAGATTTTTTTGTACCCGCAGATTTTTTTGGTTATTCATAGATTTATTTATTTATACTCGCAAATTTTTTAGTTATTCACAGATTTATTTCCTATTTGGAGTTCATGGGATTTAACAATTTCAGATTTTGACTACATTCATATGTTGAGTTCATTCATTTACATTTGGTGGGTCTTGGGCTATCACTATGTATCTCTTTAGATTTGTAGTCAGATTTTGTTTGGAATCATTCTCCCATATGGTAGAATTTTTGGTGGTTTTGTTCTATGCAAAATTGTTTTCTCTGATTATGGACGTAATGGTTTGTATAATCCTGACTTGTTTCGTATCAGATATGACATAGTTTGCACATGAATATAGAAAATGGTTTTGACGAAGAATGAGTCTAGACTAGGTTTCAATTTTTTTCTGTTTGGGAACTCAATGAAGACAAAGAAGATAGAACAAATTGAAAAAGTTGCTTCTTGATACAATTCTTGTCAACAAGGCACAATATGTTCTTCTAACCGAATAATTTCCTCTTCCAGAACAGCCACTTTTGCAAGTAACTCCAAAATCTATAAGAACAACACAAAATCAATCTCAATTTTAGACCAGATTTTGCGAGGAAAGAAATTCACCAAGCTATGTTTTTAAGTTACTAACCGATGGAGGTAGAAACGGAGGAAGACGGGAAAGTGCTCCAAGAGGTCTATTAATTGCTCTTTCCATTGCTCAGTGAATGTTCTCTTCAAGTCTAAGCTTCTTCCTCAGCTTTTCAACTTTTAAACAAAATAACTTCCACTCTTATACAATTTTTTGAACTGACTTTAGATTGAAACTACAACCAAAAACTCAAAAAACGGTTAATTTTGTTGCAGAGCAATTATCTTCTCTTGGTTTACAACAACATTTTCACCACCTCTCAACAACATTTATGAGAGGAGCATAAATTTTGAAAGAAGAACAATATCTTCTGTTAAGAAATACAAAAAAACATTTATTTAGGAAAATGTAGATTCAAATATAAGAAAAGGATGAGACTTTGTTACTAAAGAATGATCAAAACTTGTGATTGATGGGTTTCACAAAGAGAGCTCCATCTACTCTTGCCTCTTCCATGTTCTAAATTATGACGACAAACAACATCAGAACAGTAAACAGAGGAAAAACACAACAAGCAGCAAAATAGAAATTAAAACAAAAACTTAGTTATAAACCCAGTGATCTCAAAACCATATTTTTATTGAAGTAAAACTGAAACGTTTAAGATTGTTGGTAGAACCCAAAGATGTGGAGTACAAAAAAATATTATTTAGGGTCTTTTACCAAAAATGCCATATGATAAAACTAAATTACTAAAAATGCCATTAAAGGGAGAAGGTTCGATTAATGCCACAAAAATAACTGCACACGTTGGTTGAAATGACTAAACTGCCCTCCTGTGCAAGAAGACTCTCGAATGCGCCGTTTGGTCACCCCCTTCTACCATCGTTTGTAGTGTAAACTAGAAGAAGGAAACAATTAGAAGGAAAAGAAGATAGACAACGAATTTCATAGTCTGCACGATGTCTGTGTAACATAGTTACAAAGAGTGGTTCCGTGGTTGACTGTATTGGGGCACCGAAGGAAAAATCGGAGTTGAGTGAGCCGGAAAAGGTGGAGATAAAAATGGGAGGTGAGGAAGCGTTAGCACCGGAAGAGATAACTGAAGGGTATAATTGATTAACCCATTAAATTCTGGTAATGTGTATGGAAGTGAAGTTGGGTTTTAGAAAATGATTTTTTGGTATATGTTTTACGCAGATTTGAGACAATGATTGAAAAGGTTGAGGAAGAAGATGGTAGGGAAAAGTCAACCGCGAAAGACGTGGCTGGGAACATGAACGAAGCGGCGGAGACAGAAAGGTAAGAATTTGGGGGTAAATTATTAGGTTAAAGTTGAATAGTAAAATCGTATGTTAAAGTTGAATTTGGAGATAGATTTATTGGAGCGAAAATAGGAAATTCGATGTGTTTGCGGTGGACATAGTTGGGGAGAAGGGGGGTTGGGGTAGACAACGCTGGAGTGTGTAATTTGGGAATACAAGAGAGGGAGATGTCATTCGGGTAGACGAAAATATGCTATGTCCTTTAGGTGGACGAAAATATGTTATGTCGTTTAGGTGGACGAGAAAGTTCTATGTCCAGTGAATGGATGAGAATGATGCATGTCCTTTGGGATTACATAGTTATAGAAAGGATGTAATGTGATAGACAAAATGGGTTATGTAATTCGGGTAGACAAGAAGATACTATGTCCTTTCGGTGGACAAAAAATGTATGTCCGGTGGATGGACAAGAATGATGTTTGTCCTTTGGGATTACATAGTTTTAGAAAGGATGTAATGTGATAGACAAAAGTGGGTTATGTCATTGGGTTATGTCAGTCTGATAGACTAGATTTGGGGATGTCCATCGAGCAGACTATAATGGGTATGTCGTTTTGGGAGGAGAAAGAGTGATGTTAGGGGGCGAGAGTGGCATAAGTCCGTGCGTGGGCCGAGAGTGGAAGATGCATGATGTTGAAGTGGTATTGGCAGAATAGTGATAAGAGTCTAAAATTCAACGTTCTGTTGGCAGGTTGCATATATCTGATGGACTGGGGCGGAGAGAAAACATAACTGCAAATGCAGAAGCAGAGCAGATTGCGGACACTATGGCAGCTAATAATCTTCCTCGCAGATTGTTTGCAACAGACCGATACCCCGTTGAAGGGCGCTTAAACTGTTATTCTAAACCTGAATACTTGCTAGTAATTAAAGAAGTCCTAGAAGGATCATTGGAGTTTCAGTGGTTGAAGAGCAGCTGCTTTGGCCGACTCTTTGATTTGCCAATTAGAAATTGCTCCATGTCGGGTAAACTGGTCCACCAGTTGTTTTGCAGATCTGTGTTGACGCGGGAAAGGCATGAACTGTGGTTTGTATTTGGTGGGAAGCCAATCCGGTTTTCTCGGCGTGAATTTGGCATTCTGACAGGACTGAATTGCAAACCTTTCCCAACAAAGCGGGAGAGAAAGGCTATGGAGTAGCCACCATCGGGTGAAGAAGAGTATTGGTTTACATTAATAGGACCAAAATAGAAGTACATGATTTTGGATATTGTGAATATGTTGAAGCGCGACAAGCTGTTGCCAGCAGCTGAAAGAATGAGCGGTGGACGAAGACTACGGCTAGCACTGATTGTGCTGGTCGAGGGTATACTAGTATTCATTTCATCCAAAAGTTAGGGCTACGCAGAAGGTTGTAGAAATGGTTAGGGATCTTGATACATTTGTTAAGTTTCCATGGGGGCGGGAGTCGTTTGAGCTGACTCTTGAGACGGAATAGATAGGGATCAAAAATAAAAATGCCGAAGCACTAGCAAATAAACTGGCAAATTCACACACAGCTACGCATGGGTTTACACTTGCGATACAGTTACTAATTTTGAAGACGATCCCACAGCTAGAGAGACTGCTGCCAAATCCACACGACAACACAACTTTCACGAGTCGTTCTGAAATTCAGCTATTAAAACTGAGAACCTTCCACAACTCTAACATTTTAGAAGCTGAGCGCGCAACAGATGTAAGTACATAAAATGTTAACACCTTAATGTAATTTACAAAGCAAATGTAACAATTGAAAATGTGCATGTTGCAGCTCCAGGTAAGGTGCATTTTGGAAAGGGGATATCTGGTGGAAGAAAGCGATTTTGTTTGGGAAGATGAGGTGGAAGACCTAGGTGTGGAATGCATATACTCGATGGTTACAGGCGGGCATGTTTTCAAGAAAGAAGACTGGACAGGTGGACTTGATCATCTGCCACTTATAACCGCTATCGTAACAAATAACCAAAAGGAACACCAAAAAGTAGAAAAGAGAGCTAAGGTTGGTAAAGGACATGGAAAAGGTAAGGCTAAGGTTACGGGCAGACTAGAGACAGAAAGTTCTAATGCGGAGAGAACATGAGATATATTGGAGGAGGTAGAAAGAATGATGAACGCACAGACCACAAAGATAATTCAAATGTTTCATGTGGAGAAACAGATACTTAAAGATGAATTGTATGATGAGCTTAAAAAAGCTTTAAGGAAGGAAGAGGGATGCAAAAATGAAGGTGGACGCTCTGTCCCGCTAAGGACAGAAGGATGCAGTGTGGTTAAAAAGGATGGATGGACAGAGTAGACGTGCCTACCATTCTAAAGAGCGTGAGGAAAGAGTGCACAGATCCTGCTGTTGTTGTCAACACTACATCCAGTCCTGAGGATGGAAGTGAAAGTTGAGATAGTGAGAGTGACAAACAAAACGGTAGGGATTTAAAAACGGTTGAGGAGGTAAGGGTGTGGAATGGCATACACTTAGGTTGCTTGAATAATTAAATGTGGATATTTGTTGTGCATTACACCACTCATTGATGTGAATTTCAGGTTTTGGGTGGTGGTGAGGAACCAAGCGACTCAGTAGATGAAAATGATAACGAGAGTCAAGGTAACATGGGGGTTGAGTCCCCAGCAAAGACAGCATCGTCTAAAGACAAGGAGGTGTCTGCTGAGAGTAACAAACAAAGAGGAAAGGATATGAAAAAGGATGAGAAGGTAAGGATGTGGACTGGCATATACTTAGGTTGCTCGGACAAATAAATGTGGATATTTGTTGTGCATTACACCACTCATTGATGTTAATTTCAGGTTTCGGGTGGTGGTGAGGAACCAATCGACCCAGCCGATGAAAATGACGACGAGAGTGAAGCTAACATGGGGGTTGAGTTTCCAGCAAAGACAACATCGTCTGATGAAGTATCTGGTGAAGAGGGTGACAAGAGAGGGGTAGAAACAGACACATCAAATAAGGTAACAACTGGGAGAATAAAATCATGTGCAAAGCGCAAAATTATAAATGAATTAAAGGTTATGTAACTGACATGTGAAAACAACTTAACAGGATGTAGAAGCATCAGAGGGTGATGAGGAGGAGGCCGAGGGAGGTGGCAGAGACTCTGCTGCTTCAGACAATGATAAAGTGGGGGAAGTTGGAAGTGGGACAGAGATGGAGGCAGAGGAAAGTTCAGGGGGTGGAAGGAAAAAAAGGGAGCGTAATATAGAAGAGCCGGATGTGTCAGACCTGCTAAGGAAGCGTGTGCGAAAAAAATCCAGAAAGATTTGGATTCACACCAGCAAAGGAAAACACAATGCCGAGGGAGAGAAAAGGCATTTACATGCCTTTAGCGTTGGTGGCGCCTGAGAAGAGGAATAAATTCCTAAAAAAGCTGAGGAGTGGTCGGACCAAGTAAGTTTGTTGCAATATTGATAAATAATCACTTTTGTACATGGTTTGTTATTTAACATCCTTTTCCTTTTGTTGTTACAAAAACAGGGATTACATAGTGAACGGGCAAGCAGTGAAGAATGAATTTTTTAAACAGATATACACCCCAACTTCTCATGTTGATACCAATGTGAGTTATTTGTTGATTATATATAAAACAATAAAGAGGGCTGTGGGATATAAAGTTGCTAACCGCCTTAGTATCACATATTTTTCAGGACATGGAGGCCTTACTCAGCCTAGTGTGGAGGAGAGTAGGGGAGACTTTGCTTGCAGAACGAGTTGTTGTTTTAGATACATGGTTTATCCATATGTTGGGTAATGAGCACAAAAGTTTTCAGAACATTAAACGGAAGGCTCCATTCCCATTGAACAACATGTTAAAAAAATATGTGAGGGGGATTGTTCCTAGTCGGCCAGGTAAGCTGGCATGGATCACAGATGTTGACTTGGTATACGCACCGATGCACTGGGGCAAAGCACACTGGGTTGCTGTGTGTATCAATCTTAAAACCGGTGACCCCTTGATTGTGCACACCGCGGATAGAAAAATCCCAAGAATAATTGCACCATTTTTGGAACTGCTCCCACCCCTCATAAGGGAAGTAATCAACGAGGATGATGCTCTATACCCTCTGCCAAAGAAATTCACCTATGACAAGGTGTTGGGGGTGTAACAAAACAAACGCACCGGAGATTGTGGACCACTCAGCGTAAAGTTCATTGAGCTTCACAACTGTCGCTCGATGGCATTTCAGATGCCATAGTTAATGAAGTTCGAATGAAATATGCTATAGATTTGTATGAGGAGTTTGAGGCAGAATTGTGAGGGCGGGGGATGTGCCCCAGACGTGATGTATTAGCTTTACCTATTGTAGGGGTTTGTGTGTTTGACGTTAAAACTTAAATTTAATTGAACTTGAAGTTATGTTTAGGTCCACCCTTCATGTATAGAGGGGGAGGACATCGATTTGATTTGATTTAGTCCTGGGGTTTGTTGCTCTTACTTGTACTGACGTCTTATTTCTGATGCCAATGTTGGAAAAATATGGCCAACACTATACGCTAGCGTGGGGCCTATCACTATAACACGTTAGCGCATCTCAAGCCAATGTTGCTCTATCATCGATTAAATACGGTAAGGGCCCCATCACTATAACACACTTTCAAAATGAAACTAAAACACAATAATCTATAGTTTCTTTCGAACTAAACCCAAAAAAGAGAACATCCCATCAATCACTTCGCCACTGCAAAAAAGCAGCTTCTGAAACATGCCACCCATCTCTTTGTTCCGTAAGTGATTATTTAGCTCCATCATACAAAATAAAAAGGAGCTAAGCCTCTCTAAGATTAATATTGGGTGAGAGACGATAAATCTGAAAAATGGGAAGGTACAGCTACAGTCAACCGTCGTCGTCTTCAGCGGGATGCCCCATATCATCAACAGACGAAGATCAAGATGAGTTGGGCTTGCTTCGCTCATGTCACTGTGGTGGAGCGGTTAGCTTGGAGACGAGACCGGCTGGGAGGCAGGTTGGGAGGCTCTACTATAAATGCGAAAAAACCGATGTAAGCTGATGCCATGATTATGGTTTATGTCGTCGTACTTACAATTATTCATCGATTCCAAGCTGATATTTGTCCTAACTATACAGGAAGGGGGTATTCATACGAGCAAGTGGTGGGATACGTCGGTGATTGAGGAGATAACGGTGTTGCGTTGAACAGTGGCGGAGCTAGATGACAGGGTCAACAACATAACAAGGGGACCAGACGGTGCCCATGTTGACTTGTGCTTAATGTGGTCCTCGGTTTTCCACCACGAGCATGAAATAACCCGACTCAAACATGCTTATGACGAGTTAGCTAACCGCAACCGCTTTGGTATTGATGGTTCCAGAGTTAGGAAACTTTTAGCAGACATGGGAAAAACGTGTATAAGTTATCCATATGGGTGTGCCTGGTAACGAGTGTGCTTGCTTTCATCCTCGCTTTGTCTAAGTAAGCATATTCCCTTGTGAAGCAGATTTTGTTTGTTTTTTGGCATTTGTGGACATATATATATATATATCCACCTATATTGGAAGCTTATAATGTTATATAATCAAACAATCATCTACCTATGCAAACCGATGTCATCGACAATCGACATACGCAGACTAAGAATGTCGTTGTATATGGTTTTCTTTTGTATGGTTAGGCATGCCCAAAATTGTTGTGATAGTTAAGTCCATCAAGTGAGAATACGCCTTTCGTTAGTGACATGTACATCGTCTACGATAATCATGTCCTCCAATGGTGGACAGGGTAAAACTAGTGTCCTGATAAGTCCACCCCGCCGGATAAGTCCATCAAGGCCAGATTAGTCTGTTAGGGGCAGATAAGTCCATCGCGTCCAGATAAGTCCATCGCATCTAGATAAGTCCATCGAGACGTGATATGTCCATCACAGTGTATGGGTTAATCATGTCCATCAGGTTGATCATGTCCATCAGGTTAGTCATCCATCGGTGGACAAAAAAGATTAACCTGATGGACAAGGTTAATTCGGTTGACATGATTAACCCCGATATGATAAGTCTACCCCGGCCTGATAAGTCCATCAAAGCCAGATAAAGTCCGTTAAGGCCAGATAAGTCCATCGGATTAATGTCCGTTGGGTCAGGAATGCCCAAAATTGTTATGATAGTTAAATCCATCAAGCGAGAATGCGTCTTTCATTAATGACATGTACATCGTGTACGCTGATCAAGTCCTCCAATGGTGGACAGGGAAAAACCAGCGTCCTGATAAGTCCAACCCTCCGGATAAGTCCACCCCAGCCTGATAAGTCTATCAAGGCCAGATTAGTCCGTCAAGGCCAGATAAGTCCGTCGAGGCGAGATAAGTCCATCGCGGCATGATATGTCCATCGAGGCGTTATATGTCCATCGCATGTCCATGTACATCGCATTGTATGTCTATCGGGTTAATCATGTCCATCGAGTGAATAATGTCCATCAGGTTAATCATGTCCACCGAGTTAACTTTGTCCATCCGGTTAATCTTGTTTGTCGGGTTAGTCATTAAAAAAGTTTGTTGTTATAGATATGTCCATCACGCGAGAATGTGTCTACGTCATTGCCATGTACATCAGAGAAGATGATCAAGTCCTCCGACGGTGGACAGAGCAAGACAAGCGTCCTAGTAAGTCCATCGAATAATATGATTAAGTCCTCCAATGGGAGACAGGGTTGAACCAGCGGCCCTATAAGTCCACCCGTCCTGATAAGTCCATCCCGGCATAATAAGTCCATCCAGGTCTGATAAGTCTATCGTGGCCAGATAAGTCCATCGCGGCGTGATATGTCTACGCGGCGTGATAGTTCCATCGCATATCGATGTCCATCGTAGTGTATGTCTATCATTTTGATATGCCCATGGCACAGACATGTCCATCGCAGAAGAGAGTCAACCTTTAACTCATGTCCATCGTCCTCCATCATGAGAGTCATGTCCATCGGGTCTTAATCATGTACATTTATGCCATATATGTCCATCCAAAAGATGGACATCGTGATACCCATGTCGATCGTATACCTCATATGCATCACTAGTCCAGATAAGGAGGGCCACGAGTTGTGTGTGTAATCATGAATATGGGTGATCTAATTTCCGTCGTTATTGACATAAACCTAGATCTCATTTCAATTACAAAATATGACATTACAGTTGCGGAAAAAAAACATGAGGAAAATAGTAAAAACCATGCTGTGGAAAAAACTACATTCACAGTAACACAATTCCATTTAATACACAAACTCCCAAACGGTTGCTGAAAATGCTCCATTCACCCCAACACTCGGAAAATAAAATGTGAGAATATAACATTTTCAGGCAATCTCCCACAAAATAAATAGAACCGATCTCAATCCTTTAAATACAAAAAGTATGAAATCCCCCTGTAAGCTATATACACTAGGCGAAGGTGCTGTCCTGCTAGTAACGAAAGTACCAAAAAAATGCATCCCAAAAAAACAGGGGGGATAAAAGCTTATCAACCGTGCAACAAAAGGCTGGCTCTGTTGTGTTATATAGGAACTTGCAAGTTTTTTTATTATGGCCAACGCCAAAGCACCGGCCACACTTTGCAACCTGTTTCTTCTTAAACTGAAATAATAAGAAAAAAAAGTGAAAATAATATATAAGTGAATGCGTAAACCTAGAAGAGAAATGCATAAAATCGCACTTACAAAATGGAGTTCTCCACGGGAAGGGATTATAACATTCCGCAGCTTACCTGAACCCCTTTATGTGGTGGGAGGATGAACGTCAACTGCCATAACCTCGTCGGGGATATCAACATCGTTTACCTTTGGGGCTGGCAGGACAAGAGGTTCATATAGGTTTTACCACTGTGCCACGGTGTAACACTCTCCAATGAAGCTATATATATCATACCGCCTAATCCTACGAGCAGCCAGAGCATGAAAGCATAGGACCTTCAATACGTCAAAAACCCTACAAGTGCATGTCTTCTGGTCAAGGTCAACGGTAAAGACAAAATCCAACCCGTCATAAACTTGATATACCCACTCACTTGCCGACAAAACAGCACAGTCCGTAGATTCACTTAGGTGCTCCACAAGCATTTTTTTAATTTCTCGGTTACATCGTGTCTTTGCTTTTTTCGCCTTCTCTCGCCTACAACTAAACCACTACATGAGCATGGCGCGAAGGGATTCCAACATTGAGATAATTGGGTAATCGACGACCTTGGTCATATGTGAATTTAAAGATTCAGAAATTTTAGAAGTCATCACATTATAGCGCATGCCGGCAAAATGGGACAAAGTCCAATGGGGGAGACCAATGTCTAGTAGATATTAGCACACTTAGCGCTGCGCTTCTCGATTTTTGTCCACCATTATCTAAAGTCTCCCACGGTGTATGCCCTAGCAGCTTTTGATACGATTGCAGCCAATCCATCGCTTTTAAAATGCGCTTTAACGTTTCTACATAGGTGAACGATGCGCATAATGCGCTAGAGGGTATACCTTCCGCATGGCAGCATATATAGATGGGTGCCTGTCGGAGACAAAGACCAACTCATGCTCATCCGCTGCTACCTTCAGGAGGTTTTGAAAAAACCAAACCCAACTAAGCTCATTCTCGCCATCTCTACTCCGAACGCCAAGGGAAAGATTTGCATATTTTCGTCTTGTCCGCTGGCAGCTACAAGACAACCTTTATACTTCCCTTTCATCTGAGTCTCATCTATAATTATGACTTTCCTCAAAAACTTAAAACCTGCAACTGACGCCCCGAGTGCTAGGAATAAAAAATTGAACCAGCATCTTCCCATGTTTGTCCGTCGTGGTAACCATATCGGTTAGTGTTCCCAGATTGGTGGTCTTGAGGAGATGTAAATAAGTCGATAAAAAATTGAAACTTTCTTCCGCATTGCCCCTAGCATTTGCAATCGCCATCTCCTTCGCATGCCAAGCCTTCATATAAGAAATTGCAACTCGGTGTTCCTCTAAAATCATATCGGGTAAGTCACACATGCACGGTCCTTTCTTTCCATTAGCAAACTTAGGCTGTAACATATCAGTCAGTACCTTAGGTGTGGCCTTCTCCCCATATCTGGACCTCGAGGCAACATCACAACTGTGTTTCAATTGCATGGTCCTAATCTCGACATTTTCTGACTCCTCGTGTATAACACCATAAATCCTCCAGTTACAGTTCATGTCAAAACAAATAACGATTATCCTCTTGCTGTCAGACATTGTCACTCTAAAAGAAAATAACCGTTGCAATGCATAAAGAGACAGAAACTTGTGTAGGTCCTTCTTTGACGCAAAAATCCTCCCAACATATATGGCATATTCGGCATTTTTCAGGTCCATATTTCTTTCTTCCGGTGGTAGACCTCAGAAATTATCTTGCTGGGGGGTGCATCCTCTAAAAATACGTCATCTACGTTGAACATGGTAAAGGCGGAAGGCAAAGCGTCATCTTCTACAAAACTGCTGATGGCAGGGACAGCCACAATATCTAATTCCCGGTTCAGCTCCACCTGTGACAGACTATTATTTTTGCTACCACCTTCATCAATACCTAAGCTAAACCCAATTGGTTCCGCTTCGTGCAAGGGAATATTAGATGGACCTCCGCGAGAAGTCTCTCCAACTTCGAAACCTGTTTTTCCACGTGACCTTGTGCTCTCATCTCCTTCGTAAGGGTCCCAGGATGGAGGATATTCCCTGGCAATTAGTTCTGTCCAAGCATCAAAATCATATTCACTGTCGACAGTGGAATAAGGTGAAACAGTTGGGCCCACATTTGGGGACTGGATGTTGTCTTCCACTAGGATACCAACTAACACTTTCTCAACCGGTGTACTAATATCAACATGAGGATCAACCCGTAAAACCTTATTCACAGAATCTCCCTCTCTGTGTACCAAGACAACTGAAGTGTTCAGGGTAGCCGCTGAAACTACCACGGTGGCTGGGTTATCCTTGTCCACCGAATGGACAATTAGAATGGATTTTGAAGATATGTCCACCACTCTCGTGTTGTCTACACCGACTATGTCCATTTGTCGTCTTTCTTTTAAGACGGTGGACCTACGGTAAGTTGGTTCACGTTTTTTGTCCACCTTATTAATTTCAGGCATGTCCATCACACATCCAAAATGATTTCCCTCCAATCCAATGGTATCAAAAGAATTACCATTACACGTAGCACTAGCCTTTCTATACACCGCCTCAACCCTCTCCCCGAATGCTATCAGTTAATCGTCGTCAATCGGGTTTTCTTCACCTGCCATAACAAGATCTCCGACATCGACCCCTTTAGTCTGTAATAGTAAATCTTGGATGGGCTGTGAACGCTTTCTTTTCTTTGAAAATGAAACGTAAATGTTCAATCCACCCAATTCTGCTCTTTTTAGTTTAAATTGTTGAAGGTCGCTGTCGACGACAATCATAACAGGAGGCATTTTGATTTGAGTGAATACAGTGCTCTGTTCCGGGTACCAAAAGCTTAAACCAACAGAAGTTTCGCTAACATCAACACCAAACACCTTCGAAACTTCTAAGACCAACTCACTAACACCCATTGCGTTGGTCAGTTTCACAAAACGCCCCATCTCCCCGCTAGATCCAACAAAATTCCATAAACTTTCGCCGGAACAGTTCTACTAACCAACAATGGCCAAGACGGACTCCTCCATGTGTTGCTATATTTATACCCCTGTCTAGATTCCGGTTAGGGGAACAAAGATCAATATCTACCAGATTAAGCTGATTCCTTAAAGTCCAAAAAAATCACGGAAAATTTACCTTGGCGGGGGTGATAAATTTGTTACCTACGGTAGATCTTTTTGTTTGTGCTTCGGCCTAGAGTGTTCGAGATTGTTAAACAAGCTTATTCTACAGGGTCAGGGAAAGTCTCTGATTTAATTAATTTTTGGAAAGAGAAATGGCATTTTTTGTAATTTAAAAGATTTTGTCATACCCTATACAAAAACAGGTCCACAACTTCTCCCGCCCAAATGCTGTACATCACATCAACCTTACCCTAAGAAGTGTATCGTTCACGATCTCCAAGCTACACAAATAAAATAGAGGGGCAACTTTGTATTTTACTATCTCTTCGAACAGTTAAAATGTGGCATTAAAAGAGGGTGGATGCGTGTGTGGCATTTTTAACAAAGTTGACTTTAGTTTGTGGCATTTTTGATAATTATTTATATTATTTATCATCACTAGGCTACAATCCACTTCCAAAGAACCTATAATGATTTATCTCACACTATGGACCAAAGATCTAACATTTCATATGGACATTCATAAACATTCGTAGGATGCAACACACAAACTATTGATCAGCCAAAACGGAAACCAAATTCCTCAATGTGTGCCAATTTGTTCACTAGACAAAAGAATAAAATTTTCCTCCATCCTTTTACTCCTGATAGGTTCATATATCGGTTTAATCCTGAGAAGAGATACAAAAAAAGCATTGACTGAAACAATTCTAAAATTCTCCTTTATCGATATACAATCAAACCTGCATCCACAGTGTGGCGACTTGTAAAACTCATCGATCGCGAAACTCGCCGATGTAATAATGAAAGAGAATGGGAAAATTGTAGCTTTGGAGTAGAGTGTACGCGGTCGGCAAATTTTTATCTGTAGCGGCGACGATTAATGGCCAAGGAGCACAGAGGAAGAAGAAGAGAAACGAGACAATTGAAATAGAAAGCAAAGTCATGCCGATGAAACCCAATTTTGAATCTTCAGGAGTCGTAGCGAAAACACTTATTTACGTTTTAGGTTTATCCTATTTGGATTTCGTTTTCCTAAATTGGACGGTCGAGATTTGTCAATCTCATTTCCAGAAAAACAAATCTGCTGATACTGGAAATAAATCTGCGGATATAAATCTACGGCCAAAGGGTGTCAACAAGTCTGCTGGTAATAAGTCTGCGACTACTAAAAGGTTAGTCTGGTCAGGATTAAGTCTGCCGATACATGGTCAAACAAATCTGCGTCCATGACAAATAAGTCTGCCAAAAAATATAAATCTGTTGTTGCTTAGGATAAATCTGTCATCGCTATGAGTCAATCTAGTAATTATCTTCTGTGCAAACAGTAGAATAAGTCTGCGGCAAATTTGTAAATTTGCAAATCTGCCGTGGCCACCAAACAAATCGGCAGATCTACTTGGCGGCAGATTTACAAGTCTGAGACAGATTTGTAAATCTGTGATGTCTGCTAAACAAATCGGCATACTCCATTTGGTGGCAGATTTAAAAATCTGCCGCAGACTTGTAAATCACTTGTAAATTTATGGCAGATTTTCCGCTAAAAGGATCTGCTTCATCGCACCACAGATTTATAAGTCTGCGGTCAAGTCAGAACAAATCAGAAGCAGATTTGTTATAAAAAAATCTGCGGTTACTATGCGAACAAATCGGCCACAGATTTGTTTTCGCAGATTTGTTGTCCTAAAGTGGTAAGACTGTAGATTTTAGTAGTTTAGAAACGAAGAAGATGAGAAATATGAAGAACAAGAGAGAGAGAGCCTTAGAATCGCTTAAAGGAGAGAGAGTTTGGTAAAATCTTTCTTACTTTCTATTATGAGAATATACACACATATATAGCATAAATGAGTCACAAGCCACTTGCTAAATGAGTCATATGCTTCTTAGAGCTTCTAAACAAATATCTAAGATATTTAACATACACTTGCATGATGAGTCATAAATGGTGACTCATTGTTTTCTCCTTTTGCTCCATTTGATCCTAACTGAGTTTCCTTGGTTCATTTGCACTCTGGTTAGGCTGAGACACTCTTTTTCTCCTTAGATCCTCATTTAAGTCATTTGAACTTGAATACTAGATCCTCGGCTACAGACTCGAGTCTGTTGGTCGAGTTTGTTGGTCGAGTCTGTTGGTCCTCGGCTACCGACTAGATCCTCGGCTACTGACTCGTCGTGGGGCTCGACTCTGTTGGTCGAGTCAGTTGGTCCGCCTTCAGGTCGCCTCTTCTCAGCTAGTATTGGTTCTATGTGAGTAATCTCAACACTCCCCCTTAAGGTTGGCTGGTGTGGGTCTCTTAAGCCAATCTTATCATGGATATACTCACATATGCTTGACGTGGTAGCTTTAGTAAAGATATCTGCCATCTGCTCTCCACTCTTCACAAACATAGGATTGATCATCCCATTCTGAATCTTCTCTCGAACAAAATGGCAATCTACTTCCACATGTTTCGTTCGCTCATGGAATACAGGATTCGATGCTATGTGAAGTGTCGCTTGACTGTCAAAATAAAGAGTTATTGGTCTGGTCTGATGAATGCCTAAATCCTCCATTAGCGCCCTCAGCCATATCAGCTTCTTTGTGACCTCCTTCATTGCCCTATATTCAGCTTTTGCACTAGATAATGCAATTACCTTCTGCTTCTTACCTCTCCAAGTCACAAGATTATCTCCAACAAAGGTGCAATACCCAGTTGTAGATTTCCTATCTTGTTTATCACCAGCCCAATCAGCATCACAATATCCTTCTAGTTTAGAAAAGAAGAAGATGAGAAATATGAAAAACAAGAGAGAGAGATCCTTAGAATCGCTTAAAGGAGAGAGAGTTTGGTAAAATCTTTCTTACTTTCTATTATGAGAATATACACACATATATAGCATAAATGAGTCACAAACCACTTGCTAAATGAGTCATATGCTTCTTAGAGCTTCTAAACAAATATCTAAGATATTTAACATACACTTGCATGATGAGTCATAAATAGTCACTCATTGTTTTCTTTTTTTGCTCCATTTGATCCCATTTGATCCTAACTAAGTTTCCTTGGTTCGTTTGCACTCTGGTTAGGCTGAGACACTCTTTTGCTCCTTAGATCCTCATTTAAGTCATTTGAACCTGAATACTAGATCTTCGGCTACAGACTCGAGTCTGTTGGTCGAGTCTGTTGGTCGAGTCAGGTGGTCCTCGGCTACTGACTAGATCTTCGGCTACTGATCCGTCGTGGGGCTCGAGTCTATTGGTCGAGTCAGTTGGTCCGCCTTCAGGTTGGCTCTTCTCAGCTAGTATTGGTTCTATATGAGTAATCTCAACACTCCCCCTTAAGGTTGGCTGGTGTGGGTCTCTTAAGCCAATCTTATCGTGGATATACTCACATATGCTTGACGTGGTAGCTTTAGTAAAGATATCTGCCATCTGCTCTCCACTCTTCACAAACATAAGATTGATCATCCCATTCTGAATCTTCTCTCGAACAAAATGGCAATCTACTTCCACATGTTTCGTTCGCTCATGGAATACAGGATTATATGCTATGTCAATTGCCGCTTGATTGTCATAATAAAGAGTTATTGGTCTGGTCTGATGAATGTCTAAATCCTCCATTAGCGCCCTCAGCCATATCAGCTCCTTCGTGACCTCCTTCATTGCCCTATATTCAACTTCTGCACTAGATAACGCAATTACCTTCTGCTTCTTACTTCTCCAAGTCACAAGATTATCTCCAACAAAGGTGCAATACCCAGTTGTAGATTTCCTATCTTGTTTATCACCAGCCCAATCAGCATCACAATATCCTTCTAGATTTGTATTCCCATTGCATTTCAGCCAAATTCCTTTTCCAGGATTGTTTTTGAGATATCTAAGGATTCTCTCTACCATACACCAGTTATGAGTAGTAGGTGCTTGCATGTGTTGACTCACTCTATTAACTGCAAAACAAATGTCTGGCCGAGTTATTGTAAGGTAAATCAGTTTACCTACAAGTCGTTGATACTGCTTAACATCCGGCCATAACTCCCCATTACTTACGTCTTGATATCCTTCCTCAATAGGGGTTTTAGCTGGTTTCGACCCTATCTTTCCAGTTTCCTTCAATATATCCATCACATACTTCCTTTGTGATATAAACATCCCATCTTGGCTTCTTGACATTTCAATGCCCAAAAAATACCTCAGCTCCCCCAGATCTTTTATGTCGAATGAGAACTTCAGAATTTCCTTGGTGAGTTTAATCCCCTCAATATCATCTCCGGTGATGATAATATCATCCACATATATCAGAATTACCACCATTCCACCCTTTCCTTTTTTGGTGAACAAGGTGTGATCAACTTCTGATCTCACAAAATCCTTATCCATCAAACAACTACTCAATCTTTGGTACCAAGCCCTTGGAGATTGCTTCAGCCCATAGATTGCTTTCCTTAGTTTACAAACTGTATTTGCATTCTCACAATATCCTTTCGGAGGGGCCATGTAAACTTCCTCCTCTAAATCTCCTTGTAATAATGCATTCTTCACATCCATTTGCCATAGTCCCCATGATAAATTAATAGCAATAGAGAGTAGAACCCTTACTGAATGTAGCTTGGCAACGAGAGCAAATGTTTTAGTATAATCTTCTCCATAAACATGTGTGTATCCCTTTGCCACTAACCTTGCTTTGTACCTCTCCACCTCTCCTGTACTCTTATATTTGATGGTGTAGACCCATCTACACCCCACCAGCTTCTTCCCTCTTGGTAGCTCAGTCATGTTCCATGTGTTGTTTCTCTCCATGGACTGAATTTCTTCTTCCATGGCCTTAATCCATATCTCCTTTCCACAAGCTTCTTCATAAGATGTAGGTACCTGATTCTCATCAACTTTAGAAAGGTAAGCTCGGTGAGTTTCAGGTAAGTAAGCAAGCGAACAATATGCTTCAATAGGATAGTGTAAACTTGCTGAGGCTGAACTGATGATTTGAGGTGTGTTACTCTCCGTTTGTGACCAAGAAACGCTGTCGCCTATAGGACTTGCCATACACCCAGAACATTCCTTAATCACATTAGGAGACACACACAAAGATTTGTGGTCCATCTAAGCCAAATTGTTGAAATATACCCTAGTGTTTTTCCAATTCTCCGGGGCAAACTTCAACCTAGAACTCCTCCTTAAGACTGGTCCCGGAGTAAGAGTAAGACTTTCAGACCTCCTTGGTAAGAACGGTAAAGTTTCTTCCTGGCTTGTTGCTTCCTCGGTTGAATCATTCTGATGACTCTCCCCCTCACTCACTGCTTCACCCTCTTGATAAGAAGTACTTGTTTCACCGTTGAGAGTGAGGTCTCCTCTAGAACATTAGATTCTTCATTCTCATGCTCATTCTCTCCCTCCATGGTTCCTTGTATACCTTCTCTTTCATAGGATGAAATACTTCTCAAAATCTCCACCCGGTCCATGCTTGATGATGTGATATCTTCAAGGTTCTTCCTTTTCTTTCCTTTAAAATATCCTTCATCTTCATCAAACTTTACATCCCGAGACACATACATGCGTTTGTTTTCAGGGTGGTAACACTTGAATCCTTTTTGTGTGGTTGAGTATCCCACAAACATACACCGAATACTCTTGGGTTCAAGCTTGTTCCATTGTGCTTCAGAGATGAAAACATAGCACCTACACCCAAAAACCTTAAGATGACCAATACTAGGCTTAAGATTATTAAGTACCTCATATGGTGATTTGTGATCCAAATTCCTTGTAGGCAGCCTATTGATTAGGTAGCAAGCTATCATTACCGCATCACCCCATAACTGCTTAGGAACCCCTTTATCAAACATCATAGCTCTAGACACTTCCATAAGGTGTCGATTCTTCCTCTCAGCAACACCATTCTATTGAGGAGTGTAAGAGCATGAAGTTTGATGTATCATCCCATTTCTGTTTACAAATCCTTTAAACTGATCACTCATGTACTCTCCTCCATTATCACTTTTGAGGACCTTTATCTTGGTTCTATACTGTGTAAGAATGTAGTTATAGAACCTGGAGAATGATTCTAAAACCTGGCTTTTAGAACTCATGAGTGTTACCCAAGTGTACTTTGATTTCTCATCCACAAATGAAACAAAATACTTATATTGATCTCTAGAATTACATGGTGCTGTCCACATCTGAATGCACCAAATCAAAACACTCATCATACAAGTTTGATGAATCGGAGAAGGGATTCCTACAATGTTTACCCAAAATACAAGCTTCACATTCTGAACTGTCTTTAGTGATGTTGGGCAAGACCAATTTGAGAGTCTTGGAACTAGGATGACCAAGACGAGCATGCCATAAAGGGCTTGTTCCAACCGCTCCCAATGCAAAATGTCCAGTGTTACTGCCTCCGTTGTTACTTTCTTGCTTACTCAAAAAATATAGGCCTTTCTGACCTCTCCTTCTCCAATTACTTCCCTGGTCTTAGTGTCCTGAAACTGCATCAAATCAGAACCGAACACAGCCAGACATTCTAGATCCTTTGTAGCCTTGTGAACAGATAGCAAATTAGAGCTGAATTCTGGAACATAAAGAGCCATAGTATTCTTCTCAAACAACTCTAAGTTCCCAATTCCTTTTATTGGGACAACTATTCCATTAGCAATTGTAACACTACCACTGTGTGGTCTAATACCTTCTAACATATCCGCATCCTTAATCATATGATCAGAGGCACCAGAATCAACTATGATTTTCTTATGCGTTTTTAAGGCTAGAAGACTTTTACCTAACTCAGAGAGCTTGGTAATGCTCTTGATCAAGGCTTCCAGGTCTGACTTCCTCATCATTTCATCACCACCAGCCACGGACGTCCTAGCAAAGCTCTTTGGACATTGTCCATTTCCTCTCAGCCTCATTGGTTTTAGGTGAGGATAGAGTGTCCAGCACTTCTCCTTGGTGTGCCCTTTCATTCTGCAATGTTCGCACTCCAACAGCCTCTTTTCTCCATAAGGCTGGTGGCTCTTATACACCACATGAGCCATTTCAGAAGCTGGTTGAAATAGGCCCCTTGAACCTTTCTCCTTCTGAATCTGCATACACACTTCATTCAGACCTGGTAGTTTATCAAACCTCAGAATATGTTGTATGAGTCCTTTATATGAGTCGTTCAGTGTAAGCAGCAGTCCGAACACCTGGTCCTGCTCTCTCCTCTCATTCTGTTCCTTTGGATCATTAGTTTGTGGCCTGAGCATCTCCAGTTCTGCCCATAATCCTCTAAAGTCTCCAAAGAGCTCTTTAAACACCCTATGTTCCTGTTGAAGATCATTTAAAGCTTTCTTTACCTCAAAGATTCTTGAGATATTAGACATGTTCCCATACACCCCAATAAGTGTATCCCACAGTTCCTTAGCTGTTTCATTGTAAGAGTAAGCAGCTAGGATTGACGGCTCAAGAGAGCTTTGTAGAATGGCCAAAACGTGTTGGTCCTCTTGTTCCCACTTCTCTTTTTCTTTCTTGGCCGCCTCTCCTCCATCATCCACCGCCGTACCCACTGTCTTGGCCGCATCTCCTCCGACGACCTCCTCTGTAGTCTCCACATACCTCCATAACCCACGGCTCCTTAGAGCTGTCTTTGTGGTCCTTGACAATAACATAAAGTTGTTTCCCTAAAGAACAACTGGTAGCACAATCTGTTTTTGCATCTCCATGATTTGCAAAGAACACACTTGAACTGAGTAATAAGAAAGCGCTAGAGAGTATTAGTGTATTAGTGTTGTAGGATCTTTAAGCTTGCTCTGATACCATGTAGATTTTAGTAGTTTAGAAAAGAAGAAGATGAGAAATATGAAGAACAAGAGAGAGAGAGCCTTAGAATCGCTTAAAGGAGAGAGAGTTTGGTAAAATCTTTCTTACTTTCTATTATGAGAATATACACACATATATAGCATAAATGAGTCACAAGCCACTTGCTAAATGAGTCATATGCTTCTTAGAGCTTCTAAACAAATATCTAAAATATTTAACATACACTTGCATGATGAGTCCTAAATGGTGACTCATTGTTTTCTCTTTTTGCTCTATTTGATCCCATTTGATCCTAACTGAGTTTCCTTGGTTCGTTTGCACTCTGGTTAGGCTGAGACACTCTTTTGCTCCTTAGATCCTCATTTAAGTCATTTGAACCTGAATACTAGATCCTCGGCTACAGACTCGAGTCTGTTGGTCGAGTCAGTTGGTCCTCGGCTACTGACTAGATCCTCGGCTACTGACTTGTCGTGGGGCTCGAGTCTGTTGGTCGAGTCAGTTGGTCCGCCTTCAGGTCGCCTCTTCTCAGCTAGTATTGGTTCTATGTGAGTAATCTCAACAAAGACCATAAATTTTTACAGGTTTTTTCGTAATTAACTCGAACTTTTTCCAGTGGCGCCAAAATTCATTAATTGCATTTTCGTAATACTTTTATTCCTAACCCTTTGAATAAGGATTATTTTGGGAGTTTAAAAAATATTCTGATAATCTAGTAAACCTAAAATATTATGGTTATTAACACGAAAACTTAGGATATTCTAGTAATCTTCCCTTAAAAGAATGTGTTTATAATGATGAATGTGAAAAGTAGTCACTTCGTGAATAGAATGTAGTAGACTTGTGATTAGATTTTTGTCTAACGCGCATAATCCGTGGATATTTGCCACAAATTCTAATGAAAAAGTTCTCGTAGCAATGCTTTGCCATGATTTACCAAAATTGTTTTTGTTACCGTTTTGCTACAATTTTATGACGATTTTTATGTGACAATTTTGCTACAAATGCTACATTATTTTTGTTTTGACAAATATGCCGCTAAGTAGACACAAAAGAGTTCCCATTTTTAAAAACTACACATTTTCAGAATTTGATAAGTAATAAAATCATACACCTACTGAGTCATGGATAAGTAATAAATAACTCCTTTGGTGCCACCAAATAAAGACCTCCCATGATCAGAAATTGAAGTGCTTCCATGTTCCTTAAGGTCACTTTGTGATTCATTTGCAGCCATTTCGTGATCTTCTATAGACACTTATTCAAAATCATCATCCTTGATCCCTTATAAAGTTGTATCATTCTTAGCAATAAAACCAAAATCTCCTATATCAAATGCCTTAGTTGTTGGAATTAACGTTGTTTAAACTTGAATTGTTTCCCTTATATCATTCTTAGCAATTTATTCAGCCATGATATGTCTCTTAGGCATCGTTCAGCTTTTTCTTCAAAGACGATTTTTCTTTTTGATTTATTTTCTTTTATTTCACCAACTATTAACGAACAGTTAGTACTCTTTTTCTCGGAGTTAGTTTTGTCCCAAATTGGGTTTTCTAACTTTGGGTTTTAACGAGGATACTGTTTGTTACCGATAAAGAGTTGGGATCTATTTATGTTCAACATATGATGCATTCATTGTTTTGGGTTTATAGATTAGTAAAGTTATGTGGGCTTGCACTTTATTGTTTTGGGTTTATAGATTTTATTTTTATTTTTGGATTGGCCTTTTATGTTTTTATTTCGATTAATTCAATTTTTTTTTTTTGGTTTAAATCTTCCGATTTATTATAATTCAGAATTGATTTAAATTCACATAACCGATTCGAATAACCCGAAATTCTAATAAAATAGAACCAATTTTTTATACGTGTCAATTTGGCAGAATTTTTCAAATCCTGAAAAACTGGAAAACCAAATTAACCGAACTGATTAAACCGATTAAACTGAACGCCTAGACCTAGGTCAAATTTGTAATTGACTCATTTCAATTGTCGATACTCGATACTCGATACTTATTGTAAACCGGTTTGAGGCATAGACTTCAAAACCATAATCTCTAATTTACTTCCTCCAAATATTGTTCTCCAGAGTCTTTTTATCGTCTTCTTCCCCAAATGTTCACCACATAAACCTTAGCGATCGATTTCACCAGAAATCATCATTTCAATTGATCATGGCTTCGGTTTCTACCTTACTTGAGTTAACTCCGCTTCAATGTAATCAACCTCTTCCATACATGCAACGACCCCGTAAACGTAGTGTTCTTCTCTACTCCAAACCTCAACGGAGATCAAACTCGATTCGTTTCCAAATATCCGTCATACACAGACAATCGACGAGTTCTGATTCAGATTTGAGATCCAATTCGAATCCATTTGAACAAATCGTGATTCAGGTCAAGAAAGCGTTAGATTCTTTGAAGAAACCAGCTATAGCTGCGCTTTTGCTTGGTTTGCTTTTGTTCTATGATCCTAATACGGCTTTAGCTGCGTCTGGTGGTAGAATTGGTGGTAACTCCTTCTCCTCCAGGTCTCGGAGCTCTTCTTCTTCTTCTTCCTCTCAATCGTATTCTGTGCCAAGAACATCGAATCCGAGCTTTTCGTATTCCGCCCGGACCGCTCCTTACTATGGACCGTCACCGTTCGGTGGGGGTTTTATGGGTCCGGCGGTTGGTTTTGGGTTTGGTGGATTTTCGAGCTTCTCCCTGATTCTGGTTGGTTTCGCTGCGTTTGTTTTGGTCTCTGGATTCCTCTCAGATCGGTCACAGGATGATAGCATTTTAACTGATACTCAGAAAACTAGCGTCATTAAGCTACAGGTGAAGCATTTATCTTTACAAGTTACGATTTCTCCATAGTTTTGTTATATTTTATGAATGGCTAACGATATGGTCGAAACATGAGATTGAGAATGTGCTCCTATAGAACTATAGAAGTTAGGATTTCTCCATAGCTTTGTTATATTCTATGATTGCTATTTATTCGTTGGTATAGTTACATATGGTAAAAACATGAGATTGGAAATTTGCTTCTGCCTTAGGTGGGGTTGCTGGGTTTGGGGAGGACACTACAACAAGATTTTAATCGTCTTGCTGAAAGTGCAGATACATCCACACCAGAGGGTCTGAGCTATGTTTTAACCGGTAACTTATTCTTCGATGTATCTTGTCTGTTTTATTTCATTATATATGAACAATGTTAAAAGACTTTTTCTTTTGTGTTTAGAATGAAGATGTTGTGTTTTTCTGCAGCTTTGACTGTATTACTTGTGACATTATTTTGTTTTGCTTTAATTGTTCTGCAGCCGAATGTGTTCGTGAACTCTAATAAAATGGAAACCTGTGAGACAGGGCCATCAATTAGAAACAGCTCAATTAAAGCTAGTTAGATGGCTTTAGCAAAATGTTTGGGATTTATTAAATTTTGGTGTTGCTATATTTGGTGAAAAATGTTTATCTGACTTGCATTACGAATGATCTTTCTATGGTTAGACAGCATGCCTAATATATGTAAAAGCCTGAGGTTCAGGTCAACAGTTCCATGATAGATGCTTAAGTATAAGTTACAGCTGTTGATGATACCTGACTTGTATAAAATACTAATCATTGCTTGCATACCAAAAAAAATATTTCAGGTTCAGTATTGTATTCTCAGTTAAGAGAGTTCCAGGATTACAAATTTTCTTCCTAACCTGCTTGGTTTTGCTTCATTATGCTTCTCTTTTTCCTGTGATGTGTGGCTGTAATGTTTTTCCTGTGACTAATTTTTCTGTGTCTTACAGAGGCAACATTGGCTTTGCTGAGGCACCCGGACTATTGCATCTCTTGTTATTCATCAGTAAGTCTACTGGTTCTTTCATAAATGATTTGTGTACTCTGTCTATTCACCATTTTAGCCTTGTTCAATACCTGGGCTTGTAACTGTAGGATCATTCAGTGATCATGGATGCAGAACCCTAACCACTCTGTTTGTATCATTTTCTTTCAGGTGGATGTGAAGCCGAGTATAGAAAAGGGAGAGAAGCGATTTAATCAACTCTCCATTGAAGAACGGGGAAAATTCGATGAGGAGACACTTGTTAACGTGAATAGCATAAAGAGGCAAAGCTCGAAGATTCAGAAAGCTAGCGGTTTCAGCAATGAATATATTGTGGTAAACTTATTAAAACTCCGAATTGAACGTTTAATGGGTTAGGGAAAAACTATTCAACCATGTCTACAAGGCTGTTATCTCGAAAGAAATTGTGAGTTAGTTAAAATGAAGTTCTTAAAAGCAGTGAAGGATTTGCAAAAACGTCGCCCTGAGGTTGAGGGTTGTGTAAAATTGCTAAACAAGTACGTGTTTGTGCGGGCGGGTAACATTAGGTTGTTGTATTTTGGCTTTGGTAATTTTTTAACAGAAAGTTTTGTACATGTTTAGGTAACCATCTTGGTGGCTGCAGAGGGTATACATAAACTGCAGCCAATCAACGGAAGTGGAGATCTGAAGGAAGCCCTACTGAAACTCGGGTCGATACCAAGAAACAAAATAATGGTAAGAGATTTTGTATCCGTAAGTTGCTTAATCATGGGAACGGTTTAGTCTAGTAAATGAAAGATGTAAAACCAAAATGTTGCAGGCGGTAGAAGTACTGTGGACACCGCAGAACGAGACAGATGCTTTGTCAGAAAGGGAACTACTTGAAGATTACCCACTTTTGAGGCCTTTGTAAATTTTTTGTCACAATACCAAATAGAACCAATATCTGGTTAGACGTTACTCTGTAAAGTGTAAACACACCATAACTTTTTATACCACAAACTTCTATGACCACATTGACCGGTTACATGATACCATTAATGATGACATTTAATCCCTGGGCTTTTGTAAAATCAAATCCAAACACCTTAAATAAAGACTCAAATAAGTACACATGATCCCATATAATTTACCAAAGCTAAATTATATATTTGTCATTTATCTGAGATAGGTTATAGATATGACGTTAAATGACTCATTCAGATCTATAGTTGATATTTTCTCGTTAAAAATAAAATATTTGACAATTGATATATGATTGGTAATAATAACATAAACATTTATTCAATGAGTCTATATGAAAACATCACTCCAACAAAGATTTTTTTCCCCTCTTATTTTACTATCATGAGATTAAACAAAATACATCCCACATATGCATATATCTTATAATGATTTGTTTTACCAACCTTTTTTTTTTTGTTTTGATAAAATTATGCCTTATTTTTCAACATTGTGTTGAGATATTTGTGGCAAATTAATTTTACGTTCACGGGACTCAAACACATGTAAGAAAATACGCATTAGTTGTGGTCTGTGGAGTCCAATGCTTTAACTTGCCTTAACATAATGACAATTCCTAGTTGCTTATATCGATCATAAAAAGCATAATCAAATCAGGTTGAAATAACAGTGTATATATTCTCAGGTATATGTTTACATTCTTAGACATATGTTACTAATATACGAAATTGATTTATTTCTGTTAAAAAATATATATAAATATTAGCATAGATTAAAAACTAGATTTTTAACGAACTTAAAACCTTTGTAATATAATTTTTTTTTTAATTAAGGAAATGAGAATCTGTTGGTTAAAGAGTTCATAATTATACTACTATAAAATCAATTTAAATATTTGTACAATATCTTCCAAAAACAAATAGTGGATATGCAAAAAAAACCTGTAATTGTGAAGACATGTCATAATTATCAGAAAATAACATTTAAAGCATGTCATATTTAAACTTATTAATTAAATCAACTAAAACAACAAAAAAAACAAAACCAAAAAGGAGACAATAAAGTTTATTGCATAAGAACCAAACGGTTCTTGGTTCGGTTTGAGTAAAACCCGAGAACCGAATGGTAACCACAAAAAAATTTGAGATTCAGTTCGGTTTCGGGTACTGCATAAGAACCAAACGGTTCTAATTTATAGAATCAAATGGTTCTCGGTTCGGTTCGGTTGAAACCCGAGAACCGAATGGTAACCAGAAAAACCAAAACTAATACAAAATATTACCCATGGTTCTCGGTTCGGTTCGAATTCAAGTGGTTTTGACTTTTTTTTTTGTTTTGTACTGGTTTTTTCGGTTAAATCGGGTAGTTTGGTTACAAAGTAACCAATCTGAACCGAACCTGTTGGAACCGAAAGTTTTTTAGGTCTTATTTGGTTTAAATTTCAAGTACCCATACCGAACCGAACCGAACCAAATTTTAATCGGTTCATATATGGTTATTAACGAAAAACCGAAAAAACCGATCCGAACTGTTCCGAAGAACCGAACGTCCCGGACTACGAGAAACTCGATATTTTTAAAAGGTAGCTTATATATGCACCAAGTCGGACATTTTGATTCTCTGAGGCAAAACATGCACGCAACATATTACGTTATCGAATCTTACATATACCACGATTTAACCAAACAATAAAGAAAAACAAAAAAATTTCAAACACAAGAAAAGAAAAAGAGACTTTTTCAAATTCAGATCTCAACCTCTTCGTTTCATGAATTCGAGAATGATTGAAACGGTATTGACGAGCCAAACACTCATCGGATTAATCTCCGATACAAAATCATTTGAATCCATCACCGATGACTATTTCCGGATTCTAGATCTAGACAAAGACGGAATGTTGTCTGCATCGGAGCTCCGACAAGGTCTCAACCATGTGGTGGCTGTGGAATCTGAAGTCGCGCCTGGAGAAGAGACAGATAACGTGTACAATGTGATTTTCGAGAGATTTGGTGAAGATTTGGCTCCAGAGAAGTTTAGGGATTTGATTGCAGAGATATTGACGGCGATGGCGAGAGGAATCGGAAACTCGCCGGTGATTATGGTGGTGCATAATGATGGGTTGATTATGAAAGCTGTTAATCATGAATCAGAACAAGGCAAGTGATTATAAGAACTTTAAGCAATTAGGGATTTTATTTTCCTGATGGGAAAATTTGATTTATCATTTGGTTTATGTGTGTTTTGATTTTTAAATTCGAATTAATGTTGTTGATTGATTAAGATAACATTGTAATTTCTTCGAACTTTTTACTTGGGATGAATTAACCTCGAGATCGTTTTGAATTTCAGAGTTTTTTTTAAAGGGTTTCTGCAAAAAAAAAAAAACCTCAAAATCGCCATTTTTTGTAATTTTACAGTTTCATTTCGAAAAAATGCAAGTTAATCTTACGAAGTCAAAAATAATACGCAATATAACCCGTCTTCGTTACCGTCAAGTTTGTAAAATTTTGATAAATAATATACCAAATCAAAGCCCTCACCACGAAGAGTCCAAATCTACTTTTAGAATTTTGAAAATCTAATATATATGACCTTGAAAACGTTAAGAATATACATATAAGAGTTATAGGATTAATCTTTTTTTTTAGATAAAGGGTAAAATTACAAAATTTGGCGAGTTAGAGGTGTTTTTCTTTTGCAGAAAACTCTATTAGTAATGCTCATTTAAAACGTCATGGTATTTCTCAATTCTCTCTCTATATATCCTAGTTTTTTTATATAGTTGTTACTGATGTTATTGGATCCATCTCCAAAATTATGGGTTTTGTTTTCTTTTCAGTAACGAGCGAAATAATCAAATAATAGTTTCTGTGTGGCTAATATTGTGTTAGATTCATTTTGGTTAAAATTACATTTTTAAACTAAATCACACTCGGAAACAAGACATATACAATATAATGGTTTGTGTTAGTGTGATCCATGTGGTATCATCCGAATTCAAACATGCATATTACTTGTTGTCGACTAGCAAATTGTCAAAGCAAACGTGGAACATAAATTAACTTTTCTATTATTCCATGTATGTATATGTAAAAAATTTCATGAGTAATATATGTACGTATGTTTGGTATGCTTTTGAACAACATGTATATATATATATATATGTTTGGTATGCTATGTTAATAAAATAATAGTTAATCATATGATCTTTAATTAGTAATCAGTTATTGAGACTAAAACCCATATGAAATAAAATTAAAAAAACTACACAACACACATATGGTCTTTTATCAATACCAATTGTAGATGCCAACCATTACTAGCTGAATGTAAAAATATGTCATGGACTTCTCGTGCGACATTAGTCTATTAGTCCATGAGATGCTTTTAAAGGCTTAGAATTGGTTATTGATGAAAGACCATATGTTTGTTCTATTAAGTAGTTTTTGATAAACTATCATTTTTAAAAGAATTAATAAGAGTGGGATCTTCGTAGCATACCAAACATTTACGTGACAATGAAAGATTAATTCTTGGTAGAGGTGTTAAGTGGGCCAAATACCGGGCTTGGCCCATTAAGTACCATCGTGGTACAAGTCTGGACAATGATACTTTTTTGTCCATAAAATATCGGGCCTCGCGAGTTTGCCCATGTGGATTACAGGTTAAGCGGATTGGCCCATGGCGAGCCTACAGGTTGACCTTCATGACAAACATCTCAAAAATGCCTTAATGATTACATGTTGCTTCTCCTCTCATTCATCCTCTAGTACGATGCAAGCATCGATTCCAAGCTCTGCCAATCTTTAGCCAACTCACCGTGACTCCTCACCAATCACGGTTTTTACAAGGCTGTGAAGGTGGAAGATGGGTGGGATTTATTTTGTAGCCTCAGCCATAACGGCGTGAAGCCTAATATAACCTACACTACAATGATCTCAAGATTTTGTGGAAAAGGCTTGATGCAATTAAGAGAAGATGAAAGAAGATGGGCCTTTGTCAAATGGTGGTACATATAATATGCTAATTAGGGCATATCTTAGAAGAAATGAGGAGTTGCGAATTCTCTGGAGATGCTTCGACAATAAAATTGCAACATTGTCAAAGGAGATTATCAAATTTGGAAGCTTTATCTTTTCTGTGTTTTTGGTGTCTTAGGAAAATTAAAATTGTTAGTTTCTCCTACACAAGAAATTTTACTTAACCGGTTTAAGCAGTCACTCTCTCCTTTTGGTAGAACCAAACCAAAACTCAACCCGGTAAGAAATTTTGTTCTCGTGTAGAATCTGCTTTGTGAATGGTTACAACCATTTTGGTGGGTCTTTTTGGAGATGAAAATATTACAATTGTAGAAGATAAACAGAAATGGTGATGAATTTAAGCAACAGTACAAAGAGGCGTGAGCTTGAGAAAGAAGAAAAAAATAATTTGGGAAATTTCTGTAATCTTAATAAATTAGATCATACGAGAATTCATATACACTTGACTCCTATAACCGGAACAAACAGGTTCTCTATTTACGATTGACACTTTAAACTAAACCATAATAAGAATCTTGAACTGAGTGAAAATAATGGTTTAGTTAGTAAATCCGCCAATTGATTACCAGTTCTTACGTGAAGTGTCTTGATCAAACCCATTTCAATCTTCTCTCGAACGTTTTGACAATCAAGTTCTATGTGTTTTGTTCTTTCATGGAAGACAAGATTGTTGACAATGTGGATAGCTGCCGTATTGTCGCAGTATAGAGCTGCAGCCTCAGAGACATCTATCCAAATGTCGTGTACCAAATACTTTAGCCAAATCATCTCTCGGACAGCTTAAGACATGGAGCGGTATTCAGCTTCTGCAGATGACATGGTGACTACATTCTGCTTATTAGACTTCTGAGAGATGAGAGATGAACCAATAAACATGCAGAATCCATAAGTAAGCTTGCGTGTATCAGAACATGACGCCCAATCTGAATCCGCAAATGCTAAGAGTTTCAAATCGGAGGATGAGGAATAGAACAAACCTTGGCCAGCAGTTCCTTTACCAATTCGTTTTACTCTCTCTCTATTCCTTCGTCTATGGTTTGCACTATCTTCATCGACTGTACTTTAGCAAGGAGATTTTTCTCTTACACCACCACCAATTTTTCTCTGTTGATCGTCTCTTTATGCTTTATCATTTTCACTACAGTATAAAACAGCAAAACTAGAAGAAAAATTTGTCAGATCGATTAATGATTTTAAGTGAAGATTTATGTTTCTAATGGTTATTCTAGCTTAACTACTGAAGATTAATCACCGTTTGATAAAAAGAGAGCATTTTAATTATTTGTTGGGATATATGACAGTCATGTAGTAGCTAGCACACATTTACTGTATGTTTGTGTTTGTGTTACTTTTTCAATTTTTTTGGACGGAGTTTGTATGCCATGGTGTAGTCGTGTAAAGTTAGGCTGAAAAAGAAGGGGATTCCACATGTGTAATCCCTTTACTTCTTCTCTCTTGCATTTTCAGAAACTATTATATATATATATATATAAATTATTGTGCTTTCTAATTTTAGGGCTTTAGCATTTTAGACTATATTTTATAAATTTATACTAATAACATGTTTGTTTTCCAATATATAACAGGATGGAAGATGATGTATACTCTTATGGTGGTGGAGGCTATAATAAATAAATAAATAAATAAAAAACTAGCAAAATCGGCACAAGATATTAGGGTAAATTTTGTTGTTTGTTTATGTCTATAAAACCATACATATATTCATTTCATTCATAAACGCTGATTTCCTTCATACACCACCTCTCTTATAACGCTCATCACGTCCACCCAACAAAATTAATGCTTTTAGTTGCAGGTGGAAGATCCTATAAACACAACAACAAAAAAAAGTAAAGATTTATCCTTATAGATTAAATAACACAATTTCAGTTTTGTTTTTAACAAAACAAAAACAGAGTCAAGTTAAAATCAATGAAAAAACAAATTTGTAAGAAGAGGATACTTACTGTAGGATATTTTTCGTCCGACTCAGTCAACTAGCAAAAATTAAATAAACGATTAGTAGAAGATATTAACAATTTTATATATACAGCTTCTATATCACTATCAAGGATAAAGATTAAAAGAACACCCATGAAAAAGTCATTTAACGAAGATAACGTCAGAAAGAGTAAACAAGCATTTGATGAAAAGCAAAACTAATTACGCTTTGGATCGTGTCAGTTTGTCAATACAATACCATATTAACGAACATAAGAGGAAGAAAAAATAAGCGTAATCTTCATTAATTGGCAAATGATTGTTACAATGTGTTTATATACAAACGGTAAACTCTAACTAACTATCTAACTAACTCTATAAAATTGTACTAACTGTATCTATATATTTATACAAGTATGATATTATATACAAGTATACCGTATCTTTATGCAAGTCTATACTCTAATACACCCCCTCAAGCCTTTGAATTGGAATGTGATGGAAGAAAAAAGCTTGAAGTAGACATTCTTTGGAGTATAGACTGGAAAGGACCCGGATGAAGTGGTTTGGTGAGGTTATCAACGTGTTGGTTTGAACTTGAGACATGAAACAACTTCAAGAATCCAAGTTTGAGTTGATCCCTAACAGTGTGACAGTCTATCTCTATGTGCTTCGTCCTCTCGTGAAAAACAGGGTTGGTTGCAATATGTATAGTTGACTTATTATCACAGTAGAGCTTAGCTAAAGATGTTACCTTAACCTGTGGATCAGTCAAAAGTTGTTGCAGCCAAAGTAACTCACAAGTAGCCAATGCCATACTCATATACTCAGCTTCAAAACTGCTTCTACTAACACTTTGTTGTTTCTTGCACTTCCATGATATCAAAGATGTGTCAAGATACACACAAAAACCTGTTATTGACCTTCTTGTATCCTGACAAGTAGTCCAGTCTGCATTTGCAAAAGCATTCAAACATATATCTGTATTTGCAGCATAGAAAAAACCTTGTCCAAGATTTGATTTTTGATATCTCAATATACGATAAGCAGCTTGCAGGTGAACATCTGTTAGTGAAGCCAGAAATTGACTCAAAGTGTTGACAACATATGTAATTTCTGGCCTTGTGATGGTAAGATACAAAAGACGACCAATTAACTATCTGTATGTAGAAGCATTTTCCAAGAATTGTCCTGTATCTTTACCCAGCTTCTAAGTAGGATCCATTGGTACTGAAGAAGGCTGACAAGCTAACATACATGTGTCAGAAAGAATATCTAGAGTATATTTCCTTTGACAAACAGATATACGAGTTGTATTTCTTGTAATTTTCAGTCTTAAAAAGAATCTTGGTGTACCCAGATCCTTCATATTGAAAGAGTGATGAAGTGTATTCTTCAATGCTTGTAATTCTGCATCACAATTGGAAGCTATAAGTATATCATCTACATATACTAATAGAGCAATGAATGATGAACCTCTCTGTTTCACAAACAAGGTGTTGTGTGCATAAGATTGGGTGAAACCAGCCATGAGCACAACTTTTGAAAAGCAATGATACCATTGTCGTGATGCCTGTTTTAAGCCATACAAAGACTTATGAAGACGACAAACATGATTAGGAGGCAATGTATCATTGTTGGCTAGTGTATAACCTTCTGGTAGACTCATGAAAATCTCCTCATCTAATTCACCATATCAGAAGGCAGTAGTAACATCCATATGTGTCAAACTCCAACCATGATGTGATCCTCACATCGGACATTGTCACCGTTTCGGATCAAGAAGGACCAAGTCTTGGATTAAGGATGAACGTGCCACTTAAAGATGCTGAAAAGGATGAATGGAGCATGAATGGAGATCCAAGAGAGACATCTGACAAGACCGTGTCAAGTTCCGAGACTCAAAAGACCCAAGACCGAGACAAGCCCGGATCACACCCGACAAGTACATGGGCCAAAAGCTTATCCACACGGACCGAGAGCTCGTGGACACTTAGCTTTGGGAGCAAAGCTTCACGTGTCCTCACTCATCATTAGTGAGGACACCCTCTAAGACTTTAGGTGAAGTAAGACACTCTTTCCCTACCCCTAGTTTTCTTGTTTTTGGGTTTTTATAGAGAAGGGTTTTAACGAGGTCCGAAAAGTCTATAGCATCATATCTCTTCTCCTTGTGTTTTTAACTTGGAAACATATAAGACAAGTATAAACACATAAGAGATATGATCCTATCTCTAAGGAAGACCATCACTTATGTTTTCCTTCTTTCTTTACATTACTTAAGACTTGCCTTTTTCTTTTTGGTTTATTTTTGGGTTTAAATTATGTTGATGGGCCTAAGTATCAAGCCTTGTCCAATTGGCTTAGGCCATATTTCTCATTTAGTAACCCTAATTGTAAGCCTATAAAAGGCAAGATACTCTTTTCATTAAGGGTAAGCAATCATTACATAAAAATCTCAAAGTTGTATCTTTGTCTCTCATCTCTAGTCTAGAGTGAGAAAATCCTAGGAGCTTGGAGTTTTGTCCTCAGCTTGTAGGTGGCTGTATCAAGAGAAATCCATAGCTTTTGTGGTGCCATTCACTTTCCCATTTGTTTGCTTCACTATCGCTTTCATAATCTCTTCTCCACCGTTGTCGTTTGCCTTCTTCTCTGCCGTCCTCTTTGCTTCTGCTGAACGTGGGTCTTTAGTTGAGCTTGATTATCACCTTCCATTCGCCCACCTAAATCATCTCGTCCATCTTCCATCACACCACCACTCACTAACTCCATTTGAGCCACAAAACGCCTAAATCTTCTTCGTTGTGTTGGAGCTCTCTCCCAAGCTTGGAATCGATTAGCTATTGGAGTTTCTAAGAGTGTATCATTTGGTATCAGAGCCTAAGAGTCCTAAAGGTTGCATCTTTTCAACTCAAACTTCTTCCTTTAGCTTTCTCATGAATGAACTTATGAAAAAGTTTCATAAAGTTTGCATCTTTTGAGTTCTTTAGTGTTTGATTGCTGCTAGGGTGTCTAGATTCATTTTTCTTGTGTTCTTTGGCTTTTTTAGGATGTATTTAGGCTTGTGTTTGCTGTGGTTATGTTCTGGTTTGCCTTGAATAGCTTCAAGTTTCATAAAGTTTTCGCCTTTAGCCTTCATTTGTGTGTTTTCTGCTTGTTAGGGTGTTAGGTTGTTGGTTTGGGGTTTCCTTTGTTGTGGCTATGTTGTTAGTAGTTGTATTGAGTCTGGTTTTAGTTATTGTAGCCACCATTGTAAGGGTTTTCGATTTGGTCCTAGGAAGAAGAAGGGTGTATTTGCTAGTTTTAAAAGTCTTTTGTGGTACACTTGCTTTTACTTTTGCTTTTGATGCTTTATTGCCAATTCAACTCTTGTGGTCCTTGCTAGATATTTTTGTGCATTCAAATTTGAATTTTTGGGCATTTGAAACCCAAGAAAAACGTGCCTCATTAAATTTAAAAGGCTGAACCACATTTGACTTCGGTTTACTTCTTAATTCGCCGATTTGAGAGTCTAAACCATTTTTTCGGTTTTGTTTGCTGTTGTGTTGCGAGGTTTGGGTACTATGGCAAAGCCTCCTGATATAGCTGAGATTCTAAACAACATCCAAGTTCAGCTCCAATAACTTGGGGATAGACTTCACCGGGTAGACTCGCCGAGACAACACGGAGAGTTTTCGTCGGTCCAAGCTTCCGCTAGAGACGATTTGTTTGATGATGAGGGGATCCGGATATCCTATCCTAGATCCATGAGGCTGAGACATAGAGGATATGCTGAGAGTAGATATGATCGAGATCATCTTAGATCTCGAGCCCCAAGTCTCGAGTTTAATGGCCCTACATTCACGGGAAAGGATAAACCCGAAGCTTACTTTGCTTGGGAGCGAAGAATGGATCGTGTCTTTAAGTATCATGACTATGAAGAACTTGAGAAGATCTCTTATGATGTTTCTCTACTCACCGACCTTGCTATAATTTGGTGGGATCGAGAGATGACCCTAAGGAAAAGAACTAGAGATGACCCGATTTCTTCTTGGGAGGTCAAGAAGTATATGATGAGGAAGCACTTTGTTCCTTCTTTTCATCACCGAGAGCTTCAAAATGAGGGTGTTGATGAGCCTCAAATGAAGAGGAATGCCCTTAGCTACAACCGATCCACTACACTAAGGAGTACACACTGTCCCGGTCTAAATTACAACGGAGTCTCAATGTCCGATTGTAACGAGAAAGTTCTCACAATTGAGCCTATGGTTAAATTGACTTTTGATGAGTCTCAAGATGTAGATAAGCATCCAGAGGAGGATGAGAGCAATGAGAGCACTAAAGAGAAGGGAGAGAATGATAAGAGGTCTTTTATGCCTCTTCAGGGAAAACGGCCGATTCCCCCACGAACTATGTTGCTTTGGCTTATTTATACACAGAACTTTGAGTCGTGCCTATAACTACATAAACTTAACAAAAATTTGAATTTTCTACACGAACTATTCAAATTCGGCCAAAACTACCAAATCGGTAAACGGTGTTAATATACCATTAATATATGACACTTGGATGACACGTGGCATCCACGTGGATGCCACATAATCTAGGATGCCACGTGGCATCCATGTGGAGATTTTTTTTTTTTTAACTGAGATAATATATTACTAATCATACTCCAGCCGGTGAATCCACAAATAACAGATTTGAGGCAACTTCACAATGATTAAGTTAACAACACAAACTTTCTCATCGTTAAAAATAATTAACAAAATTTCAGTATAAGAAAAAACTGGAAAAGAGGGTGAAAAATATGTATTCTGTTAATATGGTTTCATGTTTGAAATAGAAACGTATATGTACACATCAATTAAAAGAATTGTGCTCTTTATCTATGGATCATTCATTAAATTAAAATAATTGGACCCTTTAGTTAAATTAATTTTTGTTGGCCTTTTAATTAAAAAGCCAAAAAAAATAATTTAACGAAAAGACCCAATTTTTAATTTAATGAATGATTCATAGAAAAAAGCCCATAACCCTTTTTAATTATTTTTTAATTAAAAAAATTAATTTAAAGGACCCACAAAAATTAATTTAACTAAAGGGTCCAATTATTTTAATTTAATGAATGATCCATAGAAAAAAAATCCAATTCTTTTAATTGATGTGTACATATACGTCTCTATTTCAAACATGAGACCATATTAACAGAACACAGATCTCTCACCCTCTTTTCAAGTTTTTTCTTATACTGCAATTTTGTTAATTATTTTTAACGATGAGAAAGTTTGTGTTGTTAACTTAATCATTGTGAAGTGCCTAAAATCTGTTGTTCGTGGATTCACTGGCTCGAGTATGATTAGTAATATATTATCTCAGTTAAAAAAAAAAAAAAAAAAAAAAAATCTCCACGTGGATGCCACGTGGCATCCTAGATTATGTGGCATCCATGTGGATGCCACGTGTCATCCATGTGGATGCCACGTGTCATCCAGGTGGCATATATTAACGGAATATTAACACCGTTTACCGATTTGGTGGTTTTGGCCGAATTTGAATAGTTCGTGTAGGAAATTCAAATTTTTGTTAAGTTTATGTAGTTATAGGCACGACTCAAAGTTTTGTGTATAAATAAGCCAAAGCAACATAGTTCGTGGGGGAATCGGCCGTTTTCCCTGCCTCTTCACATGTTTCACCCGACAAGTTAATCTCGAGAGTTTAACCCATAAAACCGCAAGTGCATAGTTAAATGCAATTGTAGTAATACGGGATCGATCCATAGGGACTGAGAATAACACACAGAGAATACAAGACTAAATCTAATCTAAGCGTAAACATATAAGTTGGGGGGTATGGTTCCTAAGCTAACGTACATAAAATAAATAAAAGCATAAAATAAATAAAGCAATAAATCTATACTAAGAAAACAGTAAGTAAACTAAACTAAACATGAATTATATAAATATTAAATAATCCTAAACTAATATTTACACATACTTGGGTGATAGTCTAAATCAGAAACCTAAGTTTAGAATTCATATTTTATCTAGATAATTTATATTTGTCATTCTAGGGATTTTTCATGTCTTGCTAGTCCACTCTCGTGGTATGCTAGACTCTATATCCAGATACACTCTCGTGACAAACTGGATATACATTTCATATGATCCCATCATCGAATACTAAGTATTCTTAGACTCTCGCCTCAAGAATACAAAGTGAAAGATAGATTTGTTTCTAAAGTACAACCCACTCTCGTGGCGAAATACTCCTAAAATATTCAATCTAACTTGGCCAAAGCGAGATATATAATTAATTCTATCAAACAACAAATTTGACACTAGCTATGACTCTCTAGTATGCAGATCTGAAGGTTTAATCTACTCTCGTGGCATCAAACACTTCTAAATAGACAACCACACCTACTGGATTCAGTTGTACTCTTAAGTATCTCCCATGAGAGAATACTCAGTATTAAAGTGCACACTAGAGTAGCTAGATCGATTAAGTACAGTAATGAACTCTAAAACATAGATCCCATCATCGACCACCACCTTGGTGGTCTAAAAGATCGACTCTAAAACAAGAGAAGAAGTAAAAATAAAAACTCTTTATTATAAAATGGTGGCTACAAGGATAAGAGATGTGTTTGTAGGGTATGAAAAGTCGTGTATTGTCTAGTGAGATTACAAGTGATTATATAGTATTAGGGTTTCTTAGATCTCTCCATTTCGTGCTTATCTTGTTCTTGGAAGCCTAAAACTTGAAATAACAAGTTGCTCGAATCATATATTGCCATGTAAGGATTTTTCCATCTTTTTCGGAGGCCAGCATCGACCTTGATTGGTCGATGCTAGGGTCGATATTGAGCTCCTTTCTCTGACAGATTGATTCTTTCTTTCAGGAATCATAAAACTAACTTATTCTAAAGCATAAATGCATGTAAAATACGATGCTATCAGAGAACAATCTCAAGACCAAGACTTTATCTAGGTGTCACACACCAACCTTCACCGTGAGATCAATATTGTCCGAGTTTGAATCATTTAAAGGTCCAAGTCATGATGGATGTTTTATTAAAGATGGGATGAGGTCTTATGACATGACTCCCACTTATGAAGGGTTCTTGGGTTATGAAAGAAGATTGTACATCTCACAGGGTACAAGATAGAGTTATCGGAGATAGAGTTCGATATGGAGAGCCTCACGTATTACTTCGATGTTTAGATGACCTTAGATTTGAAGAAGAGGTGTGACCATAAGCCTAAGTTGGGAAGACTGAATAAAGTTTTCTACGGAGATAGCTTTGACTTCCACAAGTTCCAGCCAAGAGAGTATCTACACGGTTTTCACCTTCTTTGGGCTTACTCCGTGACTTCACGGAGTGACATGTCCGAGGATGTGGTCAAGGATAAGCCACCCGATATACCACCATCTCTTGGAGACATTGAGATCCTCCCACATGTGAACAATATTGAGGAAGGAGAGAACAACATCATGGCTGAAACTTGGTCTAGGAGAGAAACCCTCACAATCACCATGAAGTTGAAGTTCTTCGGTTTTAAATATTCTAGGGACCCGAATCTTGGAGAGTGTTTTGATGAATATGGTTATGGCCCTTACTACAATCTCTCCACTCAAGAAGGGTTCATGAACAAGGAAAGAAGTGCTTTCCCATCTCAAGGGGCCATGAGAACGCCGATGAAGAAAGATGACCATGGAAGAGGTCTGATGGATCTTTTTGGTGATAAGGGGACTATAAGTTAGTGGGAGAAGGACTTCCATTGGTCTAAGCTGAGTCTTATGGTTTAGATAAGTTATGGTAGGAGCCACGTATTCAAAGAGCTCAAGCCAAGGGAGCATCATCTCGTTCATTGCCCAACTTTAATCGTATCCGCGACGCCATGGTTTAACACTTTTATGGGATTCATCTTAGAGCTACACAAGACTAGGCTTGAGGATTTGCTCCATGCTGTGATGGATAATTTCTATAAGCTGGTCCAATTCATGTCTTGCTCCAAGTTCAATGCCGCCATGCTATTAGGAACCATCTATGGGAGGAAACAAAAATTTTGGCTCATGTGCGCTTCGAGTATGTGTACGCGCAATGCTTTGTGGTATCCGGTCCTCAAGATACCTCCAAGTGAAGATGACACTATCATCCATCTCAGCTCTTCTTTGGGCCTACCATCTATGCCACAAACTGAGAAGGGTTACCTAAAAGAAACATCTAAAGCCGAGATCATAAAGGAGTTTCTTGAGAATATTTGGGGTAACCGTGGGGAGAAGCTTGGACAAGTTGAGGGACAATCTAACCAGAAGAAGAGTAGAGCTATTTCTCATCTTGGAGGTTGGGCTTGGATGCCTAAGACATCCGAGTATTGATATAAGAAGAGGCACAAGTTCCGCCCGTGGAAAAACGAATTCAAAAGGATCGAGAAACTTCACTGCCACACCAACCCCCTCAAGCTCCAAGGTAAGTCTAATTTTCTTTCCACCTTCTATGAGCATAAGTTGGACTATTGTGGTGTAGGTACCATGGTTGTTTGGAGGTCCAAACCTTTTGAAGGGGGAGGAGATGATGTGATCTTCACATCGGACATCGTCACCGTTTCAGATCGAGAAGGACCAAGTCTTGGATTAAGGATGAACGTGCCACTTAAGGATGCTGAAAAGGATGAATAGAGCATGAATGGAGATCCAAGAGACACATCCGACTAGACCTTGTCAAGTTCTGAGACTCTAAAGACCCAAGACCGAGACAAGCCCGGATCGGACCCGACAAGTACACGGGCCAAGAGCTTATCTACACGGACCGAGCGCTCATGGACACTTAGCTTTGGGAGCAAAGCTTCACGTGTCCTTGATATGTTTGCATTTTGCATCGTTTTAGCTTGCATAATTCATACATTTAGACATCTAATTTAACCTGTTCTTGTCATTTATTCCTAGTTTTGCATACCTAGGATGTTTTGCATTAGGTTTGCATACATCTTGCATATTTGGCTTGTTATAGGTACTTTCAGGAGATTTTGGAGAAGTCAAGACGAAGCTGTCTAGGACACCAGACTCGAGCTAACATGCTCAAGACGAAGCTGTCTAGGACACCAGACTCGAGCTGACATGCTCAAGACGAAGCTGTCTAGGACACTAGACTCGAGCACCCATGCTCAAGACGAAGGATCGAGCTAAGGCAAAGAGATGATGCAAAAGCAAGCTCGAGCCCCTACGGTCGAGCTAAGGGGTCGAGTCAGCACAAAAGGTGGCGTCTTGGAGATTTTTGGCCAAGCTCGAGCCCCATGCTCGAGCTCCATGATCGAGCTCAACATAAAAGAGGAGTCTTGGAATTTCTGAATCCGGCTCGAGCCCATAGGGTCGAGTAGGAGGGTCGAGCTCAAGCACATAAAAATACAATCTTGATTTCACCAGCTCGAGCACACCACTCGACCTAGACAGGGTCGAGCTAGACCTTCTCTGCGCGTTTTTACTATTTTGCCCATGACGTTTTAGGGTTTTTGAGACTTAGTATAAATACATAATGTGGGATTAAGACTTCTAAGTTTTGTTTTTTGCCTAATTTTCGAGTTTTCTTTCTGTTCTTCATTGTTCTTGATTTCCAGACCTTGTAGTTTGATTTCTACTTGTTATTTTCAGTTGATTTCTTCTGTTCTATCATTTCTCTATCTATTTCTTTCATTTATGCAAGTTTCTATGATTTCTGGGTTTGTGATTATGCTGTTCTTCATGGTTTCTGAGTAGTCATTAGGGTTTCTGAGGATGGGTTAGATTAGTGTGGAATCTTAGTCTCCTAGGTGGTTTAAGAGTTGATTGTTTTAATTCCCTTCTAAATCAGTGTTCTTAATGCTAATTTCTCTCTGATCAATTGAGATTAGATCTTAGGTGTTTTTCCACCCAGAAGGTGTTTGATAAAATGCTTGAATTAATTGATGTTAGAGATTTGCATTCCTAGCCTAAGGGATTAGATGTCTAGGGTGTTTATTGACAGTATTGAACTAGGTCTTATTGCCTGCTAGGGTAGATTTCGCCAAGGGATTGGGTCTGGAACTAGTCTAGCTTGAGGTTACTTATCACGGGAGTGGACTTAACTGGTTGTGATGTTTGATGTCTAGGGAATAGCTTGATTGAGTTTTGTTAGACCACCTGGGTAGGCTAAGAGGATACACTGAATCGATTACCCCATCCTTAGGAATTTCTCTCGCATTGATTGATTTCTCGTCTAGCCCTATACGCTGTTTCTGTTATTGCCTTGCTTCTGTTAGTTTTTGAATTGCTTCGCTTTAGCTTCTATTTCTGTTTTCTGTCTAGGTCGTTAGACCCCTATACGCTCTTGTTTGGCTTGACTTGAATGGTTTTGATCTCATCCTTTTTGTTTAATATCTTCACCCTTATGGATTGACACCTTACTATACTGCAACGAAACTTCGGTCTAGTGAGAAATTGACCTATATCAGTCCTCCCTCATCATTAGTGAGGACACCTTCTATGACTTTAGGTGAAGTAAGACACTCTTTCCCTACCCCTAGTTTTCCCGTTGTTGGGTTTTTATAGGAAAGGGTTTTGACGAGGTCCGAAAAGTCTAAAACATCATATCTCTTCTCCCTTGTGTGTTTGACTTGGAAACATATAAGACAAGTATAAACACATAAGAGATATGATCCTATCTCTAAGGAAGACCATCACTTATGTTTTCCTTCTTTCTTTACATTACTTAAGACTTGCCTTTTTTCTTCTTGGTTTATTTTTGGGTTTAAATTATGTTAATGGGCCTAAGTATCAAGCCTTGTCCAATTTTTAGGTCATATTTCTCATTTAGTAACCCTAATTGTTAGCCTATAAAGGGCAAGTTATGTAAGTTTAGGATATCGAGTTATGACCTTCCACAAGCTTCTAAGGACTCCCTAGACTCCTCCAAAATACCTAAACTCTATATAAACTCGTGTATTCTCACAAAACAAAAGGTTAGACTCTCTAGCCACTTTTTGTCTCACTTTTAATAAAGAGTTCTTCTTTTAGGTTTACTTCTTTCTTATGCTTCTATTTATGTTTATGATTTGATTTCGATTTCTGTTTTTGTTCTTTAGTTTCTTATTTACTGGTTTATGAACCTATTCCTTGTCTTTGCCGTCACCCTCGGAAAGACAAGAAAGTAGATCCTTTAGACCACTAGGGTGGTGGTCGATGATGGGATCGAAGATTTAGGATTCAACATGTCCGATTGTTTTTGACCAATCTAACTACTCTAATATGCACTCTTAATGCTAATTCATGTCCTATGGGATGTGCTTAAGGTTATAACCAAATCAGTAGATGCGGTTATACGAATAGAATCCCTTAGCACCACGAGAGTGGGTTAAAACTTCAGACTCGCATATTAGGGAGTATTAGTTAGCATCGAGTTTGTTGTTTGATGGAGTATCTTAAAGCTAATCTAATTATGGCCAAAGTTAGATTATGATCTCAACAATACATCACCACGAGAGTGGGATTGTATTTTAGAAATAGATCTGTCATTCACTCTTCGTCTTAGTCACACTTTAACGCAAGCTAAACACTTGGTTAATCGGTTGGTAGTGTGACAACGCCACGAGAGTGGGTCTGACACATTGTCTAGCATACCACGAGAGTGGACTAACCTAATTCGAATATCCCTAGATTGACAACATAAACTAAAAAGGTAGAACATGAATCCTATAATCTCAAATCACTGATAAATCGACTATCACCCAATTAACTGTAAATATTTATTTAAGTATTTTAATTTATGTTATTTTATTTTTGTTTATTTATATTTCTGCAATTTAATTTATGCACTTTAATTTCTGCAATTTACTTTATGCACTTTATTTTTCAGTAATTTAATTTATGCAATTTAATTTCAGTAATTTAATTTATGCAATTTAATTTCAGTATTTAATTTATGCAATTTAATTTATGTTATTTATTTTATGTTATTTAATTTATGTCTTTTATTTTTAAGTCTTTTATTTTATCTATTTTAATCGCATTATATCGCTTAGGACATAACCCCCTGTTTTAAAATTCTGCCTAGATTAGATTTGCATTTGTATTCTCTGTGCAGTTAGTCTATTCTCTCTGTGGATCTATCCCGTACGTACTACAATTGCATGACTGTGCACTTACGGTCCCATGAGTTAAACTCTCGAGACTACTCTTTAGTAGCGCTCGGGTGAAACCTGTGAGGGAAATAACAGGTGGTGAAAACCATACGATTTTCTTTCCTACCAAGTTTTTGACACCGTTGCCGGTGAGAATATGCATTAGCCATAGAGTTTTGATGTGAATATGAGACTAGGCGTTTACGTTTTACTAACTTGCTAATTTTTTTTTCAAATTTCAGGTGAATAAACTCGAAAGAATGGAACCATAGATGAACGCTGAAGAGATAGTCAAGGTGATCAGTTAGAGGAATGGCAAAAGAATAGGAGACAGCATATCGACAAGCTCTGAGGAGAGCCGCATCAGACCTGTGCGTTGACCAAAATGGTTCGATGCGCCTAACATCGGATGCCAGCATCGAGCAGCAAGACCGCCGCTCGGCCTGTCTGAAGCTACGCACCCCTGTGTCAACCACCCACGGCCGTTGTTGATGCTATCCTACGCTCTCACCGACCAAACCATCGACCGGCCAGGATCGATGGTCCAACTGCCGAACACCAGCATCGATGAGCTAAGGTCGATGCTCGTACCATCGGACGGCAGCATCGATCGGGCACCGTCGACGCCCTCCTTGAAATCGACGATGCTTCCTCCTCAACAATAAGACGACCTGGTTACCTGACGAAACAGAGGTGTAACATTGTGACAAGCCAACAGAGGCCATGGCTCAGCGATACATTCAACAAGACAAGGTTCGAGATGTTAGTCAAGAGTATACCGGAAGCAACTTCTTTCAAGGATGAGTGGAAAAGGTACCCTTTGCAAGAATGCTTTGATGCGGGTGAGAAGATCTATAATGTGGAAGAGTTATTCAGAAAGGCTCGACTCCCAAGGAGCATTGATACCGATCGTCCCCTACCACCAACGGAGTACAGAGACATAGAATGGTTCTTCCAATAAGTAAGCGGGGAAAACCTTGTTCGATTCTATCGTCTTGTCGAAACGCTTCCAAGGGATGTGACGTTCGAACAAGCCTTCTTCGAGCACAACGTTGATCTTTGCTTCAGGGAATCAAGGGAGACCATTAAGGAGATCAAAGAACTTTACCTAGAGATCCAAGAGCCCGACCGGAAAATTTTCAAAAGAAGTAGCCCCGGTCTCTTTAAGGTACTCTGTTCAATCCTTGGTCGTGACTATGATGATGCTTTGTGTAATTCTGGTGCTAGCGTGAGCATGATATTGTTGGAGAGAGCCAAGACATTGGGACTCAATAACCATACACGTTCAACCACTCGAATCGGGTTTGCAAATTCTAAGGTCGTAAGTTTGCACGGGATCGCTGAAAATGTCACGGTGTGGATCGGCGATCGCGGAGTCCTAACAGATTTCCATGTGAATGATATGAGGGCAGATGACGACAGCCTCATCATCTTTGGTGGACCTTTCCTTGCAACGGTTGGAGCAGTTATTGATTGGCCTAATCAAAGAGTCTCTTTCACCTACATATATAGAGACATGTTTTACAGTGCAACGCCAATCGGTAACACTCCACGATGCTGTCCGGGAAGGAGATATTTTGGTACTAACACACGAGGCAATGAAGATACTCCTATTGGAGAGCGACTAGACCACAAGCTCTTGTCCGAACCACTAAGCTCACACACAAGACAACAGATCCTTCGACGAACGACCAGAATAAAAACCAGTCCCGAGCCTTATTTGGGGAGGATCTTTGCTCAAAGACATGCATCTCCACTATCATCTCCATCAACCAACCATTCCATGAGTTCGTCAAGCTCAATACGTTAAAAAGAAGCAAATCTATCTCTTTTACTTACGTTTTTAAATTTCAATTTTCTTAATTTTCTATTTTATTTACAAACATTGATTTTTTTTAATTATTTATATAAAAACGTTTTGACCTATAAATTTTTTTTATTTTTTTTATTTTTCGTTTTTTATTTTTATTTTACTTTCCTTTAAAATTATTATTAAAAAAAATTATTTAGTATATCTTTTTTTTTTAGGTGATAATTCAACATAAAAAAATAAACCAAGGACTTGAAACAATGGGAGCTACCAATCCACACACCCGATAAGAGAACTACGGTAAAATTCTCTTCCTTTTATCCCCTTTATAGTTTCGTCACAACGAGACGTTGTGATTTAAGTGTGGGGGGAGGGGGTCTTGCGATCTATGGAGGTAATTTTTTTTTTTTTGACATCTTTTGATGGAAGTTTTACCATAAGTTTTTCGTATTTTGAGAGATTGTTACACTCTTTTCCTCGTTCATAGGTTCAATAACATGTGAAAAAGTTTTTAATGAGGTAGCGATAGAAATTGTTAATTGTGTTATTTGTGTTTATGTTTGGATGCTTTGCTGGATAGTGTGTGATCTTTACTAGGAAATTTAGAAAATCAATGAGTGGATCAACAAATCTCAAAAAGGACCATTCTTCAGGAAACCTAGACGAATCAGAGTTGACTTCTCACTTTAATGAATCTAATTATTCTCGATTTAGGGTTTGAGATACATCGGATGTGATACCTTTATGAGAAACTGCAAGACACATCTAAGTAAGCACAATTCCCCTCTTCCTTCCTTTCAATAATTAGAGAAAAGGATATAGATATTAAGGAAGTGAACCGGGTGTTAGAAGCTACCAGTTTTAACATTCGCGTCTCATGAAAATCTGTACTAAGGGGAAGAAACGAAAAGGATATAGGTATTAAGGAAGTGAACCGGGTGTTGTAAGCTACCATTTTTAACATTCGCGTCTCATGAAAACCTGTCCTAAGGGGAAGTAAAGAGTTGAAAAGAAAAGAAAAAAAAGGATCGATAAAAAAAATAAAATGATACCCTAGAAAAATAAGGAAAAATCTATTGACTTTGAAGTGAGAAAAGGAAGGGGAAAGGAATTGCACTAAGACGGTCTTGAGCTTACAGAAATCCGAAAGAGTAAGTGTTCATATCCTTTGATCGATATTCCCAAGTTGAGAACCCATGCTTAGAATAAAATTAGGAGTCAACAATGAGGAGTCTAGGATCAAAGGAGGAGTGGTTCAAACTAAGGTGAGTTGCTATGCTTATTGCAAAGTACATAAGTACAATAGAGATCATTCCACTTCCACAAGGTCGAAAAGCATTAAGCACAACAATGTCACAAGGTACAAGTTCATTCTCCTTATCTTTACTGTTTTTTAGCATTTCTTCACCATGCTTAGCTTTTGTTTGCTTGAGGACAACCAAAAAGGTAAGTGTGGGAGAGTTGATAGCATCGTATTTTACATGATTTTTTGCATACATTTAGCTTAGTTTATATGTTTCTAACTAGCATTTATGATAGTTTTAGTGCATTTGCATTTGTTTATGTGTTTATAGGTACTTGGAGGAAATCATACACTTTCAGAGCATTTTGGGACCCTTAGAAGCTATAGAAACCTTGGTGCTACTTGTTGGGGCCAAGAACATCATGAAGAAACATCTCAAGAGCCTCACAAAGGAAGCAGCGTCCTTAGCATCGACAGCCAGCATCGACCCAGGGTGGTCGATGCTCTTCCTCGGACCCAAACTTGAAGCTGAAGACGAAGACCATCGACGCAAGCATCGACCCAGGGCCGTCGATGTTGAGTCACTGTGCAGAAAAAGAAATGTCAGTTAATGCGAACTTGCAAGTTATATAAGTTTAGGATATCGAGTTATGACCTTCCATAAGCTTCTAAGGACGCCCTAGACTCCCCCAAGCTACCTAAACTCTATATAAACTCATGTATTCTCACTAGACAAAAGCTTAGACTCTCTAGCCACTTTTTGTCTCACTTTCAATAAAGAGTTCTTCTTTTAGGTTTACTTATTTCTTATACTTTGATTTCGATTTCTGTTCTTGTTCTTTAGTTTCTTATTTACTGTTTTATGAATCTATTCTTTGTCTTTGTCGTTATCCTCGGAAAGGCAAAAGAGTAGATCCTTTAGACCACTAGGCTGGTGGTCGATGATGGGATCGAAGATTTAGGATTCAACATGTCTGATTATTCTTGACCGATCTAACTACTCTAATATGCACTCTTAATGCTAAATCATGTCCTATGGGATGTGCTTAAGGTTATAAACAAATCAGTAGATGCGGTTATATGAATAGAAATCCTTAGCACCACGAGAGTGGGTTAAAACTTCAGACTTGCATATTAGGGAGTATTAGTTAGCATCGAGTTTGTTGTTTGATGGAGTATCTTAAAGCTAATCTAATTGTGGCCAAAGTTAGATTATGATCTCAGGAATATATCACCACGAGAGTGGGATTGTATTCTAGAAATATATTTGTCATTCACTCGTCGTCTTAGACACACTCTAACGCAAGCTAAACACTTGGTTAATCGGTTAGTAGTGTGACAACGCCAATCGATGTGTCTCTCACACATAAGAGTAATCGATGATGGGATGCGTTTAATGCGTGAAGGTCGCCACGAGAATGGGTCTGACACAGTGTCTAGCATACCACGAGAGTGGACTAGCCTACTTCGAATATCCCTAGATTGACAACATAAACTAAAAAGGTAGAACATGAATCCTATAATCTGAAATCCTTGATAAATCGACCATCACCCAATTAACTGTAAATATTTATTTAAGTATTTTAATTTATGTTATTTTATTTATGTTTATTTATATATGTTATTTATATTTCTGCAATTTAATTTATGCACTTTTATTTTTTGCAATTTAATTTCTGTAATTTACTTTTCCGCACTTTAATTTATGCAATTTACTTTATGCACTTTATTTTCAGTAATTTAATTTATGCAATTTAATTTCAGTAATTTAAGTTATGCAATTTAATTGCAGTATTTAATTTATGTAATTTAATTTATGTGTTTTATTTTTAAGTCTTTTATTTTATCTATTTTAATCGCATCATATCGCTTAGGACACAACCCTCTGTTTTATTATTCCGCCTAGATTAGATTTGCATTTGCATTATCTGTGTTGTTATTCTATTCTCTTTGTGGATCGATCTCGTACGTAGTACAATTGCATGACTGTGCACTTGCGGTCCTATGGGTTAAACTCTCGAGACTACTCTTTAGTAGCATTCGGGTGAAACCTGTGAGGGAAATAACAGGTGGTGAAAACCATACGGTTTCCTTCCCTACCAACATTCTTACCAGGTGGCAAAGTCTCTATGCTCTATGTTCTGTTTTGCTCAATAGAAGAAATCTCCACATCCATAGCTTTGTTCCATGAAGGATTTGTCATGGCTTGCTTAAAATTTTTAGGTTCTGGTTAAATTGAAAAAGAAAGAACAAAAGACTGATAGGAAGGGTGGAGATTAGCATAAGTGAGAACAGAAGATAATGGATACAGAACAGGAGATGGATGAAAAAGAGGATTAGAAATTTGTATAAGGTTACAGTGATAATCAGATAGGTAACCTGGAGCCTTAGTCTGACGTTTCGTCCTTGTATTCTTGAGTGAAGCTTCCTCTGCATCAGTAAATGTTTCATGTAATAATGGTGTGACACTAGAGAGTTGTGCAAGTGGAACAACATTCTGAGACACATTATTTGGAGGAATAACCAATGCAAATGATGATGGTGCAGAGATCAAAGAGTCAAGAGATAAAGGTGTAGACAATGGCGTGATAGATTTGCATAAAAGATTAGTATCAGAATCTGTAATATTGATATTGTTCTTAAAAAGAAAAATATTTTCATGAAAAACAATATTCCTAGATATTGACACAGCATTGGTTTCTAAATTTAACATTGTATATCCTTTATAACCAGAAGGATATCCCATAAAAACATATGATAAGACTCTTGGTGAAAATTTGTTTCTATCTTTAGCTAAAGTAGAAACATAACAGAGACAACCAAAATTCTTTAAGAAGGAGTAATCTGGTTTCTTTTTAAACAAAACTTCATATGGAGACAGATTATTTAATAAGAAAGATGGTGTTCTATTGATTAAGAACACTGTAGTTTGGAAACAATCACTCCAATAAACCAATGGTATTCTAGATTGAAACAGTAATGATCTTCCCACATTTAGTATATGTTGATGTTTTCTTTCTATAACAGAATTTTGTTGTGGAGTATATGCACAAGAAAAGTGATGTATGATTTCATATTTCTGTATCATTTCAGAAAAAGCAAGTTCTGGTGCATTTTCACTTCTTATCACTTTAATGACTGATTGAAATTGTGTCTTGACATGTTGAATAAAAGCTGGAAAAACAATTGCAACTTCACTTTTATTTCTCAACATATAAATCCAAGTCACTCTAGTACAATCATCAACAATACTAAGAAAGTAATTATATCCTTCTATAGACTCTACAGAGAAAGGTCCCCATCCATCTAAATGAACAAGATCAAATGGTTATTTAGATAGATTATTATTTGAAACAAAAGGCGACCTTTTCTGTTTAGCTAGAGGACATACTTCACAATGTGACTGAGAGAAACGTTTTTAGGAAAAATACCAGGTATAAACTGTAACTTGGCAGGAGATGGGTGTCCTAGGCATTGATGCCACATATTGCCATCCACTGACAAGGATCCATACATATTGATAGAGGAAGCGATGACACCAGTCTCTAGAATGTAGAGAATGTGTTTAAGTGTGCCTCTACCAATCGTCAAGTCCTGAATATGGTCCGAAATATAACAAGAATCAACATTAAAATGAGCTGAGTATTTGTCAGTTTTTAACAAAGCACTAACACTTATCAAATTGAATTTAAATGTAGATATGTACATGACATCATGAAGAACAAGGTGCTCAGAAATGTGAATTGTTCTTATATGTGTAATAGGCTCTCTAGTGCCATTAGGTAAGGAAACTGTGACTCCTGAAACAGAGAAAGTTTCACTAAACAATGCCAAGTTAGAGCTGACATAACTAGTAGCCCCACTGTCAACTATCCAAGCATCACTAGGTAAGACATAATATATAGTGGATAAGCATTGGTGTTGAAATGTAAAAGTATGGTTCTCAAATCTTAGGCTAGAAGAAGGGAATTCAATTGAAACATTACCAGAAGTAGACATTGCAGCCATGACACCATTCTCAGTAATGGAACCAGATGGGAAAGGAGAAGACTGCTCTTGAACTTGAACATGGGCATTGAGTTGCTGAACCAAGGATTAAATCTGTTCTTGACTGAATTTACTGAGATCAAGACTAATGTTACTCCCACTAGTAATAACATTTGCCATTGCACTAGTCTTGACATTCTGATATTGGAATTGAGTTTTTTGAGGAAAGACAGATCTTGGCCCAATTTGGTATTGACCTCTAGCAAAATTTTGTTTTTGTGCCATCTTGTGCCACTTATATCCATGCAACTTATAACACTTTTGTACAGTGTGTCCAGTACGACCACAGTGAGTACACAATGGCTTCTGCTAAGGCTTAAAGTTTTTGTATGCTACTGCATATGCTGCGTTCTTATTCATCCCATTATATGAACCATTAGTCATTTCCTGAGTGTTATTACAAGGTCCTGAGTTCTGAAAAACCACATTTTCTATTTTTACAGATGGTCATATTGACTTTTGACGCTCATCCTGTGTCACCATATTGAAAACATCTTCAATAATAGGAATAAGTTTTAACATCATGATAGGACGCCTTGTTCGTTCATAGACCTCATTCAGTCCCATTAAGAACTTTGATACCCTACTCCTCTGTTGTAATTTCTCCCCTAATATGGCTGCATTACACTCATACTTACCACAAGTACACTGAGGCAGTTCTACATGGTTCTTATATTCTTACAAAGAGTAACTAATTCAGTATAATATGTGCTAACATCCATAGATCCTTGCTGAATATAACTCATTCTTTGTTCAATCTCATAAACTCTAGGTGCATCATCTTGCTTAAACCTAGACATAAGATTCTTCCATATAGCTTCAGCAGTAGACATGAATAAGAGACTCTGACCTATCTTCTTTGATACAGAGTTCATAAGCCAAGTAGCTACCATATCATTACACCTAGACCAAGATCTAGCATCACGATTATTAGTAGCAGGTTTAGGTATAATACCGTCGATGAAACCTAACTTGTTTCTGACATTAAAAGCCATTCGAACGGAGCGTCGCCATGAATGGAAGTCAGATCCTAAGTTCAATCGATCGGAGACAAGGATTAATCCGGCGTGGTCGCTACTATGTAAGAAGTATGGATTCTCATACTGATCCACAGATTGATGAGTAGTACTAACTCCAGAAGATGCTTGTTGAGTTGTTGTATCCATTTTTGATTATGGATTGAAGAAAAGAAATCGCGTCAGAAAGAAAGAAGACGACGATTCTAGGTCAAGATTCAAAAGAAATTTGAAAAATCAAGAAAGCAGAAACAAAAGAAATCAACTCAATAAGCAAAGAAGTCAAACGAGCAACGAATTCGAGCACCAATCATTGGATTGAAACACTCATAGCAAAATGAATCGAAGCTGAGATGAAGAAAACAATGAAGATTAACAAAGGCGGAATTTTTTCTTCTCTCTACTCTATTACTATATTAACGAACATAAGAGGAAGAAGAAATAAACGTAATCTTCATTAATTAGCAAATGATTGTTACAATGTGTTTATATACAAGCGGTAAACTCTAACTAACTATCTAACTAACTCTATACAATTATACTAACTGTATCTATACATTTATATAAGTATGGTATTATATACAAGTATACGGTATCTTTATGCACAAGTCTATACTCTAATAACTCCAACCAACAATCTTTTTGAAGAGGACTGGGATAATTTTGAAAAAGACAAAAGTAAATCGTGAGAAAGTACCCGATCAAAATTCTATTTTTGTATAACCATTAACTAATACGAGGTTGGTAATGGTAAAGTAACAAAATTTTATTATAACCTTACACCCAGTGGCGGAGGTAGTGTATAGGGAGGGGTTCAATTGACCCATACGATTTTTAAAAAAATAACCTAATTTTTATTATATATTTTATATAGACCCTAATCCAAATATATTATTATTCACCCCTACAAAAATATTATTGACCCTAGTAAATATAATGATATCTAATTAGTGGGATAATAAATGCTAGTTGGTTAAAACCAAAAATCTCGGCAGTTTGTTAATTGATGATTATCAACTTGACATCTACCTCGATAATAATGTTAAAAAAGATGAAAGATTTAGTAATCTAGAAAGTCTTAATGATCTTGCTAGTGTAATGATGGAGACAAGAAAACATCTATCTCATCCTTTAGTTTATCGACTTTTAAAGCTATGTTTGATTCTTCCAGTTGCGACTGCAACCGTTGAAAGGTGCTTCTCTGCGATGAATATTGTGAAGACGACCTCGTGTAATCGTATTGGTGATGCATTTTTAATTGATTGTTTAGTTTGTTATATTGAAAAGCATGTGCTTGATACAGTAACAAATGAAACAGTGATAAAACGATTCCAAGATATGAGTTAGCGTAGAGTACATCTTTAAGATGTATATTTATAAATTATGATGATGTTTTTGCTAATAAAGTTTATGCAATTTTCTTTAGATTAAAAATTTATTTTGACCCCGATATATTTTTTTTCTGATTCCGCCACTGCTTACACCATCAATTAATTATTATATTATAAAGTAACAAATTTTTACGGAAAAAGTAATAATTTTGTCTTCAACTAGCACTAACTAAAAAAACGATAACACTAAACCGGAACTTTGTCTGATTTACTGTTTTAAAAATATTAACCATTTATAGTACGTAACATTTTCGTATAATTCAACCTATGCGTTTAAAATTTTTTATTATAACCTTACCCCATCAATTAATTAGTATATTATAAAGTAACAAAATTTTACGGAAAAAGTAATAATTTTGTCTTCAACTAGCACTAAACTACAAAAACGATAACACAAAACCGGAACTTTGTCTAATTTACTGTTTTAAAAATATTAACCATTTATAGTAACATTTTTGTATAATTCAACCTATGCGTTTAAATTTTTTTATTATAACCTTACACTATCAATTAATTATTATATTATAAAGTAACAAAAACGGAAAAAGTAATAATTTTGTCTTCAACTAGCACTAAACTACAAAAACGATAACACTAAACCCAGTCCGGAACTTTGTCTGATTTACTGTTTTAAAAATATTAACCATTTATAGTAACATTTTCGTATAATTCAACCTATGCGTTTAAATGCTTCTATCCTATAAGGAAACGAAGTCATGAAAGACAAATTAAATATTCGTTGTGCAGATTTTGCTAGTTTCTTTTTTTATTTCTTACTGCCTCCACAACCATAAGAGTATCCATCTTCTTCCATCTTGTTATATATTGGAAAACGAACGTGTCATTAGTGTCTTTGTTAATTATTAAATTGCCTCAATATTTTTTGTAGTCAGAACCAATAATCTAAATGGGCCTGAAGACTATAAATTTATAAAATATAGTCTAAATGCTAAAGCCTAAAAATTAGAGGTACCATTGAATCCTTTGGATCTGTAGTAGAACTTTGCATTCTTTGTAATGGTGGTGTCTCTATATTTGGGAGGGTTTGTTTTATAATATTTTAACCTAATTATTTTGAATTAATTACGAAATCGTCATTGTTTTCAACATTTAGTCGAAAGACCATATTTATCACACAAATCATGCTTTCTTGAGATTTTAAATCCAAAATCATGCATGGATATGATTCAAAGCATTATGTTTCATGATAAAGCATAGGCATCAACTTAATTTTATGCATGCTTGATAAATGACATCCAAATGAGTATATATGCATATAACCAACATATTCATAATTCAGTATTGAAGATTCAATTGATTAATTAACCATATCTGATTACACCTTATTTGGACCAAACCGAAATGACAATATTTAATCCATAAACTCCTCCTTATTTGGTACACACATCTCCAACATGTTACACATACTGTCATGTCTTATATGTGTGAGAAAGTAGTGTTGGAATTTATTTCTTCTTGTTCAAAGCATAAAGATAAGATTTCTTTATGCTAGAGAAAAGTGAAACGAGAAACAGTAAATGTAGTAACCAGAATGAATTGATTTTGTTAATAACTTGTAAAGAACAGAGAGACTTGGACGAGAGAGAGACAGAGGGTTTGAAAACTGAAACTTCTTATTTTATTTAGACAACACATACAACTTTAAATAGATGTCTTACGGTCGTAACCGTTAGACACTGACAATTGAAACAGCACAATTTATCTAACACACACCCTTTAACACACATAAACACTTACTTATGTAATTATATACTAAAATATGTAATATAGAACCAAACTCAATTATAAACTAACAAGTAGTAGCTCGCCATGTTTCAAATTTTAAACTGGAGCAAAGCAGAGGTTCCGTCAAGTCCTTTGTTATTGCAGTAAGTAGCGTATTCTCTAACGGTGGTCTCTCTGTACTTTGGAGGGCTTTCTTCGGACACAAGCTCTTTAATAGGTCCGTACACTCTAGGATTGGGTTTTACGTGGGTGCTGAAGAAACATGCAACAGAGACTCGAGCTCTTGTGGCTCTGTTCGCCAATACTCTATGCTCCAAACTGATGAACTTGTCGTTTGTAATAAGCTGCATCAAAACCCCAATAGAAAAGCACTTTTGAACTAAGAGGATGATCGCTTAAACAATTCTAGCATTGTAAAGAAACTTGTGAAATCTGAGCTATCAAACATGAATTGATTTTGTAAACTTGCCTGCAAAAGATCTCCGATGTTGATGACGAGAGAGCCGGGAACATGTGGAACATCGAACCAGTACCCTTCACGACGAACCTGAAGTCCTTTGATCTGATCTGGAAGAAGGACGGTAAGAAAAGAGCAGTCGGAGTGCTGACTTGAGCCAAAAGTTAGGTCAGGCTCTGGACACGGTGGGAAGTAATGGCAAAGCATGCGCAAACCCTTTAAGCAATCCATGTCCTTGAGGTGACTAAGGTTCAACCCTAGAGCTTCTGACAAAAGCTCAAAGAGAAATTCACCCAAAATCATCACTTGCTTTGAGTATTCCAACATAACATCCCTGAAACAATTCACCAGTGGATAGAGATATTAAAGTTTATACCACGTTGCTTACGTGTTCACAAAGGCTTTACCAAAAGCAAGGTTTGAATGTCTAAGACACAAGCTGGGTATTTGCATAAACTAAGGCAAAGAAGAGATTTGTTGGAAAGTGCCTTATTGCAAAAGTTGACCAATTATTCAGCAACGTCTTTGACTAAGGTCTAAGGCACTTTCCAACAGATATTAGTCATATTACACATCAAATCAAGTTAAAGCAATGGAGTCATACCTACAAATCTCTGGAAGATCCTGTGGTTTTGGAGGATCTGGAACCATGTAACAATAGAATGTGTCTCTCCAATTTGCAGCTGGAGTTCTGTAGAGATCGAAATTACTTAAATACATAAACTTTCTGCTGAAATCGCGGCTGTAAAATTCTTTCCTCACTTCTGGGGGTTGCTCGTGAAAGTCACGAACTCCATCTTTCATCTCCTCAAGAAGATCGAGCGAAACTCCATGGTTGATCACTTGGAAGAAACCCCACTTCGCTGCTGCTTCTTTAATCCCTTCAATCGCATTCTTGCGCTTAATTGCGTCCTCGAAAACCCTTCCTCCGAGATCGATCGTTGGGATCGTCTTGAGATGTAGCAAGTCCGAGGGAAGTGGTTTAGAGTTTGCTAGTTCGACAGGAGATGAGTGATGGAAAATGCGTGGAATCTGTGAGATTCCGGCGTCAACGAGTCCTTTCACACCCGTCTTCGTCTCATCGAAAGCTTTCAGCTCACTGGCACGATCGAATGAAGAAGCAATCTTCGTGGTCTCCATCGTTTTTGTCTCTCATAAGATAGACAGAACAATCATCTATGTAATAAGCACCATTCGAGAGCTTGGAGACGTAAACTATGCGGAAGGAATGGCCATTTGGTTTTCTTCTAGAGTTCTAATGTAATAATCTATTTCAGTTTCTTTCAAATTTGCAAGCAATCTCTTTGTAAAAATGTTGTTTTCTTTTGAATATAATTTAACAATTATTAAAAAAAAAATTAATAATAAATAAGCACCCACCGACAGTTCACCTAACCCACAAAAAAAGTCTTACACGTTTTTCTTGCGTTCGAAGATGGGACCAACTAACAACGGAGTGTATCTTGTTAGAAATAGAAGATGCAGATCAATCACACAAGAATAAAAGGGATATCCGTCGGCCATCCGTCGGAAACACCCATATTTTGATGGATTTCCGACGGATACATTCCGTCGGTTACAGGTCGTCGATAATTGATAGCCGTCGGAACTATTCCGACGGATTACCGATGGCCGTATTTCCGACAGAAATTTCGACGGAAGTTTGGTCGGACAAAAACATCGAAACACCGTCGGTAATCCGTCGGAATAGTTCCGACGGTATTCCGAAGGCCATAGTTCCGACGGATTACCGACGGATTATCGACGAAATAATTACCGACGGGTTTCTGACGGGTTTTTTCCGACGGATTTCCGACGGAAAGTCAATTTGATTTTTTGGAAATTATTTAATAATAATGAATATTAATAAATAAAAATTAATAAGAAATAAAAATTAAATTAAAAAAATAATAAAAATTTAATTATTTTATTTAATTAAAAATTCAGTTTCAACCAAAAAAAAAAAAAATCCTTAAACAAAATATTTTAATGTTCAAAAAAAATGAAAAAATAAACGGAAGGGGGATTATTCCCGTAGGAAGGAAAGAGATGAGGGAAGGTCATCCGTAGTTGCTGTCGCATGAGAGAGAGCTTCGTCTAGGTTTGATCGAGCTGGGTCTGGGTGGAGGAGTATTGGGACTTAAGCTCCTCGACCTGCGCGTCACGTTCTTTCACCGTTTGGGTGAGCTTCTCGATCTCTGCTCTGTACGCCAGAGTAAATTGAGAAACGGAAGAAGACGATTCCTGGGTCGGAAGTCCGCCTAACCCAGGGAATCGCCCTTTGACCTTCCGAGTTTCCTATGAAAAGAAAAAATGAAAATAATGTTAGTAATGAAATTTTGAAAAAAATAATAATTGGAAAATTTAAGGTAGAAACTTACACTGAGGACAATCTCGTTGATCTCTTCCCGGGATAACTCGTTCGAAGACGACGACCCTTCGAGAGTGAGCTGCGAGATGCCAACTTCTTGTTTCCGATCCAACTTCTTCTTCTTGCACGTCTCAACGACTTCAACCATGTCGGGATCCTGGATCGCACCAGTTGTTTTGTTAGTGTGTCTCTGCTCGATCACTCTAAGGTAATCGGGAGCTACACCGTCTCTTTTTGCCTGTAAAATATTGTTAAGTAAATAATAATAAACGCGAAAGTAATAATTAAAAATTGAATTTACACTTACCATTTTCATAACTTCCCGTTCGACGGTCTTTGCGCCGCCGTTGTGAATCTACATCCCCTTCCCTCCGCGGTCGCTCCTCTGGTTCTTTGTGTTCGTTTCAGAGAGCTTTTGCGTGTTCGGGTTGCTCCAATAATCGCAGAAGCCCTTCCAGACGTCCTCGTCGAGATCCTTCGGCGGTGGCTTCTCGTTCTTCCACTTCTGCTTCCACTCGTACATGTGTTTCGAGTACGAAACCGCGGCATATTTGTCGAATTGAGCAAGTACTTCATCCGTAAGGTCAGGGTGCCACGTGAAGTTTTGCTACATTTAAAAAAACTCAAAATGTTATTAAACGTATTTAAAATTGTCAAAATAAACCAAAAATAGAATACAAATATAAAATTTACTTACCGCGAAATTCCGGTGCCACACCTCCTTCTCGGGCCGCGGCATGTCCGAATACTTGGGGTAGGGTTTGTCCACCAAGTTGTGGATCATCCGTAAAATCACCTTTGTGATCTCAGGCGACAACTTAAACCTGAAAACAATTATAAAAAATTTAGTCCGTTTAATTAGATTCAAAATCTTAAAAAATTGAAATAAAAATCAAAATTTCACTTACCAAGTCCCGTCTTCAAACTTCGGGTCGAGACGGATGCAATGGCTCCGGTTGGGCTGCTGGACTAGATCCCTGATGGTAATCCGAGTCCGAGCTGCGGATTGCTGGGACTCTGGAACTTGAGTTCCCGAGCTAGATCCGCCAGAAGGCGTTCTCCGAGAACCCCGAGCACGGCGGCCTTGTTAGCCGCCGCCAAGCTGTAGTGAGTCCTCGTTATTCTTGTTGGAAATAAGAATTAAAAAAATAGAATATTTTTATTAAATTCATAAAAGCCCAAAATACAAAAAACTTTCATAAATTTCCCAAAAAAAATATGAAAATACAAAAAAAACATTTGTAATATAAATTTAATAATATTTATAAAAAACCATTTTAACAAACCTATAAATTACTAAATATATATAAATTACAAAAACGTTTTTAATTAGTAAAACATTATGAAAAAAATCAAATATAATTTTCAAAATATCCCAAAAATATACAAAAATGTTTTTTTTATTCTTATTAAAACGTTTTTTACTAAAATTATACAAAACAATTTTACATAAACTTTTTTTTATATAGTTTTCAAAAATTACTAAATCATAAAACCAAAATCTCAAAATTTCTAAATTGAAATCCTAAATTAATATTATTAATTTCTAACATAAATCACAAATTCACAAATTCTAAAATACAAAATCTAAATCACAAATTCTAAATCCTAAATCAAAAAATAAAACCTAAATCCTAATTTTAAAATCCTAAACCTAAATCCTAATTCCAAAATCCTAATTTCAAAATCCTAAACCTAAATCCTAACTCCAAAATCCTAATTTTAAAATCCTAAACCTAAATCCTAATTCCAAAATCCTAATTTCAAAATCCTAAAACCTAAATCCTAATTCCAAAATCCTAATTCCAAAATCAAAATTCCAAAATCACAAAACCACAATTTCAAAAATATTAAAACAACCAAAATCTTACATATTGCAAAGGAAGAGGAGGAGGGGAGGAGGCTCGCCGGAGGAGGAGAGAGGAGGAGGAGGAGAGATCGCCGGAGGCGGAGGAGAGGAGGCGGAGGAGAGGAGGAGGAGGAAAGGAGGAGAGAGGAGAGGAGGAGGAGGAGAAGAGGAGGAGAGGGAGGAGAGATCGCCGGAGGAGGAGAGCTCGCTAGAGGAGGAGAGATTGCCGGAGGAGAGGTTCGCCGGAGGAGAAATCGCCAGAGAGAGAGAGAGAAAAGAGAGAAATGAGAAAGAAATCTCGTGCTTTACGGTTATATCGCGATTTTCGACGGAATTTTGGCGGCACAATTTACCGGGTCGTTTGAAACCCTAAAAATTTCACAATCTGTCAGAAATTCGTCGGATATTTCCGACGGATAGGAGAATATACCCAACGTTATTGGCCGGTCAACTAACGTGTCTTAAGCATGCAAGCCGTCAGAAATCCGTCGGAAATTTCCGACGGATTTAGGGTGTATTTAGGGTTTAGGGTTTAGGGGTTAGGTTATATGATTTAGGAAACCCTAATGTACATGTTTCATTCAAAAAATAAGAAATACACCATTGCTAAAGACTGTACATGAGTGTTTATGTTATACAAAATCAAATGCTATACATTTCACATAAATCAACTATACCTTATATTATACCTTATATACATACTTCCATCATATTTTCTAATTCTATATAACACAATGATTTTGAAATATTACAAGTTCAATCTACTGTATATACATCATACAAGTGTTTGTAACTAGTCCTGGACATTCGGGTATTCGGTTTGGTTCTGGGTAAGATCCATTCGGTTCCGGTTCCATTTGGTTCTAAGCTTTAGGATCCATTCGGATATTTTAAAATTTTGGTTCGGTTCCAGTTCGGTTTCGGTTCGGTTCCGGGTACCCGAATTATTAAAAAAAAAACTAAAAATGATTAAATTTGAATAATATTTAGTTAAATTTTAAAAAATATAACTAAAAACTTGCATATATATAAATTATTTTGAGTATTTTGGTTGTTTCGATCTAAAAATAAAGATATTTTTGGGTTTATAATTATAATTTTGGTTAATTGAGTTATATCAAGTGCAAATATAATTAATATTTTGGGTATATAATTATATTTCGGGTATTTCGGGTACCCATTCGGTTCTCGGTTCGGTACCGGTTTGGTTCCAGTTATTTTGGTTCTCAAATTTGAGATCCATTCGGTTTTTTTGTCATTTTTGGTTCGGTTCTGGGTCCGCTTTTTTTGGTTCGGTTCCGGTTCGGTCCATTCGGTTCGGATATTTTGCCCAGGTCTATTTGTAACCTATTTTTTTTGTAAAAATACCCTATGCCCTATACCCTAAACCACATATTTATAAAATCCATCAAAAATCCGTCGGTAATTTTCGACGGATATAATCTTAGAATTTTAAAACAAATTTATTTAAAAATCCGTCGGAAATTACCGATGGATTTCTGACGGAAGTATTGATTTTATTGATTTGAACCTACGTATTGGTAGTAAAACAGATCGATCGATCCCGCTTCATTGACTCAGAAAAATTAAAAAATATAGTTTTTCGTCAATAATACATTCCATATAACAAATATAGTACAACTACAAGTACATATTATACAATTCGAAGATTATAATACTACTTAGAATCTGATGATGAGTAATATGATTCTCCTGAATCAGAAGTTTCCTCGAATTCTTCCAATTCTTTCTCTGAATCCTCAAATACCCGATCGTCTGTGTGAACGGTGAAATCAACAACAAGATCCACCTCAAGGGAATGCTCGATTGAACCCAAACCTACAAAGCTTTGTTGGAAAGGTTCATGATCTGACATCCCACTAACCCTACCTCTCGGGTTTATCGATGTGACTGTAACCCACGGGTCTTGCGTATTTGTCATCCGAGGATAGGGAATATAATAGACCTAGACAATGTAATAAAGTTATATAACAATTAACACATGAATGCAATAATACTAAATTAAAAATTAACGTATAAAGAAAAAAACAAACCTGGTCTACTTGTGAAGCAAGTACGAATGGATCGTATTTCTGGAGTCGCCTTCTGCTATGTAGTGATGTAACACCAAATTGGTCGAGTCGCACACCGCTTCCAACTAGTGGGTCGTACCAGTCGCATAAAAATGCAACGCATCTCAAACCGAACATTCCCGAGTATTGAACATCAAAAATCTCGCGTACGACACCATAGTATATAAGATCACCGGATTGAGTAGATACACCGTAATCTGAAGTTGTCGCACTCCTATCATCCCGAAGAATCTTAAAAGCATACCCCGTGTGCTATACATCACATGTGACTGTACGTTGGCTAGTGGAAAAAGCACAATTTCTTCTAACCACGTGGGAAATCTTTGTCCGTTAGCCATCTTTGTCGTGATCTGGACGAATAAAAAATAAACTTAGTCAAATAAATCATTCATTACATATGATAGTTAAAACAAGGCAATTAAAACACTTACATAATCTCTTAACCAACGTCCGAACTCCTCCTGTTTGAGCTCCATTAGCTCATCCTCTGTTTTCTCCGGAAATGCAATTAAAGACCCAATAAGTTAACATTATATCCTGTGATATTGAAGTGATCATCACGTTAACATATATATAATCAATTAAAGACCCAATAAGTTAAATAAATCGTTCAATATAATACCTCTCATATTCTTCAATGCCGTCGCAGTTTGTAAGAATATACATGTGCAAATGATTCCGCTCATGTGCTGAAAGTCTCCGCTTCTTACCTTTTCTACTAAGTCGTCCAATCTCTAAGAATATATGAGGAACATAACCCGGATACTGTGGTAGTACGCCTCCGTCATTATGTCGAGCTGGTCTACGACTCTTCGTTTTGACTTGTGATGGAAAGTAGAACTCGGCAAAATGTGAGGTTTCTTCATTGATGCTCTGTGAGACAATATAACCTTCCACTTTGCTCAAATTTTTTACCTTTTTCTTTAGATGAAACATATACCGTTCAAAAGGATACATCCAACGGTACTGAACCGGGCCCCCAAGCTCTGCTTCTCGAGGGAGATGAATTGTTAGATGTTCCATAACATCAAAGAAGGAAGGCGAAAATATCTTCTCCAAATTGCAAAGGATGACATGTATATTACTCGCAAGGTTGCGGATACCGTCTGCTGTTAGAGACCGCGAAGATATATCTCGAAAAAATGCACCAATCCCTGCATAATATGCATAACAAATGAATAAATAAATTATTACTATAGTATTCTGTAAAGTATTTAAAAATTAATTTAATGATTGTATACCTGCAACTGTTTCGTGGACATTACGTGGTAGAAGATATGCAAAAAAAATGGAAGGAGGCGCTGCATCACCACATGGCAATCGTGACTCTTCATCCTAGTAAACTTTCATTCTCCATGATCAACGCAGTTCCGAAGGTTAGATGCGTATCCGTCCGGGAATGTAACACTTTCGGCAATCCAGTCAAAAAATACGGTCTTCGATGGTTTGTCCAAACGAAAAGCCGGGACCGGAGGCTTTTCGTTCCCTGTCACATGTAGTGCTCTACGAGAATAAATGTCTGGCAAGTCCAATCTAGACTTCAGATTGTTCTTCGTCTTCCCTTAGACATTGAGAACGGTGTTCATAATGTTGTCGAAAAAATTCTTCTCAATGTGCATGACATCCAGATTATGCCTCAAAAGATGGTCCTTCCAATAAGGCAAATCCCAGAAAATACTCCTCTTGTGCCAATTATGCATGTAGCCATAACCATCAAGAGGCTGATGCCCGTTACCACCACATTCAACAGTACTATCTGCACCAAAATCTCTGAACTGATCCAACAAATACTGTCCATCTAACTCAGGAGGTGGTCCATCAATTACTATCTTGTTCTTCCTAAACAATGAGGTGCTCCGTGCTTCAATTGGAACGCATCTGTGTTATCTTAACAGTACGGGCACGATAACCTTCCATGCGTTGTCCATCCTGATAACATGTCATATGCTGGGAAATCGCTAATGGTCCATATAAGTACCGAACGCATGACAAACTTCTGCTGACAAGAAACATCAAACGCCTCCATTCCATGCCCCCATAACATTTGCAGCTCATAAATCAATGGCTGTAAAAACACATCGAGTGCTCTCTTCAGATGCTCTGGTCCAGGAACGAGAATGCTAAGGTGTTACAATTACTGGCCACAACGAATATTGTCTACCATGCTTTCCAAAAGGGTTGAAACCATCAGTACATAATCCAAGGTATACGTTCCTCGCCTCATACGCAAAACTTAGATACATTGATTGAAAATGTTTCCATGCTTTTGCGTCTGACGGATGAGCAATTTCTCCATCCGTTGTATGCTCTGCATGCCATCTCATTGCCGCCGCTGTGCGCTCTGACTGATATAACCTCTTCAATCTATCTGCTAACGGCAAATACCACATCCGTTTATATGGCACTAACACTCTTCCGCCTGTTTCCTTATACCGAGGCTTGCGACAAAAACGACATGTCGAACGGCCTGCGTCCTCTCTCCAGTATATCATACAGTTATCGATGCATACATCTATCATCTAATACGGTAATCCTAACCCAGCAACGAGTTTCTGTACCTCATAGTATGATGCCGGTGCAATATTATCTTCTGGCAAAATGTCTTTCACAAAATCAGTTATTGCATCCACGCACTCCTCACTCAAATTGAAATCCGTCTTTATACCCATCATCCTAGTTGCAGCTGATAAAGGGGAATGTCCACCTCTACACCCATCATATAAAGGATTTTTAGCAGCATCTAACAAATCAAAGAATTTTCGAGCTTCTGCGTTTGGTTCTTCCCCTCTATCTCCATATTCCGAACCCGATGGCATATTTTCACGGAATGCATCGTTCACCATCTGAACATGACCTCCAATACTATCTACTTCCATTGCAGGTTCTACTAAGCTAGCGCTATCCCCAATATACTGTTCACTAGTACTAGCATAATTATCAACCATTGTATCATTTTCTCCATGATTGTACCAAATCTTGTAACCCGGAACAAACCCATGATAATAAAGGTGTGACCATACTTCATCTATCAAGATTAATCTACGATTCCGACAATTCGTACAAGGACAGTAGATTTTACCGGTTTTTTTCGCTCTCTTCTGCTTAGCCGCAAATGCCATGAATTCCTGCACACCTTCTCTGAATTCTTCCGTAAGTAGTCTCGTGTCCAGAATTTGATGAGGCTTGTCCATCCATGATCGAAAATAATTATAAGGATCTGAAGATGACATTTTTGTAGGGAATTGTTGGTGAGAGGTTTTTTGTGATTGGAAATGAGAGGGTTGATGGGTTTTTATAAGGAAAAATGACGCCTTCTTTGACGGATTTTGGACGGATTTCCGACGGATCTAACGGCTATATTCAAACGGCTATGTAACGGATATATTCAAACGGCTACAATCCGTCGGAAATATGTCCGAATTCCGTCGGAATATTCCGACGGTCGGCGGCCCTCGGAATTCTATCGGAAAATGTCAACGGCTATACAATCTATCAATAATCCGTCGAAAATCCGTCGAGCTATTTTCGACAGATTTTTGCGTCGGAAATTCGTCGGAATTTTCTGACGGTTTATCGACGGATTCACTTTTCCGACGGAACATACGTTCGTCGGAAAGTTCCGACGGAATTTTGGCTGTCGGAATTTCCATCGGAAATGGTCTTGTTTTCTTGTAGTGTCACTTCCAAACAAACGTTTAGTCTTATATAAATCAGATAAAAAATATTTATACAAATAGATATTCAATGTAGAAAACTCACGTTGATATTTCTCTCAATACGATAAGCAATAATGTGTAGGATGATAGAGGTTTGCTTGTAACAATCTTCTAAGAAAGAATTTCGTCTCTACTATAGTGTACGAGTTTCGTAGACGTCTATCTTGCAGGATACAACTATCAAACTTCGTATAATACACCTTACGGAATTTCTAACAAACTATACTTTGTTTTCCTCAGAACTCTAGAGTAGACAAAGAAGAGAGGACTGAAACATAACAAAAAAAAAAACAATCGTTGTCGGAATTCTCTCCACTTTCGTGTGCCTCCGCGCCAGAATCTTCATCTCTACCGCCGGAAATTGAATCGCAATGTCTCCCAAAGGTAATTTTTAGATTGTTATAACAGAAGTTAGGGTGTTAATTAAGAATAGATTTCAAAATTATTGGGTTAGTAATAGATTTCATAAACTGAGGATATGTTGTATAAAACGTGAACACCTATGTTTATGATGTTAGATTGATGTTTTAAAAAATATTGTGCATATTTTTTTCTCTCTCTGGCTCGTTTCCCAAAGTCTGAAGAAAGACCTAGCTCCGCCGTCCTTGGTCGGCGCCGACCGTCACCCGATGAACCTCCTCGTCTGCGCTCTCCTCCTCCTGCTTCTCTTGGATCCGTTTGTCTTCGCACTTGTCTCGTTCGCAAGGCGCCTCTCCCCGGTTTCTGCTCACCGCAGTGGTTCACTTCTGACCGGAGGAAGATCTTATCTCCGCCACTCCCCTCCTCTTAGCTGCTACTAGGGTGATTCCGCAACGGTAGCTCAGAGGTGTCAATCTTCACTCTCCCCTTCTCTTGCGGCTTTGTACCGCAGAGTACTCAGCCTCTCCTGTGGTGATCTCCGATTCTTGCATGTCCCAGAAGCAGCTCAAATCTCGGTCTCTAACCTGTAGATCCGCTTTTCCCGATCTCCCTAGTCCACATGTGAAGGCTTCTACTTCGAGTTTGTTTAAACAATATCTCATTTCCTCGACTTCTCAAGCCGCTGTAACTCGCCCACCTCAAATATCCGGATGCAGATCCGTGTACCCTCTTGACTGTCCAACAGCTTTGCCGCCGTCTCACCACCGGATGAGGACTCGGTGCGCAGCCGCGACGCGAACCCTAAGACTATCTAGAGTGTCTTCATGGGTCGGTTGTTCTTTGCCGGCCACCGAGATTGCTGGAACTTTATCACCTCGAAGCCCCCTCTTCAGGGGAGCTGATGATGAACTTCACGCCGGTGATTTCGACGTGCTTAGCCGTCAATTTCCGGTTGCTCATCTTCCCATGACTATCTCAAACCTCGCCGTTGCAGCTTTAGCCAAGCGACATCTACTAGCCATCATAAGGCTAAGTCTCTCCACTCTACCTCTCGCCGTTGCCCCCTCCCTCATCGCTCCGGGATTGAAGTCACGCCGTTGCTGCCGCGATTTCCAGTCAGCCGCCGACAAGGGAAGGCAAAAAGTAGGCAAACCAGCTTCAACCTAACGAGCCTTGGGCCTTTATCTCTGTTTCCAGTTTTTCGAACGGGCCTTTGTTGCCCGATCCAAATCTGGTTTATCCTGGACCTGCGAGCCCTATATCTAACTTTATTAAAAACTTAAGTTGTGTAGCCCTCTCGGCCTGTTAAAATTGTTTGAATGTGTTACAAATTGTTTTATAGAATTAGATCTATAACATTTAGAATATATTTGTTTTAGTTAAATTTGTGTTATAATTAGATCTAAAACGTTTAGATGAGATTTATAGAATTAGAATTTATGTTGCATATTTTATAATTATTTATAAACAATGTTTTAAAAAATATTGTTAGAAATTGTTGTAAAAATTATAAAACATTAAAAATTAAATTTAAATTTTTTAGAATTGTTGTTAAAAATGTATGAATTTTTAATTAAATATGTTGAATTTTTAAATAAATATTAGTTTAAAATGAATATATTAGATAATTGTTGTTAAACATGTGTGTACTTTTATTTAATATTAAAAATAAATTTTAATTGATAAATATTTATTTATATATAATATTAACTTATATAAATATAGGTGTTGCGCGAAAACTGAACTTCAAAAGAAGTAAGGCTGGGTCAATAAGAGATTTTCCATCTGCCTGTGGAACCAACCGGCCTACAAATGTAAGTTTATACTTTACCTATATTTGAGTACGACTAATCAATTTATATACATGATATTGAGATTTTCACTAAGTTTTTTTGTAGCTCCCTGAAGAAAGTTCGGGATCTAATACGATTAGCGCTGATGTTGATTTGGGTGCAGAAGTCATTCAGCATCTTGAAGATGTGGTTGCCGATGCCGATGAGTTTAAAGCCTTCATTGATGCAGGCATGGCGCAGGTTCATGCATCAATGGTACAACTTCGGGAGGAGGTCAAGGTTCTTAAACGGAAGCTGAATGAAGAGGAGAAAAAGAATAATTCTTAAGTATGTTTATAACTTTCTAAATTATTTTGTAATTGGATAAGTATGTTTATGAATGATGCTATGAATGATAAATTTAGTAATTATGGTTTTTGATGATTTTTTTCTTTAAAATAATTTTATTATTATTTAAGTTTATTACATACATTTATTTTAAATTTTATTTATTAATTATATAACGTAATTAATATTTACTGTTGAAAAAATAATATACGTGTCGAAAACCCGTCGAAATATTTTAAAATTCTTGTCGAAAAATCGTCGATATACTCTGTCGAAACGAGCCATCGAAAAGACGTCTAAATACATTAGTTGAAACACTGTCGCAAATTTTCGACCACTTTTCGATGAAAGAACATTAACGACCACTCATTCTGACGGCAGATTAATGGTCGAAACGCTGTCGGAGATGGCTTGTTCTGACGACATATCAACGGGTTTTGCCGTTGGTATAAGCGATATTTCTTGTAGTGAGAAGAGGCAACTGAGAGACATTGATAGTCTTTGGAGGTAAGCTCAGGTTCAAATGGGTGTACTTAGGTTCAAATGGGTACTCAGGTTCTCTTTTAGTCAACATCTCGTAAGAAGATTTGTTGGAGATTACTGGTGATGGTGTTCTATTGATTAGGAGGACCGTTATGAGGATACAATCACCCCAGAATGACTCTTTGTTCATCTTCTACAACAATAATTTTTTATATTTTTAATTTATTCAAAATTTTAGAGAATGATTACTCTAAACATAGTAAATAATTGTGGGAGTCAAGTGACACAATGGTGGCCACCCCTGAAAACTTTTCACATTAAGTTACAGTTTCGAAGTTCGAACTCTGCTCTCTACGATCTCTACAATGTTAAGAGGTTATTATAGCCACTAAGCTAGTTGACAAAAAAAAAAGTAAATAATTTTCCTTGAAATTTTCACTATTATAAAATTAATTACGAATTTTCGTTAAACTTTTTAATTTAATTATTTTAAAATTAATTAAAAAAATATATATATTTTAAAATTTTTTTAATTTATTTAGATAATATTTAGATAAATAAATATGGGTATTATGGTAAATTTCAATAAAAAGGAATAGTTTTCAAATTATTATAAAACTAAGTGTAGTTTTCAAATTTTTTATAAATTTAAGTGTATTTATCAAAATCCCTCAAAAGAAAAGGATAAACAGCGCTAACCAAAACAAAACCAAAAACCAGAAAAACCAAACAAAAGTTGTACCAAAAACCGGATTGAATACTTACAACGGTTTTTTTTCTTACGTGCTCCACAGCCGCAAGATTTGAGATGCACAGAACCGACGTTACATAACCAGCTTCCATTCTCACCATAACTCCCAATCGAAACAAGGATCGTACAGAACAAGGAAGAGCACGAAGGAGATGACCAAGACAATGCCATAAGAGCCTGAAGGAATCTGGAAACCCTGAATGAAGGTGCGGCGATCCATGCCCTTGGCTTGAAGGACTATGAAGGAGACTTTGTAACCCGTGACAACAAGATGATTCCCGTTGACCAGATGGGTAAGACATTGATGAGAGATTTAATATCTTCTACTTGTTGAACCCTACATAGCTTCCATGGATTCCCTGAGTTCCCTGTTACGGTTAGGTCTTGCTTCGGGTTACATATGACGCAAGCTTTATGCAAATACCTATAGTAGAAAATATTTCTAAATGTATCAAGTTTCGTGACATAATTATATTTTAGGGGGAAAAATCAACAAGAAGCAAAAATGCTATATCCAACTTTTTTTTTTTTTTTAACAACAAAATGCTATATCAACTATCACCACAATTTACCTCAATTTCTGGCTAGGAAATGAAAATGAAGAGCCCCTATCGTGATAATATGATATAATATGCTCCTCCAATGACAAATCAACGTGTCTGTTTCTGAAAGCAGCAACAAGAACCTGAAAAAGTCCAGCGACAAGGCTGGACTCACACTTAAACCTTACATAGTACGGAGAAGCCGCGAAGAACAAAGCGACCGATAGAGCCATGGCAGCGACAGAGACTCCAAACAACACTCATGATCCAATATCACTCTTGAACCAAGGTCTGAGGCCAAAGAACTGATACTCAAGGGGTTTAGTCTGAATTCAGAGATATAAAGAACATTCTTCAAGAGAATATCATCATTAATCACAACACTCCAAATACCGCCAACTCTAATGATGCATCCATTAGGGAGATTCACCTATCGCCGAACATATGTATTAAGATCAACAATGTAGGAACACGATTTCTACGGTATGGCAAAACTGAATAATTCATATTAAATTAATGATAATAAACAAACTACATGACACATTGATACCAATATTTGATAAACGAATAACGGTTTGTGCGGAGGCGAGACACTCTTTCCTTAATTCTTTAATTGCCCGTAGTGTGACGGTTTGATGTAATCAGAATCCCAGGATACAACCGCACCATCGTCTGTTTGCAACACTCAAAATCAGAAGCCTAACGAACACTAGAATATGTGTGTACTCTCAAGACTCAGAGAAAACAGAGAGAAAAGACATGAAGGCGATTTTCTTGTTGGTTTTGAGAATGAGATTGTATGTTCTTGTGTATGTCCCATAGAGAGAACTCTTCATCTTCTTTTATAGGAAAAGAAAGTCATGGAGAATAATGCACACTTAAATCACAATTAATTTGTGCCATTACACCCAAAATGTGGAGGTTACGAAAGATATTAATCATGATATTAAACCATTGATTTAATTATCTTTTTAATGAGATATTTTATTTTGTTGACTAAAAGTTAGTATTATGTAGTGATTAATTACACAAACTAAAAATTATTACAACAAAAGTAGGTTATTGGGCCCTGAAAGCCCATATACCCAAACCCGATTCTAAACCCACAATTGAGCCCAAGTCTGTATTGACTTTACTAAACCGTGCACGTGTAGTTTAATATTGTTGGGTTATCTCTTACCCACTTTGGACCTCCATTTCTCATTCAAAATGAACTTTGATTTTAACATATGAGTACACTACTTTATAGTGGGGACATACTCAACTGACAAACACGATAGACAGAAGGACTTTTGAGAGTACAACGAAAAATCCATTGTATATGATATGGTAGCATTTTTCAGCCTTGAACCACTCATTGTGAGTAACTATCGGATTTACTCGACCAGGAGGTGAAAATGATGTTTTGAACCACCCAGACTTTAATGTAAACCGAGACAATAATTATCACACAGTTTCATTTTCTCACAGAACTAGGTTCTCTTGTTGTGTTCATTTTGGGCTTGAACATGCCTGGTTATCATGAGTGAACTTAGAGAATATAGTCTGTCCTTCATTCTACTAGAAACGGCCGCATTTCACACTCACTAGGTGATTTGCCATAAGCTTTTCAATAAATATACAATGATACTTTATTGTCATGACAAAAGCTATGTAATCAATAAAAACTAACGCTTATCCTTTTTTCACACAGTAAGCACTGTTCATCATCCTAGGAATTGGGAAGAGACTAATGCTCTCAGTGCTTTTAGCAGATTTTGATCGATTTAGTTTTCCCTTTGAACCTATTTCTTGGGGTCTCCAGTCATGTAGGTTGGGTTACCATCAATCATCCTCTTTAGTCATAGGCTTTAATACCATTTCTCTTGATGATTTTACAATATGATCTCGTGACCAACCTTTATTATTTAGATCCATAGGTTGTCAACCAAATTGATATAATCAGTTTAGATTATACATTATTTGAGATCAATTGTTTAATGGTTTTACTTTATCTACTTATAAGATATGTTTTACCATTCCATAACTTTTGGTATAACTAAGTAGGTTAGTACCATTAGTTCAGTTTATGACTTTGTAGTGTATATGATTTAGAATTTTCGTGTTGCAACTTAGTACATCAACTAAGTGCATCATCATATTGAGTCTAGTACTACTTGTGAAGTACATTAGACTTCTGATTACACTTTCATATTCTAATCAAAACACCGCTTTACTTTGAATTTCTTTTTCAAGTAAAGACTTGTCTATGAGAGTTTTTTTTAGTCCACTTTGAGTAGTTGTTGAAACTTTCAAGTAACTTTACAACATAATGAGATATGATGATTCATTTAGAATTTAATCTGTAGAACGTCATATTTTGATTTCACATCTCTCATGTATCAAATACAGAGTATATGTCTACACGCATACATAGCAACATCTATGCTATATGTATTGTGATATTGACTCATTAATCTCATTTATTAATGTTGACACCGTTTGACCTTGTCAAACTTTATTTCAGCGTATTGAAGCTTGTTTATGCTCATACGTGAACTTCACAAGTTTATATACCTTGTGGATTTTGTCTAGGGACTACATAACCCTTTTCTATATATCGACTAGATATATTTCACATTCATGTACATCATATATCAATTATATCTCATGTATGATTTCTCATAATGGAGGCGTTATCTCCATTAACAACTTCCTTCCAAAAAAGTGTGTCTGGTGTAAACATGATAACTATGAATATTTTTAGCTAATTTGCAAATAGCTATCATGGAACGAATACCATAAGAAGTTTTCCTTACGAGATATCATGTTACGTCAAGGTTCATCTTCATTTCATTTACTGAAGTGTTAGAAAGCTATCCTCGTTTCTTGAGGTGCTTGTGTCTATATGTTTACATGTTTACTTTGGATATGGTAACACATGTTCAAAGAAAGACACTTTCATTGATTTCATGATTAAATTTACATAGATTTTCGATATGTTTGCTTTAAGAAACAGAGTAGGTTTGGTCTGATTATGACCACTTTTAATAGGTTGCTCTACGAATTTCGCAAGACACCCCCACACTTCCAAGTATTTGTACAAAGTTACTTGAGTTTTCCACAATTTATATGGCTTTTTGCCAATAATTTTTTTTTTTTTTTTGTATTTTGTTAAAATTATTAAGGTAAACAACGCTGCCTCCACATTTTCTGAGAATACTCAGTTTTCAACAAAAATGCGTACATATTTTCTAAAGAGTTTTGAATTTTCGTTCTGTAACTCTATGAAAATCCAGTGAGTAGAGATAAATTTTTATGAAAAAATATTATCATCCTCTATCACTTAGAGCAAATATGATTGGTTTTGACAAAGTTATATTATTACTCTATTAAGTTTTTCCATCCAGGATAACTTTAGAAATTACATCATAAATGTATATTTCAGATTGACACTCAAGTCTATAAAGCTTATAGCTTTTTGTTTATCAATGAGATAATTTTTTAAAATCCTACCAAAATTGATAGTATTTCTTAATTATTCAACACACCTGGTATGCGCAGAAAGTGACATTCCTTAGGTGATTATCTCAACATCAACATTTACATCTCTTTAAACTTATACATGATAGACATAGAGTCCACCAATTTAAAGTTCATAATTTTCACCATTGTGAAATTACTTTTTAGAGTATGTCTCTTTAGACTTATACTTCTTTTTCAAAGAAATCCAATATTTCTTAGAAGTCATGACTTGTTTACAAGTGTAATCCATATTGCAAACAAAGTTACAAGTGGTAGACCATTCCCAAATCGGGATGTCGACTCACTCTACTCGTTGCGAATATTAGAAACTTTAGTTTCTTTGTTAACGAGTTTAGTCATACTTCACAAATTTGATTTACCATATTTAAATCCAGATCTTTAGTATACTAAATCGTACATAATATCATGCAACTCCTTTGAATGTATTATAAATTCTTAGTTTACTCGAGATATTACTTTCCAGATTTCACTACAACTTTTCTTGGCACCTCCACATGTTCTGGGTTGGCCAACAGTTGTGAAAAACGAATCTAGAGATAATCTGACTCACATCAGTAGATGTAGTCATTGTTGGGGAAAGATTGCCAAAGAAGATTCGACATATCGTTTCATTCGACCTTCCAATGAGCGTTTCATGATTTGGTGTTTCAGCAAGCTTTACTTTCGTTGGTCATGCTAATCAGCTCAATTTCTTTACTCATTCTTATGAGATGTACTCGCTATTATAAGCAGTTCAAGTTTTGTCGAAAATCATTATTTTCAAACTTCAAACGCAATAGCTATTTTTGTAGCGTTTAATTCGTTTTATGAAATCACTATTTTAAGCGTTTCAAACATTCTAGAAAAATCACTATTTTTTAAATGCAATCGCTAGCATTTTCGAGCGTTCTGGTAAAAATCACTATTTTATCCAGCAATCACTAATGCATAGCTTTTACAATGATTCACAAACTCGCTTGTAAAAGCGTTCGTGGAATTCACAATTTATAAGCCTTTATAAAATCTTTTATAAGACCCTTATAAATCCGTGTATAATCAAACACAAACGCATTTTGCAAACTCTCCTTTCAAGTGTCTACAGAAACCGTTATTGTTGTGTTTTACACCGTTTAAATAGTTTTGCAAACTCGCTTATAAAGCGTTTGCGAAAACATTTATCGTTATAATCCGTTTTCATTACGGACTCAATATCTCTGTGTACTTACTCAAAATTTTCGAGTAATATATCACTAGAAAGATAATTTTGATATCTACGCATAGACACCAAAATAGCTCAATTCCAATAAAAGATCGGAAAGTTATGAGCTAAACAATATTCTATCAAAATATTATATATAGAACCATGTGGCTGACCTCTCCCAAATTGGGGCGGCGTCTACTCACAATGTTTATTATGCACTTATTGGATTTACTTCATAGTAATCAATCACAATAATGCTTCAAACACAAAATCAGTTCACACCCGATGGCCCAAACAAGCACATTTGTGTTATATTGTATTTGAATTCAAACTTGGTCAAAATTAACCGAAGTCGTTATCAAATGTTAGCATTTTAATCCGAATAAATTCATAAGAATTATTCAAATTGATGCAAACAAATTAAACAAAAGAAATCGTTACTCGACGGATTATCCGATCAGATTCATCTTTTTTTTAATTTTATGCCAAATTAAATTTCATAATTTAAATGCATAAGTAAATTGCATAAATTTAAATTGCATAAAATAAAATTACTGAAATTTAAAGTGCAGTATAAATTGCAGAAAATAAATAATCAGAATTTAAATGAATTAAAATTCTGAATTAATAAATAATTTTCCACGATCTGCCAAAAAAATGTTATCAAACCGATACCCAAGCACCAAGATATTACTCCTCTTGATCTTAAAGTGAAATTGACATCGATGATAACCTGTTCTTATCAAAAACTTAAACAATTATCAGTTTTTTTCGTTAGTATAATAACAAAAATTAAAGAATTAAGAATGTAGGAACACGATTTCTACGGTATGGCAAACTGAATAATTCATATTAAATTAATGATAATAAACAAATTACATGACACATTGATACCAATATTTGATAAACGAATAACGGTTTGTGTGGAGGCGAGACACTCTTTCTTTAATTATTTAATTGTCCGTAGTGTGACGGTTTGATGCAATCAGGATATAACCGCACTATCTTCTGTTTGCAACACTCAAAATCAGAAACCTAACGAACGCTAGAATATGTGTGTACTCTCAAGACTCAGAGAAAACAGAGAAAAAAGACATGAAGGGGATTTTCTTGTTGGTTTTGAGAATGGGATTGTATGTTCTTGTGTATATCCCATAGAGAGAACTCTTCCTCTTCTTTTATAGGAAAAGAAAGTCATGGAGAATAATGCACAATTAAATCACAATTAATTTGTGCCATTACACCCAAAATGTGGAGGTTACGAAAGATATTAATCATGATATTAAACCATTGATTTAATTATCTTTTTAATGAGATATTTTATTTTGTTGACTAAAAGTTAGTATTATGTAGTGATCAATTATACAAACTAAAAATTATTACAACAAAAGTAGGTTACTGGGCCCCGAAAGCCCATATACCCAAACCCGATTCTAAACCAACAATTGAGCCCGAGTCTGTATTGACTTTACTCAATCGTGCACGTGTGGTTTAATATTGTTGGGTTATCTCTTACCCACTTTGGACCTCCATTTCTCATTCAAAATGAACTTTGATTTTAACATATGAGTACACTACTTTATAGTGATCACGGCGACGAATTAATCGCTCTCATAATCCGATTATCCGATGAAGGAATTCGTCGGAAAGTTTTCCGGAAAAGTACCGGTCCAACATGTTTTTAAATCAAGTTCCAACACAAACATCTCTAGAATATGGGACACATGATGTGTGGCACCAGAATCAATAATCCAGGTGTGCATATTGGTCACATTCTCATAAACACTTAACATACCAATAAAACGGAAAGTGGAAGATGAGAACGATATACCAGAGGGATCAGTTTTCTGAGTATAGAGGATGTTGCTAGTCTGACTCTGTGGCTTAGGTTGTAGTTGACAACTGAAGTAAGCAATGTAGTTCTGGATTTGATCTTTGCTCAAGTTACCAACCAAACCATCTAAACCAGAAGAAGGAGCATTGTCCTGCGTAGAGACATTAGCAGCAACAACAGGAGATTTAGCTTGGTGCAATTTATCAGAAGACCATTTCGTTTCTTCAATCCAACATGATATCCATGGAGTTTGTAGCAACGATCCACATTATGCCTTGTGTAACCACAATGAGAGCATTGTGGTTATCACTGGAGAAATGAGTCCACTGATTTGATGTTACTGGAAGTAATTGAGGTTTTGATTTGATTCTAATGGCTGAACTCCAAATGTCAGGGTCTCTTTCGATAACAAGCATTAGTTGCAGTCTCAGTGATTCAAGATTTGTTATGTTCTTGAATGGTCTTTGGCTTCAGGCTCTTCTCTGCTTCAAGGATCAATAATCAACTCCAAAAGATCAAAAAGGATTTGTCAGTCAGTGTGCAGGATGAAAGGTAATGCATCCTTGTCTATTGATTCTTTACCGGTTTAGTTTTTGAAAACGAACCGGTTTATAATAAGATAAGAGATTCAATGTTTTGCATCCATTGTACTCTTTAATCTTGAAAATATTCATAGTCACGTTTCATAGACAAGTTCTTATTACATTTAAGATCATGTCAGTTTCTTTTGTTAATTATGGATTCCATTTAAATTGAAAAAAAATGCCAAGAAAAGTGAAGTTCTTAGCCCTTTTACAAGTTGCACATGAATAATAAATATTTCGAAAGTTTAATTGTGACATTAGAACACCCATGTATTTTCATCTAATGTTTCATGTTTTTTTTTAACTTGTTTTGTTATCTTAATTATTTTTGGTAGGTCTGGGCAAAATATCCGGACTCGAAAACCCGAAGCGAATCCGACCCAAAAAACTGGAACCCATTATTGAAAAATACCTGAATGGTTCTAAAGGTCTAAATCCAAAGATCCAAAAACCCAAAAAATTTGAACCGAACCGAACCCAAAAAATCCGAATAGGATTGGCTAGTTCTGGTTACGATCGGTTCAAAAAATATAGTAAATCCGAACCGAATATGTAAAATATCTGAATGGGACTTCAACTTAAAAACCGAAAAACCCAAAACCCGAAAAATCCGAACCGAATCCGAATGGGTATCCGAATACCCATGCAATTTTTTGGAGTATTAAAATATCTCTCACAGCTTTATTTCAATCTTATTAGCTTAAAACCAGAAATTCAAAATATAAATCAAATGCATACGAACATGATGAATAAAGTAAAACCAATAAACAGTAAAAACATAGAACTAAGAACATCTCTCAGAGTTTAATCCTAAAACTGCAATCACTAGCTTTGATGTTGATATTATTGTTTGTTGATAAACTATCAACAACAAGCTTACAATTCCCCAATATTCGAATCTTCTTCATCTTCAATTTCCCGAGTTTTACGGCAACAGGTGCATTCACTTTAAGATCTAACGGCACACGTCCCGTCTGTTTCTGCTGCTGCAATGCCGCCAAGACAGTGTTCCCGTATTGCGCTCTTCCCGTTAAAGCCACATTTAGTTTAGTCACATTGCGATGCCCTTGATAAAACCTCGGTATAGGGCCCTCGCAGAGCTTTGTCTTGTCGTACCACACACCGATATGGCCTCCTTTCTCGTAATAAATCCCGATTTTTTTGTTTGGATTAAGTGCTGTGATCTCGACTCTAAACTCCGCGGAGAGAGAGAGATCTAGATTGATCCCGAGGTTGGTAACTCGTAAACTGTTGACCTCATAACGCGGGAGTTTAGGGTGGAAGACAAAGTATACAACCGCAACCACAATTGTTAAAGCGATTAATGCAATGACTACAAGGCTTAACATCCAACAGAAGATTTTGCAGCACATATTTCCCTTATTATTACGCATCGCAGGAGGCGAAACAGGCCGTTGAATCGGAAGCAGTTCTGTCTTTCCGGGAGCTGGTGCTGTTGTCTTCGTCTTGTTAGCTTCCATTTGAAGAACCGGATGAACTTTTTGTTGATCTCCCATTGCTCTAGAACTTTGTATTTAGTAATACTAATGCACCAACATGTATTATGTATACCATTTTATATTCAAATTTTTATGTGTTGTGAAGTTGTTTCCATGCATGACTTTTACCAACATCTTACCTTCCTCACCTATAACGTTGAATTAATCAGAGACATTAAAGGGGCTAGAGGTTGTTCAACAGTTACAGTAATCTTTTAGTATTTAATTCGATAAAAACAAAAGCAATAAAGTATTCGGTATACTATATTGGTTTAGTTAGGATGACGACTTTGGGCAATATTCCAATGTTTTCCACCAATGTTTTTTTTGTTGTAAACTGATCTATCTTATTAATGAGATAAGGGAATATATATATATGAGTCTTGGGATACAGGGAAAGATAAAATCCTAATGGGCCTAATGGGACCGGTTAATGAGTCCACAAGATGTTTTACTCACTCAGAAGACTAACAGTAGAAACTTGTGAATCACTCAAGACTTTATCATTTCCTATTGACTCTCCAATTGTGGGTTTCTATTTCCCCAACTGCTTCAAATTTTATAACACTCCCCCTTGGACGAAATAACCGTGCCTGATACTCAACCGGGATCTCTATAATGCGCTGGGGAATGTTGCCTCATTAAAACCTTACCAGGAAAACCCAGTGGGAAAAACCATGGTGAAGGAAAAGAGTACAACACGCATTACTCCCCCTGATTTGAGCATCACTGTAGATCCTTAAGTCTACGCATCCCAATCTGATAAATGAGCTTCCGGAGTGTTGAAGTCGGCAATGATTTGGTGAATAGGTCGGCTGAATTCTCACTTGATCGGACCTGCTGAACTTTGACCTGACCATCCTTCTGTAATTCATGAGTGAAGAAGAATTTGGGCAGAATATGCTTCGTCCGATCCCCTTTGATATAACCGTCCTTGAGCTGAGCAATGCAAGCCGCGTTGTCTTCAAACATAACTGTTGGCTCCTTATCTTCGTTCATACCACAATTTGATCGGATGTGCTGAGTCATGGACCGCAACCAGACACACTCTCTACTAGCTTCGTGAATGGCCAAGATTTCTGCATGGTTAGATGAGGTGGCAGCGATTGTCTGCTTCATAGATCTCCATGAGATAGCTGTTCCTCCATGCGTGAAAACATAACCAGTCTGAGACCTGGCACAGTGCGGATCCGATAGATATCCTGCATCAGCAAAACCAACTAGCACATCTTTGTGTTGGTTAGTGTAAAACAATCCTAAGTCCTTAGTCCCTTGTAGGTACCTTAGGATGTGTTTAATACCGTTCCAGTGCCTTTTAGTTGGACATGAGCTAAAGCGAGCTAGGAGACTCACGGCAAAACAGATGTCTGGTCTAGTGTGACTAGCCAAGTACATTAATGCTCCTATGGCACTGAGGTATGGCATTTCAGGACCGAGAACTTCTTCATCGTCCTTCTTTGGACCGAATGGATCAGTGTCCAATCCGAGGCTCCTCACAACCATTGGGCTGGTCAATGGGTGGGCCTGGTCCATATTGAATCTCTTGAGTACCTTTTCAATGTATGCTGATTGATGCACAAGGATTCCATCTTTGATGTACTCAAGTTGTAGCCCCAAACAGAATTTAGTTTTGCCCAGGTCTTTCATTTCAAATTCTGCTTTTAAGCATTCTACTGTTTGGGCGATTTCACCAGATGTTCTGAGGATGTTTAAATCATCCACGTATACTGCTATGATCACAAATCCTTTGTTTTTGTATTTCTTGATAAAGATGCATGGACTGATCGGATCGTTTTTGTAGCCTTCTTTGATGAGATATTCACTTAACCGGTTATACCACATACGTCCGCTTTGTTTCAGTCCATATAAGGATTTGTTCAGCCTAATGTAGTGCTGATCTCGAGATGCACGCTTATCTTTAAGCTCGATGCCATCTGGTAATCTCATATAGATTTCATTGTCCAGTGGTCCATAGAGATAGGCGGTTACAACATCCATTAACCGCAAATCTAAATTTTCTTTTATGGCCAGACTTATGAGAAATCGAAAAGTAGTTGCATCCACCACAGGAGAATAAGTCTCTTCATAATCGATTCCGGGTCTCTGTGAGAATCCTTGTGCTACAAGCCGTGCCTTGTATCTAACGACTTCACCGAGTTCGTTTCTTTTACGCACAAAGACCCATTTGTGGTCCACTGGTTTAGTATCGAATGGTGTCCTTATGATCGGACCAAACACATTCCTTTTCTTTAGACTGTTTAACTCCACGTTTATGGCTTCTTTCCATTTTAGCCAGTCTGATCTACGAGTGCACTCAATTGTAGACGTGGGTTCTAGATCCTCTTGCGTGTGCGCAACCTCAAGTGCTACCTTGTATGCAAAGATTGCATCTATGTCGACATCTTTTCTCTTCCATTGAGTTCCAGACATACTATAATTGATAGAGATTTCATTATTATTGATCCCTTCGGAACCTTGAGATTTGGCGTCCCAAACCTCTTGTATCAGTTCACTAGAGTGAATCTCAGCCGCGGCTATGTCTGTTATTTCAAGAATCCCGGTTTCAACCGTTGCACCTCTCTTTGGTTTCCGGGGATTCTTATCTTTGGAACCTAATGGTCTGCCACGTTTATTACGTGATGCAGACTCTATAGCAACTTGAGTCTGTCTTTTTTGGACATCTATTCGTACTGGTGCATTACAAGCTGGTATGTACGATTTGGTTACTCTGTTCGGATCAGCAAAGGAATCTGGCAATTGATTAGCTAGCTTTTGTAAATGTATAATCTTTTGGACCTCTGAATCACATTCTAGAGTCCGAGGATCTTGCCATTGTAAGGATGTTTGATTCCATGAAATTTCCTTTACCAGCTTGTGTGTCTCTCCACCTAAGACAGGATATACCGATTCATCAAATTGGCAATCCGCATATCTGGCCTTAAATAGGTCTCCTGTGGTCGGCTCAAGATATTTGATAATGGTGGGAGAATCAAAACCAACATATATTCCCATCCTCCTCTGAGGTCCCATTTTAGTTCTCTGTGGTGGTGCAATGGGTACATAGACTGAACACCCAAATGTCTTAATATGGGAGATGTCTGGCTCATGACCCGTTAGCAATTGGGATGGTGAATATCTATGCTCACTAGATGGCCGAATGCGTATTAGTTCAGCAGCATGTAAGTCCCCAAGCTGAGACCGGGAGCTGCGACCTCATGAGTAATGGTCGAGCAATGCATTGAATTCGTTTAATGAATGATTCAGCCAATCCATTTTGTGTATGGACATGTGCCACGGGATGTTCAACCCTTACCCCCATGGCCATACAATACTCATTAAACGCTCGGGAAGTGAATTCACCAGCATCATCAAGACGTATAGTCTTAAGTGGGAAATCTGGAAAATGGGCTCGCAATCTGATGTTTCGAGAAGACAATAGACAAACATGCGACCAGCGGGTCGATGCATCAATTAGAACCATGAAATACCGAAATATCCCACAAAGTGGGTGGATCGGACCACATATGTCTTCTTGGATTCGTTCCAGAAATTCAAGGTCTCTTTAGACACTTTGACTAGTGAAGGCCGAGTGATCAATTTCCCTTGTGAACAAGCTGTGCACGTGAGGTGCTGAGGGAAAAATCGGTTTTCTTTAAGGGTGTGCCCTTTAGAACTTTGAATTAATTTACGCATCATATTCGTACCGGGATGACCAAGCCGGTCGTGCCAAATAGTGTGATCTTTGAATCGTGCTTTAATAGCAACATTAGCCTCAATCATACTGACCTTAGCATAGTAAAGGCCAGTAGATAGTGCGGGTATAGTCTCAAGGACTTGTTTATGGCCGTGTGAGATCTTAGTAATCAGTAGGGATTCTTTGTTCCCTTCACCCTGGGTTTCGATGTGGAAACCATTTAGTCTTATATCTTTGAAGCTCAATAGATTTCTCTTTGAACTGGGTGAGTATAGTGCATCTAGTATTTCTAGATGTGTGCCGTTTGATAACAACACATGGGCTTGGCCGTGGCCTTCTATTAGGCTCGAGGTACCCGCTATTGTGCTAATGTTTGCGGTTTTTATTATGAGATTTATGAAGTATCTCTTGTCTTTTAGTATGGTATGGCTGGATCCACTGTCCACCACAATGATGTGTTTGAGCTCGTTCATAACTTTAATAGACAAGAGGTACGATTTAAATAAGTAATTAAATAAACCATTGCATAAAATAATGTGTGCATAAATAAAAATAATAAGTTCTGAAGAACACAAATCAAAATCAAACAAAGCCCAAATAAATATTGTCAATATAAAGCAAATATCTAAATGTCGAAATCAATCAAGATGTGTGCCGTTTGAGCACTGTTCCTCATCAACAACTCATTATTTTTCTCTGCTAGGAGTAAGCAAGAGATCAAATCCTCATATGTCGCGTATTTCATCGCGCGGTATTGTTGCTGAAGCACAATATTCTGAGTATGAAATGTTGACAATGTCTTTTCCAGCAGCTCATTGTCCGACACTTCATCGCCACATAGTTTCATGATTGAAACGATCCGAAATAACTCGGAGTTGTAGGCGTCAACGGATTTGAAATCTTGGAACCGTAGGTTCTTCCACTCGAACTTGGCTTGGGGCAATAGGACCGTTTTCTGATGGTCATACCTCTTTTTCAGTGCCACCCAAAGGTCGAGTGGATTCTCAATCGTGAGATATTGATTTTTAAGGCTCTCGGCCAGGTGATGGCGGATATGAAATATCGCCTGGAACCGATCTTTGAGAGATGCGGTGTTACCATCGATGATGCATTCACCTAGGCCTTTGGAGTTGAGGAAAATTTTAGTGTCAAGGGCCCACTGGAGATAGTTATCTCCTGAGACATTGAGTGCCTCGAATTCAACCTTTTGAATGTTCGACATCTGAAAACATGCAATTGATTTCATTAAGTGATCATTCATTTCGGAAAAATAGCTTTGATGAATCTAGGATTCTTGGGTTATGGGATTGAAAAATAAACTTTCCTTAAATGAAAAATTGCTATTTATGGAAACTTTCTATTTTTGGGGAAACTTTCTATTTTGAAAATTTTTTCTATTTTATAAGGTTTCCCTGTCTTGAATAGGATTCGAAATTTCCCAAATTAATTAGGATTTAGGATTTGATAATTTCCTCTTTTTATTTAGGTTTTCCTTTTATTGATTATGATTAAACTTTTCCTATTTAGAATAGGATTTAGGGTTTTTAGGATTTTTCTATTTACAATAGGATTCTTACTTTTCTAGGTTTCTAGGGTTCATGCGATTTTAGGTTTTGATTTCTGGCAATTTTAGCATGTAACCAATCATAGAAACAATCAATTTAAAACAACCTAGACAACCTCAATCAATCGGATTATACTTTAGGGATTTCGGATTTGATCCGATTTAGGTTTTAGGTTTTTAAAGTTTCGGCCATGGCTAAGTGTTTTCGAATTTGCGACTTTGGTTTAAGCAATAATAACTTTTCTAGCAACTTAAACGAGTCAAGCAATCAGATCACACAAGCAATAACAATCGCTTAATCAATCAAGATTCGTTTTAATGATTACACTTTCTCTAGTCCGAATTCGATGGTTGGTTCTTAGCTTTTTAGGGTTTCGGATTTACCTTTCACCTTAAGGGGTTGTACGGACTAGAACCGGGAGCTAAAGACCTCGGTTTTGAACAGTAACGCCGGATGAACAGTAACGCCGATGAACAGTGACGATGAACAGTAACGCCGGATGAACAGTAACGCCGGATGAACAGCAACGCCGTTTTGTGTTTTTAGGGTTTTAGGGAGCAACTCGTGCTGATAACGTGTTGTAAACTGATCTATCTTATTAATGAGATAAGGGAATATATATATATGAGTCTTGGGATACAGGGAAAGATAAAACCCTAATGGGCCTAATGGGGCCGGTTAATGAGTCCACAAGATGTTTTATAACATTTTTTTTTTTCTTTTTTTTTTGTCAACTATCCTAGTGGTTTTAGTAACCCCGAACCTTGCAATTTAATTTGATGAGTTTTCAGAGGTAATCACTATTGTGTCACTTGACTCCCACTTAATAATCCCTAATCTTTTTTTTTTTTTATCATCCCTATATAATTAGAAAAAAAATATATACTTAACAAATTATTGAGGAAGGAATCGTAAAATTTCTCAAAATTTTATAGCCATCGCAAAATATAAAATAGGAAACTTGGGACAAACTTTTATATCTAAACACATCTACTCTGGACAGGTATGTTAGAAGATGTAAAGTCACAAATGATCTAATCTGATCAAAGAGATTACTAAATATGTGGTGGTGTACTAGTTTTTATAGAGAATTATATATATATTAGTTTGGCACAACCTACAAGTACAAATTCAAGTAGCACATTTTTTTTTGGGTCAGAAATTATACAGAGAGTAACAGAGTTTTCAAGAGAGAACATAGCCTTTACAGCAAATGAGTCAGACACGTAAATTGCAAGACGTGAATCTTATATATATAAGATGAAGGGAGTAATTTGTAGACATGACACATCAACATTCCTTAGTTAATTACTATTAAAGTTGTTGTATATTAAAATTATGGAGTTTGAAGAGGTTATACTAAAATTATGGATTGTTGAAACCATGATCAAATAACATAAATCCAAATATAATATTATTCTCAACTCACAATTGACCTTTTTTTATAGTTTCCATAATTATTTCATACTCTTCACCAATAAATTTATATTTAAAAATTAACGTAATTAAAAAAACTTGGTAGAAAATGGTTCAAAGATAGCTAAGTAAAAGAATAAGGTTAAATAACAGGGTCAAATAAAATATAGAAATCGCCTATATATTATTTGAGAAGTACCTTTATAGAATAAATCTCATAAAGGGTAAACAATTACATCACATTGCCATTACATTTAAGAACAAATTAAAATCTCTCATTAAGGGTATTTTAGTAATTAATTATTATGTGATCATTTGATTAAATCATGGCCATCGATTTTTATTTTCTTAAAAAAATAGATATATCTATATTATGATTTACTTCCTTAAAATCTTCCAACAAAATCGTAATCTACGTCAAATCTTTTATTTTTGGAAAATTAAATCAACAAACTCTTCACAAAATCTATTTTTTATTTTTTTCAAATAATTTAAAATAAATAAATTTATTAAAACAAAAATTATAATCTAGAAACAAGTAAATATGTTAACTGCTATTAAATAAATTATAATTTCGAAAATAAGAAAAAATAAAAACTATTTTTAATTTACATACTAAATATCATTTCATCAAATTTATATTCTCAGATTTTACTAAAAATTAAAATTGATATACTATATTAAACTAAAAATTTTACTTAAATAATATTATAATTTAATAAATTATTTAAATAAATAATTTAATATTTATATATTTGATTGTTTTAAAAATATCCTCTTAATAATATCATGGAAATATTTTTTCGAATCTAACCTTAAAGTATTTAAAAAATGGATAATAATATTATTTGAATAAATCATTTAAAGAGCAAAATTAATTGTTCCATTAAGAGTATTATTGTCATTTCCAATGGGTAAAAACAACAAAATATCTTAATAAAAAATATTTATCAAATTTTAAATTTTAACATCAACTAAAATATACATAATTTTGATATAACTAATCTAAAATACCAAACTTAATTGAATACATATTTTTGTTGTGAAATATATTTAACATTTATTTTATTAATTTATAATCAATAAATAAAAAAATTATAATATCGAATCTTATAAGAAACATTAATTCGTGCAATTGCACGAGACCAATTCTAGTTTTTTGTATAAGAGAAACAATAAAAATATTTTATCAAAGAACGAATGAAATCACTAATTAAAAAATTAAGAAAAATATATTTGGGAAACAAATTGCGTTTATAACGTAGTCTCTTAATCTCCTATATATTATTTGGAGAGTACACTTATAAATAAACATTAAAAAGTGTTAATATTTACATCACATTGTCATTATTTAAAATAAAAAAAATTTAATCTCTCATTAAAGGTATTTTAGTCATTAGTTATTATGTGATCATTTAATTAATAAATTAATTATAATTTTTTTTAACTAATTAATTTATTTAAATTTTTTGAAAAGTAGTTAAAATAGATTATATAAAGATTTTATTGATTTATTAAACACACTAATTAAAATAAATTAAATGTTGATTTAATTTTCTAAAAATAAAAGATTTTATGTAGATTACGATTTTTTTACTTCTTTTATAGATTATAATTTTGTTTTAATTAATTTATTTATTATAAATTTTTTGAAAAGTAGTTAAAAATATATGTTGTGAAAATTTTATTGATTTAATTAAACAGACTAATTAAATTAAATTAAATGTTGATTTAATTTTTCAAAAATAAGAGATTTGATGTAGATCGTAAATTTTTTTTGAAATGTTAATGTTAATGTTAGTTCCTCTTTGTAGTATCAAATCTATTAATAGACTTTTAGTAGATTTAAAAATGTTAATTCCTATCTGACTTAGTTTAACACAGTGTAAAATTAATAACACTTCCAGTTGATAAAAAATAAATATTCATTAATATCTACAATTTATTTTAAACGCTCAGTTAACTATATCTACAAATATTCATTAATACATATAATTAATAAAACTTCTTGTTGATAAAAAACAAAAACAGATATTACAAAAACAAAAACAAAATTAAGTAAAATGATTGAAAATTAAAATAGTAAATAAAATTGACAAAAAAAAAGTTTTTTAAAAAAGACAATAATCATATATTTAATTTAATTTCGAGTATGAAAGATTGGTTTTATATTTTTGATTACGAAATATTTACGAGGATATTACAAAGATTCGATATTATAAAAACTGATATTATAATTTTCGTAAAGTATTGGAAGAATTACAATTTTCTAATATCCTGATTTCATAATTTCGGATATTTTTCTATAATTGCAATTTGTCCGTGCTAGAGCACGATATATTGTAGTAAATTTTAAAAGAAGAAGTTAAAACAATTATTTACATTTAAATAAGTAACTCCTTATATTTGTAGTTCCTAGGATAAACACGTTTAATTTTTCGTTTTGTTTGCCACAGTTTTAAAAATCTTAAATCATGAAGAATATAGAATATAGAATAAATCGCGAATGGTATGAGTTGAAAAAGAAAAGTGGTAAGAGTAAGCACAGAGTGGATAATATCCTTTTTTGATGTTTGTGATCCACCTCGTTTTTTTCTGAATTGGCAAGTTTTCGATCTACATCTGGAACTAATCAGATATCAGTATTCTGATATATGTTAAATGGGGATATTCAACCAAATATCAATTTGCTCCCCATATTTTATTAGAAAAATAAAACATCTTACATATCAATATTAATAAGAATATGCTGAAATATTCATTTACAAATTATAATTTAGTTTTTTTTTTTTTTTTGATAACTCAGTTAATCCGGCCGAAACCGACTAATCCTGAGGCCCGGAAAGACCATGTGAATGCTCCGGTGACCAAATGAGATAAATGTTGTAATTCCGCTTCCGTGGAAAATCGATCTCTGGCCTAGACCACCACTTGGTTTTATAATTTAGTTTTGTTTCTTACGTTTTTCAATTTTTTTTTAATTTATAATTGATTTATATATATTTTTTTAATTTATGCATTATATTTCCATAGTAAATTGGATATCCAAAATTTCAAATTTATTCTTTTGTAATTTCTTTAGGTATTAAAATTTTATATTTATGATTATTTAGGTTTTCCATATCCGATAAAGGGCATAGCAAATTGAGTTGAATATTATTGATATTTGTTGCCGGTGATTTGGTCTTTATTGTCCTCATTCTTGATATATTTTATTTTTGGATTTTTATTACAATTTTCTTCTTAAAATTTGAATTGTTCTTATGCAACAGAAATTATATATTTCGGAGTTAAATAAAATATATTTATATAGAATGATTATCTATTTTTTTTTTGTAATTCAAATCCGTGTTCAATATTATAATCGGATTTGTTTCATTCTCTATTGATGTCAGATACTTTAATTGATAGATTTAAATGGTTACTCAGTCATATAAAACAACATTAGAGAAACTGGTTCTAAAATATTCAACCACATAAGCCTAGTTGGCTCAAAAAGTAAAATTTTAAAATATGTTCGTGAAAGACTTAATGACCGGATTAATGGTTGGTCAGCAAAATATTTGTCAAAAGGAGAGAAAGAGACACTGATTAAATCAGTTGCTTTGGCTCGTCCGACATATGTCATGTCTTGCTTTAAACTTCTTCAGGAGTTAACATCAAAATTAACAAGTGTCATTTCAAATTATTGGTGGAGTTCTAATGGGAGGGATCGTGGCCTCCACTGGATATCGGAGAAAATGTGTAGGACTAAAAATGAAGGAGAGATGAGTTTTCGGGCCTTCGGAAAATTTCATGATGCTATGTTGGCTAAAAAATACTGGCAACTAATACATTATCCAGATTCTCTAGTAGCTCGGGTGCTGAAGGGTAGGTATTTCAGAAATAGTCATCCTTTACAGGAAAAAAAAAATTCAAACTCTCCATCGTTTGGATGGAAAAGTATTTTTTCGACCAATAATTTGGTGAAAAAGGGAGCAAGATGGTCTCTAGGATCGAGATTTAGTATATCGGTTTGGCAAGACACTTGGATACCAGATGTTAATCGACGTCAAGCAAATGGCAGAGGAAAATTACTTCACCCAAATCTGATGGTTAATCACTTAATTAATCCGGTTACAAAGGATTGACACTTACCTATTCTACAAGTTTATAAATCCAGAAGATATACAGATCATCAGGGGTATGGCTATAAGTCAAGTTTACAAACCAGGTAGGTTAATTTGACATCATACAAAATCACAAAAATATACAGTCAAGTCGGGTTATTGGCTTGCATTGGATATGGCAGAGGCTGTAGAATAGGGTCCAAGTTGTAAAGCTCTAAAAGTACAAGCGTGGAAAATTAGAGCCCCACGAAAATTCAAATAATTTCTTTGGCAAATTGCTTCGGGATCCTTAGCAGTTAACCTAATGCTTATTTCATCGTGGGATACATCGTGACACCTTGTGTCAAAGATGTGAGACGGCAGAGGAAACAATTAATCATGTCTTCGATTCCGATAATACCAGGAAGTTTTCCTTCAAGTTTGGTGTATTCGAATCCAGATTTCTTATTTTGGAGACCATCTCAATTAGATGAGCATGATAAACATCATTGTTTCCCTTATGGTTCTTATGGAAAGACAGGAATAAGAAGGTTTTCAAAGGATTACGATCCGAACCCGTAGATATATTAAATCATGCTTTAAGTGAACAATTGTTATGGGAAGAAGCTCAATCTAATCCGATTGAGACAATGGAACATCGGGAACCATTGGATAATCCTTAACAGACATTAAGATGTCGGACATACTTCTAAAAAAATTGTTAACAGACATTAACCATTGGATAATCCCTTAACAGACATAATTCTATAAATTATTTTTTTCAAACAAAACTTCTCAAACTTTTATATTGTGTTTAATAAGTTACAGTTTATCCAGTTTGATTACACAAAAAACTTGTGGTATTGATTGGGTTAGTCGATATAGACATGATCGATCCCATATATATTCATATCATGATTTGGTGAGAGTTTGGATTGTGATTTTTTTTTGTGGTAGGCATAAAAACCGAACATAAACAAACCGAGATTGATGAATCCGAGTCAAATTTTATTATGATTTGAAAGTTAAGTAAAATCTTAAACCGAATCAACCGAAACCGAACTTAAACCGAACCCAAATCCAATATTTATAATAAACCGAACGTAAACCGAATCCAACATTTATATGCTATATAACTTGAGGCTGCTTGCTTCTAAGGCTTTCTACATAGGATTTAAAACAACCAATTATGATTAGCCATCTCATTAATTAATATTTTTTAAATTCTAATATATATTAAGATAAAAAGAAAAAAAATTGTGGAAATAAGATAAATGTAAACTTTCGTTATTGGAATACATAAAAATAATCGATCATTATTAGTCTCACTAAAATTTGTAAATATTCTATTTTATAAGTTTACACACATCTATCTATCTAAATATAATTTAAAACATCCAATCACAATTAGCTATCTCATTAAATAATTTTTTTAAGGTGTATTAATTTTTAATATTTATATAATTATAAAAACAAAAAAACAATATATGAAGCAAGAGACATATATGTAAGCAAGAGAATTATAAATGTTTTTTTTATTTGAAACTACTTGCTTCTAAGGTTGTCTACATACGATTTAAAACAACTAATTTCGACTAACAGTCTCATTAATTAGTATTTTTAAATTTTAATAAATTTCCTATATTAAGGTACTTATAAAAAGGAAAATAATTATGGAAATAAGATAAATTTAAACTTTTTAATTGGTAATGCAAGTGGTGTAAAGAATAGAAACAAACATGATCGAAGATTTGAATATTAGTAATTCAAAATTGATCACTTTAAATTTAATATTAGTGATTGACAACGATTATGTTCATAATGCATATTTATTTATATTATTTACTATAATCAAGTTCTATATAAAAACATCATCCACCATTATCTGGGGAGCCACCTAGTATTCTAGTAATTAAGTTTTTTTTTTTTGTGTCATTTTAGTAACCTCCCACAAAATTATTAACAAATAAAACAAAAAAAAATTGGCACGGTTTAATTTCTGATATGACTGGTAGTCCAAGGCCCGGTTAGACCTGCTTCAAAAAGTTTGAAAGTATAATCAAAGTTGAACTTATTGACACCTCTATTCAAAAGAGAAGGATTATCACAAGCTACACAGTGGTGGTGTAAACTTATTGAACCAATTCATTTTATTAGTCAGAACATGGCAATAGAAAACTAAACCCAGAATTCTCTCGGATGAGAGGTGGCGGTTCTACATCTCCGATCTCTATCCGCTCCATCGATTTCGACAAATCATCAACCGAGAAAGGAATACTACCAACCAAACAAATACAAAATCCATAGTTAAGAAAAGGAAATTAACATATTGGGTTGAATAAATGAGAGTACTCACCTGGAATCGTCATCCAATAGAAAAGAGTTGCTAACAGCATTGTTTGAATCTTCTGTCATTAGCACCCTCATATTTGCTATCACCTAATCATATATATAAATATACACCAAAGATTACTAATATTTGGTATCTTTCCTGTATCATCATATAAACCAAATTAAAGCAGATTTCAAAACTTACGTCTGGGGATACGCTATGAGTTCCATACTTGTCGTCCCAGTACATTGTACTTATTCGGTACAATTGTTGTATGCTGAGCACCTGCAAGCAATTTCAACTCAATTTCTTCAGCATCCATACTTAATTTCTTCCTAATAATATCAAACAACTCATCCACTTACCGGACACAGATCATGACTTATCTCGTCCAAGGTTTTTTTAGGTTTTTGGTGTATGACCTGCATTTTATTTAAAACATTAATTACTGCATTTTGATTACCCTTACAGAGACTGACTCTGAGGTTGACAAGCAAATCATGAAAAAGGTACCAGAAATCCGATGGCTTGTCTGATATGCTTCAGCTCATCCCACGAAGAACCCGCATACTCATCTGTTGCCTTATAACACCAGTGCTCCAATTCAGCCAATCCTGCTTTTACGTATTCGCCATTGCTAAATGAACAACACTCCCGTCTTAACAAAAGACTGTAAGGATGATATGAGAATACATTATTAATACAACAAGGCAACATTTGAGACATCAATTAAGAATAAGATGGTAATCAACAGTGAACCTATTAAACAGTTGAACATTGATGAATGAGAATATCTGCGTAAACACCTTTCGGACCAAGAATGGAGGAACCTAAGAAAAAAGAGTAAATGAAATGATTTTGAAGTCTTGGAATCTCTCAAATCTATTTCTTGATAACATGACTAGATTAGGGACTCACGTGGTTCGATTTCAGAGTATTGAGGAAGTTCGTAAGGCTCTTTACAATTCCTTGCCAGTGGGCAATTAATGCTTGCTGAGCTGCAGTGTTGCCAATGGAACGAGATGCTCCTTTCACTAAACTCGCTCTTGATGTTCTTGGTGCCTATTTTTATGTCAGCAACAAGAGAAATTATAATCCAGTGAAGAATGCACCAATTGTTTGTACATGTAACCGATTTACCTGAATGCACAATCCAAGGAGTGGAGAAATCTCTTTCTTCAAGTTATCACGAATCATTCCGTATATCTTTTCAACATAAGCTGTTAGCTGCTGTTTGAAGAGTAGAGCTGGGTATTTCGCCTCAACTTGCCTTAAGGTATCCACTCCACCGTTTATCATGGCAAGATTAACACCTTGGGGTGTGCCACGAAAGCTCTAGAGAAAGATTGACGTTGACAAGTTAAAACTTGTTATGCATCTGATATGATGAAGTATATATATTAGTAGGCCACACACACACCTGAGTCATCCTCCCAAAGAGAGTGGCAGAAGATGAGCGACGGCGCTGTGGAGCCAATCCTGCTGCTCCACTAGCTTTAAGTGTGCGTTGGAGGAGTAAAAGCAATGTCGAGGCATTGGATAACCAATATGCTAGTATATTGTTGTTATCTTGCGTCTGAATGAGAAAAATATTGCAATCTTATTCCAACACATTTGCAATCACTACCAAATCAACTGAATCCAAAATCCATAACTTTCATTTTCGTATCCGTAAATAGTATAGTAGCTCAAACGAACCTCAATAGCTTGTCCTATTGTCTGAATGATCCTATCAAAGACACTAGTTCGTTCAACTTCAAATGACCGCCATTGCAATAGGCATTTGTATATGATACATGCTGTAACAGGTCGGTTCCCTTGGAAACCCAAGTGTTGAACGATGCAGCGGATAAGCAGCTCTTGGTTTTCTTGCTGCTTCTCGTTAAGTGATTTCTGTGGCTTATCGTCCACTTCAGAGGGATCCCTACGGTTTATTGAATGGCTGTGCAGATCCTGGTTCAAATTAAATGAAACCCAAATAGATGAATGACACAATTAAGAGAATCCCACAAAAACACCCAATACGATATTTATAGTCATATTGAGGTACTTACCAAACTTGGCCTTGCATCAACTGATAGATGACCACTCTCTGAACCTCTCTGTTTTGTTGTTAGGAACAGACGGGAAGTTATTAACTTCAGACGGAAAAACAAAACAAATGGAGGCCTTTAGTTTTGTTTAATATACTATAACTACCTGTAAAATCGACCTGGACCGGCCAGAGAGAAACTTATTTGGTGCAATGGACACAGCTTGTTGTCGTAACACTTTATTCTCTGATTCTAAATTGTTGCATTTTTCCTCCAGCCTGATAATCATGATTATAACTTTCAGCGCAGCAGACTCATGAGTTTACATAAATATATGGGACCAGATCTATATTTCTTATAGTCTTACCTTGTCACGGATTCTTGGAGTTGCTGAGCTTTTTTCTCAGTTTCTTCCAACTTTTTCTTTCTGTCTTCACTAGACTCTTGAGCTTCATCAAATTTCCTTGCTGCATCATCGGCCCTTTGTTTCTCTTGTTCAAGATTAGCCTGTAGTAACACAAATTGTTACTGATGCTAAATACAGTCATCTGTAACTATGCTTCTAATACATTAAGACTCGAATTCAGGCATGTTAATAACCATCAAGGCATATATAAACATAGCCTAGCGAAGGGATAAACAATCTAATTGCCATTGAATGTGAAATTTAAAGAATTCAGTTATCAAACTAGGGGTGGGCAAAAAATCCGAACCTGAAACCCGTACTCAAACCCTAACTGAAAAACCCGATTCCGATCCGAACCCGTTATTGAGAAAATACCTGAATGGGTTTAGAGGCCTAAACCGAAAATCCGAAAACCTGAAAACCCCGAAACCGAACTGATTGAGTATATATTACCTTTAGACCTTCTACTTCTTCTGTCAATGCTTCAATCTTCTGGGTATCTTCAACTAAGACTTGCGTTTCTGTTACAACAGGAGGCGCTTCTTCAATGGCCTTCTTAGCAGCTTCACGTTCCTTCACAAGAAGCACATTTGTTTCATCCACCTTCTTCCGCATTTCCTCTAATGAACTCTGCAGTTTCTTTATCTCCTGATTCTTTTCTTCTTCCAGGTCAACCTGCAAAACAATTCGACAATTTCCATTATATGTTCGCATCAAAATCATCCTACTGAAAACAAATATATTTATCAATAAAAATCGATTTTCTGTTTCAAATACCCTTGAGCGTTTCTCCAACTGCGCACGATATGTGAGTTCTTCGACTTTCTTTTCAAGCATATCCTTTGCCTCTTTCAGTGCGCCTGTTTCCCTTGAAGCCTGAAGATAACAAAAAAGTGTTGAGTGTGTTTGGAATAGTTAACTAGAACATACATACATGACAAGCTGCTTATCTACAGACAAAACATAAAAGATAAATAAAGAACTCTCTATTTCATCTTCAAAGTCATGGTGAACGTACAAAGTACACTCACATACCATTTTGAGTTTTCGAAGTTCTCTCCTTGCAAGTCTGCCTCTCCATCGTGTCTGCGACAGGATCACTCCTTTCTTAAGCTTCTTGTAGTACAAGGTTGCCCTGTGACAACGCCACTGAGCCTGCAATTAGTAACAGGATGTCAATAAAAAAACAGCCAAAACAAAGCTAACTCGACAATTAGACAAGCTGACCAATGTATAATTCCCACAAAAATAAAAACCTGTATAGTTGTCGCATTCTTTGTTTGCTTCCTGAATCGGAATTGTTTATGAGCAGCCATTGCTCTTAAACCTGTCTGTACAACAAGCGCCGCTACATGGAGGTTTTTGTATGATTTTCTAGAATGTAATCTCCGAGCATTCTTCTGAATCTTCACAGCAGCAGCTTGTCTTCTCAAGTTTTCGTAAAGTTTGGACGATAGTCTTCCTATAATTTTCGCAAAGAAGAGAAACTTATTAATCATCTTATATCTAGAAAATCATTCATGAACTATGAGAAAAAATTTCGTTTCTAAATTCTAACCAAGAGAATATAAGCAAGATAGAGAGTAAGAGAGTATAAGATGAATCAGATGGTTCACCTCTGCATAAAGCTTGGAGAGATATGGTGGCTTCTCTTAGTAAAATGAACCGTTTTTGGGCCTGATGAGTCCGTATTCGTCTCTGAATTTTTTTGGCAGCAGCACTAAGAACCTGAGCTCTTCTCGCGTCGAGTTCAGCCATCTGGCCCGCCCTTAAAAATATCTTAGTTTTACCAATCTGCATTACCCGACGTAGTTTAATTCATTCCAGTTGCACTATTCGATCATTGAACCATATTCTTTGGTATCATTAGTTCTAGATATTTTTGAACAAAGTAAAGAAACTTGGAGAATCAATACCTGGTATCCTTGGAGTCCAATATTATCTAAGATCCTTTTTGATGCGGCCTTCTCATCGTAGCTATTGAGGGACAAGTCAGAATGGTATACACTGATTTAAGTTCCAACATAAGTGTTACAATTGGATCGACAGAGCGGAATGTTTCACTTACTTTCCTTCTAGAGCTCCAGGAGATAGAAGTCCAAAACGGTTAATGAACTCAAAGAAAGGTTTACGAGTCGGATACCCCGCACAACTGATTCTGATCGCTTCCAAAACGCCCTAGAAGAATACAAACCAACAAAGTCTGTTTGGTAAATGAAAATTTGTAATACTATACATGTCTAGAAACAACATCACAGTTGGAAATATTATCCATCTATACTTACACCACACCGGAGTTGCTGCATGATGTTGACATTCTCAAATACGGCAGGCTTCAATAGGTTATTGGGCTTCACACATCTGATGTAGTGAGGCTCGGTAGAGTTTAATGTTTCCATCAGTTGCTGGAGTTGTAACTGCATCAATAGGGAAACCACAATTTATTTCTTACATTTGCCTGAAAACAACGTCGACATTTGTATACTCTCAGAGAATAAAGCACCTATTTACCTTAAAGCGAGAGCCAATAGATGAAAACTTTGAAGATTTAGATGTTTCTTCTGGGAGCGGAGGAAAGAGGCCCACAACAAAAGGACATTTGGAAGCACCCAATAAATCTTGATGTTCAGGGATCACATAATCCTTGTTTTTGTCCAGAAATAGATCAGACTGATACTGGACCTGAAATGAATTTCAAGAAAGGAGAAGTACTAATAAGAAACGTTTAAGTCAGTAGCTTGTGTTGTACAATGTTAAATTATCTTTAAAGGAAAAAGAACCTACTTCTCCAGCATAATGGGCAACAGCAAAATCTGTTCGAGAGAGTTTTGGCTTGATGAACCTCTTGTGGGTCTTAAATGTCTGATAAAGCTTGTTCGCAAATGTTTCATGGGTTGATTTTGGAAACATGCTGAAGGACCAAGAGACATTTTTTAAAATATGATATAGTGAACATAACTCATGTCACATACGCAACACAACCCAAGTTGATTGATGCTAATATTACCATGCTTCATCAAGGAGTGCCACAATTCCACCAGGCTTCTGCAGATGGATAGATAAAATATTTAGATTACATTGTCATTTCCGATTCCACAAAATTTTTATATGGATCAGCAATGACCTTTTCAATAAGATCAAGAACATCTTGATTGTCCACAAATTCAATGTAGCTCCAATCTATTGCTTCTTTTGTGTATTCCTCTTGTTCCATTTTGAAAACGTGCTGAAAACAGCAACAGAAAACTTGTAAACCCAAAAGCCTAATCTGTGAAACTCAAGGGGAAATATTTTCCAACTACAGTCAAGATATTACCTGATTGAAATGTTGCTGCAACTTCTCATTTGTGAAATTAATACAGAACTGTTCGAAACTGCAGCAGATCGTTATTAGCAGAGGAACACAAAAATGTAGTGGAATACTTAGTTCCGAACCTTGGCATAGACAATCCTTACCTATTTGTTTTAAAGCTCTCGAATCCATAAATATCGAGGACTCCAATGAGTGATCTAGAATTCGCATCTTGGCCAATTGAGACATTGATCTTTTCTACCAACCTGCAAATAACTAGAGACATTCACTTAGAATCAAATCTGTAAATTGTCAATGCTTGTAGTGTTACTAATGACAAAAGGCCTGTTAAACCAGCCACTTACCAATCAAATAACCGAGAATAAATAGTCTTAGCTAGACCATCTCTGCTGATTAAAGCACTCTGTGGATCTAGACTTCTCTTGATAACTTCCTCAGGTGTGACCATAACACGTTTACACAGTGCATCTTCAAGCGCCTTAACATCACACATGAGAAGTTCTGCCACTGTGTTAAGATGAAACTTGGATTTGTCATCTTTGGGAACTGATGAATCTACTTCCTTTCCCTTGGCAAATTCGATGTTGCCAATGTGAAGAATTGCAGCAACAACTCTGAAAATTGCTTCCTGTTGATTTATAAAGAATGTGACAAATCAAAATAAATAAGAAACTGTATCAGAAGATCACTACACAAGCCTACCTGTTCCTTTTCGCTCATCCCGACTATATCCATTGCTCTTCTTGTTGCAATATAATCATGAGCATCACTTACACCAACAAGTTCGAAGCATTTCGACTGGTTCAGGTAATGAAACGTCTTCGGGTGACCCAACTTGTACTTTTCGATCTCCTGCTAGTTCTATTATGTTATGCCAAGAGTTTTCAGTGACAATCAGAATTAACAAAGAGTTCCTGGTGAGTATACCTCCTGTGGTGCAGCACATAGAAGATAAAAACAGTGGTAGTTGCGCTCGGGATCAGAAATCTGACAGACACGAGACCTCTCAAGAAGATACGTCCTTACAGCAGCTCCAGATATTCTTCCTTGCTTATCAAATTGGATTTCAACAAATTTACCAAACCGACTGCGAGAAAACAAATTAACTATCAGCTCAAATTCTAACAAAAACTATGTTATGCCATGCAACAAATGTCAAATCCCATAATTATGCATTAGTTTACATCACCTCGAATTGTTGTTCCTGACAGTTTTGGCGTTACCAAAGGCCTCAAGGACAGGATTTGACTGTAAGTAGAAGTTACAGGCATATTATCACCGCGTGTGAAAGATAATGTAATCAAGATCTCAGGAACGTAAAGGAAGAATCCAAAACAATCCAGACTGATTTAAAAATCATACTTCAAGAACTTGTTGTTCAACTGTCCGTCCTTCTGTAACAGCACGGCCTCCAAGGTATGCAAGGTATCTCATAAGCATCTTCGTGGTTTCAGTTTTTCCTGCTCCACTCTCACCACTTACCAGAATGGAATTGCTTTTGCCCTCGTTGATCATTGCCCTTAATGTATATATCGCATCTCAGCTGACAACATAAATCACAAGCATATAATAAAGGTTTAAAGCTGACAATTAAGAGAACCTGTATGCAACATCAGCAACTGCAAAAACATGAGGACTTAATTCTCCAAATGGTGCTCCCTTGTATTGTTGCATCATATGAGCATCATAAATGTGCGGCAGTCGTTGAAATGGATTAATAGCAATAAGGATATTTCCGGTGTATGTCTGTGAAGACAATGTTAGAAACTGTCAAGAAACACACAGCCTTAAGGTCCAAAAAGCAAAGAAAATTTAGGTACTAACATAAATCTCATTAAGTTCATATCTGATCTTTAAGTTCTGAAGAACACCAGGCTCATGCAAGTAAGAAAGCTTTGTCATGTCATCAACTCCACCAGCAGGTGCTTCCATATCTTTTGGGTATATCTTTGACAACTTTGCAGTGATCTATAATTAGAAAATCAGCTTCAGCGTACTCTAGGCTTAAATTATATGGAAACTCAAATATGTTAAACTCGCCTTCTTTCCATTTGTGGCCTGAACCTCAACATCTTCTCCATTGATCTTTTCAACCTGCCCATCAATCCAAGCCACATCTGGGTCTTCAATCCAGACATGAGAGCCTACAATGATGTTAACTGGGGTTCCCTGCAAATTTTACGAACAAGGAACTAGCGTTTTGATAGGCGATCCACGAAACCAGTAACTAAATGAACCAGTATGAAGATACTTTTTTGTGAAGGTATCAGCCTGTCATATATGTTACACTAAAGAGTAAAAATTCACTGTGAATACCAATAACGACCAAGTAATATGCCTTGCAAGCAAAACTAATCTCGTGCTACCCAAAAAATTCTGAAGTTTCAAAATCTAAGGTCAGGGGTCAGTGAATTGTGTGTGTTCGAGATGGATACCTCAATTTCTAATTCTGATGTTTCATAAACGATTATTAAATAAATGAAACAATCACATACCATTTAGAAGCTTCAAATCCTATGATCAGCTGAATGAAACCCTATACATGTGGAGATATTGGAAAAGTGACTTGTTACACAAGAAAGCTATAAAGCTATGTCAATCCCTAAAACAATCCCAAAATCGAACCCCAAACAACTGCAAATTTCTCACACAGACACAGTAATTAAGGTAAACCAGAACAAAATTAAACGAAATCGTATCACCAAAAAAAAAAAACTGAAATCGATCGAAAGAGAGGAAAAAACGAAAAAAACGGGAAGAGAGAATAGTGAATGAAAAATTCAGAGAGTGCCATAATCTTCTTCTTCTTCGCCGAGTTCGGTGTTTCTTCCCTACAAATTCGCGCCAATTCGTGGCCCCAATTCGAGTCTTCTCTCTCACACAAAACCACACTCTCTCTCATCCTTATGTTTCTCGGGTCTTATTCTATTCTCATATGTCTCCTTATAAATTTATGGGGCCAAATTACTATTTTATCTTTTAATTGGGTCATATAGTTTTAACTGAAAATAATATCAACGGAAGAAACACGGTAACACAAACGGTTAAGACTCGACCAGCCCGACCAGAGTTTTTTTTTTTTTAGTCAGCGCCCGACCAAGGTTTGAACCTCATTTCTGTGGAACAACTGAATACAACTAAGATAATAGGTAAAACTGGTATAATTGAGTACAACTGGTTCTAATTGTATCATTGTATAAGTTGAACAACTAGATACCAGTTATACCTACTTGTAGTAGTTAGAGGTATTTTTGAGTTTTCATTCAAAAAAATATATTGAGACTAATGAGGGGCATTGGAAATTCTTTCTCACCAAATAGGACATGAGAAATTGATCCCTCTTTCTCTACGTTCAGCTTTTTTTTGTTTAATACTAAATCAGTCTCTGGCATATGTACTGAACCGAAACGAAGTTTGAGCAATTCGGCTTGGGTTTCGGTAAACAGATCAGCAGGCCAAAGATTTTAGTTCGACACTCAGTTCAGTTTGGTTCGGTAGTGGTGAACCGAACTGTTCGAACCTTTCTTTTCCATCTACTTCAAGGATTCTGAAACTACGAGCTTCTCACTCCTCGCGATTTACCCTTTGATATGCATCTACTCGATTTGTATTTTTCTTTTAGTGGGTATGTGATCTACCCTTTGATATGGCCCAGTTAGCCTAATCAATTACATTAGCCTCTTAACTCATAATAATCTAGGCACCACCAAACCGAACTTGTTGAAGTTTCTAAAGAATTCGGTTTTATTCGGTGATAATTTTATTTACCTAAACCGAATCGAATGTATGCCTTCCAAACCGAACCAAACCGAACATAATGATAATTTTGGTGTAATTCAGCATAACATTCTCAAAACCGGACAAACCGAACTGAACTTTCCGATTACCCACCCCTTACTTATTTTGTGTAGATAAAGATTCTAAAACTAGATTTGTTGAGTTTTGTATAATCACACATTATTAGGAGTTAGGAGCTAAGTTGGTTACGCAATCCAGAGCAAAAGTTAATTAATAAAAGTTGTAAAAGATGATGTGGCTATGATAAATATTTTTAAAATGTACATTTATATTCATTATGTATTGTTAATACTCTTTTGTTATATATATAATCTATATACAAATGTATCAATTAATCACTAATTTTCGTAGTAATGCAAGTAAAACATGTGGATTTTGAGGTCGTAGAAAGGGAAGTGAGAAAAGATAAATTTAGGATAATTTCTTTTCAAAATTTTTGATTAAAACCACAAATGGTTTTTGATAAAAAAAAAAACTCCAAGTTTTAGAACTAATAAAACATATATTATTTGTTAAACTAGGAGGGGCATAATTTCAATTTATTGTTTTCAATATAATGATTTAATATTATTAGGTTTTAAAATTCTGATTCAAAGAAATATATTTCTATCTTTTGTATTTTTTATTATTATAAGTAACATAGTTGGAAGTTATAAATATCGTTGTCCGGTTGTTGATTTTTTTTTGGCTAAAATATTTTCTTTATTTATCGCATAAGATATATGATCATCGTATGTTGTCTTTTTGTCAATCTCTAGTATTACAGTATCTGAATCGTTAATTTGTTTTAATATATTAGTCCACTTATATCATAATTAAGTGTCTATGTGTATATTTAATTTATTATATGTATCTTACATAAAGATTATTTTTCTTAAGTTATTCTACATTCAATAAAATTATTAAAATTCTAAATTATAATTTTGTCATAATCTTTTTAATTAATAATTAATTTCACAGTAACATTGTTAATTTATGTATCATAATACAAAAAGTTGATTATATATTCTGATTTTAAATTTTCACCAATATACGGATCTTTATGACCCAATGAGAATTTTTAACATTTTTCTTAAGTGTCTATTTATCATTTTGGATTGAATTGTTTTTATATACTTTTTTGTTTAAAAAAAATGTTTTTTCAAATTTTTAATTTTGTAATAATTGACTAAATTTTGGTTACTTTCTAAAATATATATAGATATTGATATATATACGAGGGTTAGGCCAAAAAAAAAAATCTTAACAAAATCGAAGATTTGATATATTTAAAAAGACTTTATGAATATTTGTTATATTCGATAAATTATATTGTTCAACAAAAGAACCAAATTAAACCAAATAACAATTATTATAAGATGCCTATTAAATCAAGATTCCTACTCATACAGATGTAGAGTCATTTTAGTTTCTTTTATAATATGGCTTTGAACTACCACCCAAAATGTTTAGTCGATCTGGGATATTCGTTTCACTTTTTTTTTCTTCATTGATTAAGTAAATTATGTCCGTTTTAAGATCAGAACATATTCAAAAAAATATATATTTATTATATGAACTATGTATTGATTCAAATGTTTTTGAAAAATGATCATACAAAGATGAGAGGAAAATGTTTAACGAAATCTTCGAAATATTTCTAAATTGAATTAAAAAAAATAATTTTGTTCATAGAGGAGAGAGACAATTTTAAATAATTCCTTAGATAGAATTAAAATTTACTTTGATTTCAATTATTTTAGTTCCGAAATTACCCATTCTAATTGTAATTAAACACTTTCTGCACATAATTTCAAAGGCAAGTAAAGTAAAGTAAATAATTGATTTTTTGAACAATCTCTAAACTATAAGATTATTAGATGAGATGAAATTAGAATTTGCATACACAACAACATTGTACAGTAAATGGATTAGGTACACATTTCACATGACACTCTTTATTATGCAAAACCAAAGTTTTGATTAAAACCAAGAATATTTGTGGATAAACAAAAGTCCAAGTTTTAGAAATAACAAAAACATATATAATTTGTTAAATTATTAGCCGAGATCAAAATATAATTTGCATACACAAAAACAAAAAACATTCTACAGTAAGGGGTTTATTCAATCATGGATTTTAATGATTTTAGAAATCTTTATGATTTTTATATCAAACAAAGTGGATTTGAAAGTTAAATAACTTGAATTTGAAAATCATACAAAACAAATTTCAAAACCATACAAAAGGGATTTCGAAAATATACATTATGATAAAATAAAAATATAATATATAATATATAAAAATAATAAATAATCTTTCATGTCCTCATTTATGACATCTTAGTTGAATCTCTCCACATGTGATACTATTGTATCTTTCCACTGATTGACATCTTCTTTTTGTTGGTCTTAGGTTGTAAGAACTTCATCACTATTATCGTTTATTTCTTCAAGAACTTTTTCTGCCTTTCGTTTTCTTCTAGAAAATTATCCTTTTGACAAAATTTTCGAAGAAAATTATGTAAACCAACACATGCAAATATAATCTCTGCTTGTGTCTCATAAGCAAAAGGAGGTGCAGAATTAAAAATTAGAAATCGAGATTTGTAAATACCAACTATTATTTCAACTATGTTCCTTAAAGATTCATGGTGATGGTTAAACAACTCTTTTTCATCCACTGGTTCTGAGTTTTGACCAGAAAACTCTTGTAGATGATATATGACACCAAGGTAAGGAACTAAAAAGTTCCGACGATTTTGGAAATTTACAATCTACTACATAAAATTAACCTAAAATATAATAATAATGTACGTCACTTATCTTGTTGAAGAAAACATATATACAATAAAAAGACATGTATGTACCTTCTGGAACTGGTAGTCAATTAGTGTTCCTTGTCAAGGCATCATTTAATACTTTTGAGTCATGAGCTAAACTTTCCCATCCACTAAACGAATACATGAATTCGAAATCAAAACTACAAGCAATCAACACATTTTGCGATATATTACCATTTCTGTTACGAAAAGATGGTGAGTTTTTCTTTGGTACCATTGCAAGGATATGTGTACTATCAATAGATCCAACACAACCCTAAATAAACAATGAAAGTTATATTCCCTGAAAGATAATAAAAAGTAAAGACACAATTATACGAAAGATATACCTTAAAATACGGATAAAATAAATTATTCTTTGTTAATTTATTATTTTTTTTGTTTTTAGTATCACGTGCTTTGGATCTTGATTTTTAAAAATAATAATATTTTTTAAAAGTAAAATAATGTATTGTATCAAAATGATAGATTTATTTAAAATTTCTATGCATATTTTATTAGTTGATGATGACCACTTGTAAACTTCAAGAAACATAATTGAGTACTATTGGTTTAAATTATTAGATGAGATGAAATTAGAATTTGCATACACAAAAATATTGTACAATAAATGGATTGGGAACACATTTCATGTGTTCCACATGCCACTCTTTATTATGCAAAACCAAAGTTTTGATTAAAACCAATAATATTTGTGGATAAACAAAAGTCCAAGTTGTAGAAATTATAAAAACATATATAATTTGTTTTAGACGAGATCAAATTAGAAGTTGCATACACATAAACATTCTACAGTAAATGGATTGGGAACACATTTCACATCACACCCTTTATTGCAGTGAAGGCTTTGTGGTTCCAGAACCAGCGGTGAAGCTTCATGATGCAACAACACTTGAGTATTTTCTTCGAGTAATAAACGTTTTGCATCAACATTTTGAACCGTTACAATGCTCATCACTACGAAACCAAATCAGTAGGTTATTATTAAACAAAAGTTGCATGTATAGTTTTATTTTTTTTACATGTGAAATATAAAAATTTACCGGATGTAAAAGCTAAGAAGATCGTGAAAGCAGACTTCATTGATATTTTCTCCATTGTTTTAGATGTTGAAGATATATGAGCTAGTGTGGAATTGTTGTTATATAATGAAAAATATTGTTACAATTAAATATCTTATCAACATATAAAAAGAAAATCATTATAATTTAGTTATTTATTGCCAAATTCAATAAAAATACATAAGACCAAATCTCGAGAAAATATAATGGTCAAGAAGATACATAAAGCTTCTAGAGTTGACAACAAATCATATATATTTGTAAGAATTGGCAATTCCATCTCTCCTTATTATTAGTCCATTTGGCAATTCATTTAAAAAAAAAATTGAAAATATAATAGTTATTTCCAATTAAACCACAAATGCAACACATTTAATCATATGCATGAATCCAAACTTTAAATTATATCAGTCCACTTCGTAATTCATTTTTTTAAAATAAAAATATTTAATATTTCTATCCAATTAAACCAAAAATGCAAAACATTTAATCGTATACATTAATCTATACTTTAATATTAAATTGTAACCAAAATTATATCAATTGTGAATTAATTATATTTATCTATTCAATGTGAAATCCACCATCATCAGCATACTCCCAATTAATCGCACCTAATTTTCCCTTATAGTTTATCAATTTACGAAAGCTGTCTAAATCATGAGGATATTCATATAGAAACTTGAATTTCTCAGACCTAACATCAAAGCAACCTATCCCAGCATTCTCTTCATCAGGGTCAGTAGCTATGTTTTAGTACAAAACCCCATTGATGCATATATTTTCCCAACGAGGACCACAAGTTAAGGGACATATGATCTCCCTTCACCTCACATTTTCAGTTCCTAATGTCATAATCTGATAAACCAATTCATCATAGACTCTTCTGTTCAAGATCAATACCTTGAATTGCTTACCAATCAGATCAAACCTAAAAAGCCATCTCTGCACACTGTCCCGTGCTAGGGTTACATATCACACGCACTTCATCGTCATTCTCCCTTGAGATCCGCATATTAAGAAAATAGATCAAACCAGAAGCATAGCTACAATAATAGTATCGGCTAATGTCTTCAGAGAATTTGGTATGAAAATCGGCGGCAACTACAAGAGACAACTTACCATAATGATTCTGAGGCTGAGGAGACGAGAAGAAGCTCCACTCACCGCCTTGTTCGACACCAATTAAGAGACGTGGATTAGATGAGGACCTGATGTGGAACAACTCGGTGAAATCTTGACGGCAAATGATGGACTTCCTTAGCTTCGACACGCAGTGAAACCTAACGATTGACTTTGTAGGCAATCGTGAGAGTATCTCAGGAAAGAGATCCATCGGGATGGAATCTGAGTTTGCTCCTCTATTCATCATGATCGTCGTATTTGCTTATCGGACGGAGAGAGGGATATGAATACAAATCATACATGGTCGTCGCTAACCTAGGCCTAAAATAAATTCTTCACAAAATCTATTTTCATTTTTATTCAAATTACACTTAATTAATTTTTACTATTAAAATACATATTTGAAAACAAAAGATTCACAAAATCTATTTTCAGTCTTATTCAAATTTTCTTAAATAAATCAATTAGTGAAACAAAAATTTAACTAAAAAATAGTTAATATATAAATTAATAATAACTAATTTATAGATTCTAAAATAAATAAATATTAAAATTATAAAGAAATTTGTCAAATTGAAAAAGATAATATTACTACTTTAAATTAATTTAAAAATCACATAATACATATCTGATACTATTAATTGGTAAGTAGATATTATAAACAAACATTTAAATTGTAAACAAATACATATAATATTATTGATTTTAAAAGCAAACAAGTAAAAAATTAAGGGTAAAAATGTATTAGTATTTTATTCTTTATCTTTATAGCCAAAATAATCTAATAAATATTTATCTACTACCCATATAACCAAACACAATTATGTAACTAAACTTTATTAAAAATTAGACACAATTTACAATAATAAATCAACAAAATCTTATGTTTTACAAACATAAAAGATATTAATTTAAAATTCAAAATATTCATGTAAAATATTTTTTTTTTGAAAGATTAAAATGAATTTTTTAAAATAAAATTAATCATTTACGAAAAATATACTTTTTATACTCATAGTTTTTTTTTGTCAGTATACTCATAGTCTTTTATTCTGACATCATGAAATTAGTATAAAAATGATATATATTTAATACTAACACTTTTATTTAAATGAAATCAAATAGTTGAATTTAATATCCTCTTACAAATATTTGGAGAATACAGTTATAAAAATAACATTTAATTTGCTGAATGACAAATAATAACTTAACTCAAAATTATTATTTAAATATTAAAATCATAGTAATGCTATAACAGCAACGCCCCAACCGCCCCCGTCCGTGGTCCCACATCCATTCTGGCCCATGGGCCCCATGCTCATCCGACGGTCAGTTCATTACTTCTGGAGGCTTTTAAATATTTTTTTACCGACCCTACAAATCACCACGTGATATTTTCCGTGTTTTATCCTCACTCACACGGTAGCAGAAATCACTTTCCGATAGGTCACCCATCTTTAAATTGCTCCAGCTCAAGCACGCTTAACTCTGGAGTTCTCTTGGGATGGTTAACCGAAAAGATAAGTGCACTTTGGTGACATAGGTAGCCAAATCAATTCTTTTAATCTCTCCTCATGTACCACAAAATTTCCAGATTCCAAGGTGTTACAATCACGTCCACTAACAGATCGCAACATCCTCGTTGCGCACCAAAACCGTCATCCCCGACAGCTTGAGCCCTCTTGATTCCACGTTTGTCTGGGTTCGGCTCTGATACCAAATTGTAACGCCCCAACAGTCCCGTCCGTGGTCCCAAGCCTGCTTTGGCCCATGGACCCCACGCTCATCCGACGGCCGGTTCGCTACTCCTGGAGGCTTTTAAAGACTTGTTTACCGATCCTACAAATCACCACTCACATGGTACCGAAAATCAATTTCCGATAGGTCATCCATCCTTAAATTGCTCCAGCCAAATCAATTATTTTAAGCTATCCTCATGCACCACCAAATTTTCAGATTCCGGGGTGTAATAGTAACCAAAACTTTAGGGTAAAACTTAAAACTAAAAAAAATTAATATGCGCTATAGCGCGGAATATAGTATAGTGACATCTTAAAATGTCGGAATTTCTTCACACTTTCTTGTGAACTTTCTATTAAATTCTCTTTCATTGACATTAACATCAAAGCCATCATAAATTCATAATATTGAATAACGCTAGCATTTAAGAGAGGAATTTTAATGAAAATTTTTTAAGTATTGACCGATCAATTTTAAAACCCTCAACTAAATTATTAATGAAAAAAACCATTTGATAATTGTTTTAATGAAAAAATCCTTCAACTACTAGTTAGTACATTTGAAAACTCTCAACTCAATTATTAAAAAAAAAACCCTCAAATATTTACTGATATATTTTAAACCCCTCGAGTAAAGAACTATTAACAAAAACAATCATCCGTCAATAGTATCGTTAGAACCCTAAACAAGTGTCATCAAATCAATATTCTCGTATTTTGATTTATTACAAAAAGACGTATATTTTTTTAAGACATAAGAGAATACGATGTTTATTTAAAGATAACATTAGAAACAATGAAACATGATGAAATATATTGAGAATTTGAAACGATGAACCAAAATAACTAAGATATCGCATCCTACGCTACATAAAACAATGAAAATGAACAAATTCATGTATAAATTTTAGAAATTAATGCACCTCAAATAAAACTTAAGTACGAGAACAAATGATGATTTCTATTTTACATGATTTTGAAAAAATTTAAATCAAAATTAGTGATTTTTAAAAATTTATATTGTTTTTAAACAAGCACTACATTGTTTTAAGTATAAATAAATACATGTCGTTTTTTAACAAGAAACAACACAAAAAATCAATTAAACAAAATATGTTTAGGCGAAATTGTAAACTAATGAGATTTTTTCACTAAAATTTCGTACTTTTGGGATTTTTTTTTACAAATTTAGTTAGGAATTTTTAAATGGATTGACTAATAACTTGTGGGAAATTGTTTTTTGGTCAACACTTATAAAAAAAAAACTTAAATATTTGGGCTCACAGGCCTTAAGCTAAATTCTGGTGGGTTCGCAGGCCTAGAGGTTCTCCTTTGCCACATTCTAAAATATTTGGGCCGGGCCACAATCTATTAACTCGAGTTCGTCCTAGCTGCTTCTTGTTGTCGACGGCTCCCACGGGGCTTCGGTAGAGACGGTGAAGGATCCGCGGCTGGTCGATGGGGATGGCCTCTGGGTGAGTCTCGGCGAAGCTAGATCTTGAGGGATGGAAGGAGAAACCGGGATCTTGTCCCGATCGGATATCCAGAGAAGACACAGAGGCGCTTTGCCGTTTGATGGCATTTGTGGCCATCCTTGAAAAGGAGGCGGGTCTACGGAATCGCAGGAAGGTCATAAAGCCCGGAGGTTCTTCGCGGTCGTGGCCCGAGAAGGTTAATCGGAAGACATGTACTCGATGCATGTTGGGATCTTCACGCCGATGCGCCGTGAGAGTTTTACGTTGAAAGTTGCTCCGGTGAAAAACACCGGCTTGAGGTCCTTCATTGGCTTGAGACACCGTGAGAGAGTTGATGTATGATGTCCCTCGGGGACGTCCGAACTCAGCTTGCGCAGGGACAACGGTGCGAGATCTTCCGAAGTTCAACAGTGAGACGGAGAGGCAGAAAGTTCTTCCTCCGGGGCTTGTGAAGTGGCTTGGACCGGCGGATAGTCCGAGTAGATCTAAGAAACAGAGCCATCGACGAGCTGAGAACCAGGATGAAAAAGCAGGTTGCGAATCGCCTGTGATGGTAGCAGCGGTGGCCAGAGAGATAAAAAAAGAAAAAAAGAAAAAAAGAAAAAAAGATAAAAAGAAAAGTTTTCCAGAGAAGACTTCTCAGATTTCGGATATTGTGCCAGAGAGAGAAAAAAAAAAAGTTTTCGAGAGAAGGTTTGGTTTTGAGGAATTTTTTATTAAAATATCTGGGGTTTTTCTTTAATAATTTCGTTGAGAGTTTTAAAGTGAATCGGTCGATACTTTAAGATTTTTTTCATTAAAAAATCTCAGCATTTAACAAAATTAAAAAATCAATAAATTGAATACACTAAAATTTAATAGAATCCTCAAATATAAAATTGAATTACGTAAGAATTATATGGAAACTTAAATATCTTTTTTAAAATTAATTAATTCAATAACCCCACCCCCAAAATGTAACTTCCATCATTTATCATCCTATAAATAATTATTCTCACATCCTCCTCCACCATATCTGAAATCCTAAATATTTTTGTTGCTTTTTAAAATATTTTTGCATAGGTTGAAAACTAAGTTGAGATATCATTGTAAGTGTTTGACTATATATTTTGTTTCTAGAGACTATATGCTATATATCTTTACATTGTTTTCAATTTTTATATGCTATATATCTTTACATTGTTTTCAATTTTTATTTTATTTCTACGTCTTACAATAATATACTTATTTCTTCTTTAATTTTCATATTTTAAATTTAGAATTGCATATGTATAATAAAATTTTGATGGCTATAACAAAATTTTTTACCGATGCAGATTTTAAATTATTATTTCTAACTACCGGGATAGTCAAAATCTTCATTATTTACTTTGGATGTTTGATTATTTTCTTACACTTTCATGTACATATATATATATATTAAATATGCAATATTTTAACGAAATAAATTTTGTAATATATTTAATAAATAAATTTTTCTCAACTCTTTCTTGTCAAAGAAAATTTTGTAATACGTTTTTTAAAAATTTACTCATCATTACATGTAGTTTTTGTGATCCAACATATAATTATATGAAAATCATTATAATGTTTATTTTATTCAAATTTTTTTGTTTAAGATATTTTCTAAAACAATAATAATTTAATTAAAACAATTTGATAATTCAATCTAACGTTTAATTTCAAAAAAAAGATTAAATCATTAGAATGAGACCTAATACTATAACTTAAACTGAGTGAAATATAAAATAGATAAATATAAAAGATTATCTTTGGGATTATTTTCAAAAGCTTTTAGATTGTATAGTTCATATGATTTTATAAGCAAACATATTTCAGTTGTCAGTAACAAAATAATTTGGAATTGAATTAATAAATAGCTTATATGTTAGTTTATATATATGAACAAATTAAACTAAATCTTTAAATATGATAGTAAAATTTCATTATTATCATTAACAGTATTTTATTTAGATGCCCAAAAATATTAAAGAAAAAGGGAAAACGGTCCACAGCCATCCAGTGGCAAAATAACCAGGCGCAAACTACCCGAAAAAACTAGGTCAGTCTAATTGCACATAAACAAAACTATTTGATTTATTTACATCCGAAAACAAAACTATTTGGTCCGTTACCACCCAGCGCGCTTAATGCGTTTTAATCAGATGAAATCGCATTTAAAAACCCAGTTAATTAAAACCAAATCCGGTTTTAATTAAAAACCCAAAAAAAGACCAAAAAAAAGTCTGAAGACAAACAAACTCTTCCCATTGGCTCTTCTCTGCTTCAGTTCTCTCCCTTCTCTCTTGTGAAAAGAATCAATTCCCCAATATCATCAACGATGATTCTTCTTCTATCACTAGTCTCTAAAGATCTTCCAAATAACCTCGACGATAAATAAACAGCTAAGCCTAAAACGACAAATGAATGCCTCGCTGGTGGAAATTGAAGTCGTAAGAGCTACGGCGGAGCATAAATGGAGACACGGTGGTTGTTAGGGGATGCCTTGTCGGTGGAAATGAAGAAAATTGGAAGAAGAGGACGACAAATACATCTTTGTTTAAGATCAATTCGTCGAAGAAAAGTTCAAAAGTATCAAGCACAACCTTCGTCCTTCTCTTTATCTACCTCCTATCGATCAACCTCTCTCCACCGCCGAATTCACGCTTTCTCTCCTCCGCAAATCCACACCACCAGACACCGCTGGGAAAAACAATGAAGCCTTAACCTATCCTGTTAACTCGAGCTCTGTTGATAACCTCACTTATGGAGAGCTTCGCCGTGGAGTTCGTTCTCTTGCTATATCTCTCCGGGAGCGATTTCGTTGGGGAGATTCGCCGTGGAGTCCGCCTTCGTTGCACATACCAGTCCTTTATTTGGCTTTAATGTCTATCGGTGTTGCGGTTTCACCGGCCAACCCAATCGGATCTGAATTGGAGGTGAGTCATCAAGTCGAAGTTAGCAAACCAGTAATTGCATTCGCGACATCGCAGACGGTATAGCGACATCGCAATCTGTGCACGCACATCGAATTTTTTTTTTTGATTTTATTCTTCTTCTTTCTCGATTTGGGTATGTGGGATTTAGGGTTTTTTCTTTTTGTGTTTTGTTTTATGTTTCTAATTGGATAAGAAGAAGAATTAAAACCGGGTTTGGTTTTAGTAAACTGTATTTTAACACGCTAATTAAACGGATCAGAATGCACAGAATGCGCTGGGTGGTAACGAACCAAATAGTTTCGTTTCCGGGTGTAATCAGATCAAATAATTTCGTTTATGTGCAATTAGACCGACCTAGTTTTTTCGGGTGGTTTGCGTCTGGTTATTTTGCTACTGGGTGGTTATGGACCGTTTTCCCAAACAAAAACTTTTAATGGAAGAAAATGGTATTAAATTGAAAGCTTAGGAATGTTCCATCCGTTTTGAACTCAAAATTCTATTAAGATTCAAGAAAAGATCGGAAAAACAAATTTTTCAAATTCAGTTGGGCAGAATTCAGACCCTAAATTTCGAGTTCTTAATCTGAGTCGCTAATCAAAGCATTTACTTTAATTTTTGGGAGTCCAAATTAAGTAAAATGCCTGTAAAGAGAAAGAAAGAAGAGTCTCTTATATCATCTCATAGGAGAAAACAAATAGTTTAAGTATAAATTAATCTTGGATCTCTCTTGTTAACAACTTACTTTTAATCCACTTGATTGCAACATGTGTGTGTGCGCTCTTTTATCCGGCAATACCAAAGGCCATTACATATTCTAAATTAAAACTAAAAAAATGACATAATCTTAATAAAAACGTAATTTTCTTAAGAACTTCTTTGATAACTTAATGTTGACAGTCACAAAGAGAGAATACAAATAAAACTTGCATCAAATAGAAAGCTTTTCAGCTGACTTGAGGACTAACGTAAGCAAACAGGTTTAGCACCTGTAACTTTTAATCATCTTCTAAAAGACACAGAGCATCAAATTTGTTAACGCTCTCAAATGTACGGCGATCTTGTTCTAGGTGAGCAACGGTCCTCCTCACTTGATGATCTTCTCTAGAAGATGTTGATGTGCTCTGTCCTGGTGGGCTTATAGATGCTGCAGCATATGTTGTCTTCATAACATCAAACCTAAGATCCTCTACATGGTTTACAAAGTAGTAAACTATATGATCGCTAAACCATTCTTCCTCTTCTCCAACACCTTGGATTTCAACACTTAAGAGAGCTTTCGGGATTGAAGTAGAAAACATAAAACGGTTTACATGTCTTCTTCTTCGCCAAAACAATTTCACCTGAACCAGTCACCCCAACAACGGAAAGATTCTAACGATTTTATTCTCAGCCCTCAAAGTGTAGGCATATGTCGTCCATTCCCGTTTCTCGACATCCTCTAGAATCCACATACTCAATTCATGGGGGAATCCACCATCATCAGTATACTTCCAATTAATCGCACCTAATTTTCCCTTATAGTTTATCAATTTACGAAAGCTGTCTAAGTCATGAGGATATTCATATAGAAACTTGAATTTCTCAGACCTAACATCAAAGCAACCTATCACAGCATCCTCTTCATCAGGGTCAGCAGCTATGTTTTAATACAAAACCCCATTGATGCATATATTTTCCCAACGAGGACCACAGGTTAAGGGACATATGATCTCCCTCCACCTCACATTTTCAGTTCCTAATGTCATAATCTGATAAACCAATTCATCATCGACTCTTTTGTTGAAGATCAATACCTTGAATTGCATGCCAATCGGATCGGACCCTAAAAAGCCATCTTTGTACTTTGTTCTCAGGTCAGGTGGTAAGATCGCACACTGTCCCGTGCTAGGGTTACATATCACACGCACTTCATCGTCATACTCCTTATAGATCCGCATATAGATCAAACCAGAAGCATAGCTACAATGATAGTATTTTCGGACAACTTCGATTTCAACTTCTCTCTTTGTACTTGAATTGGCCCTCGAATCGATAGGGCTCTGATACCATGTTGGACTTTGTCTTTAGCCGTTGAGTGTTCAGTTTCGTTTCTTATCGTTACGTCTTTCTCCGGTTACTTGTGTAACACTCAACACAAGATCGTAAAGACGTAAGATGCTTAAAATGAAAAAACACACGCACACGCCTTTTATTAATTGAGAATTTGTGTTACACAAAGACTACTTACAATACTTGACTCTATCTATATTTATACATGTGAAAGGGTACGAGTGTATGAACGGACACATCGTTACGAATGAAGACAAACTTTCATTCGTGACTTTAAGTTTAGTAACTGTTTTAGTAACTAACTTATGTAAATGTGACATATACTTAAACATAATACTTTGTATTATACGATATTTGATTATACTTCAACATGTGCTAGTGCCTTTAGAGAACTTGGTATGAAAATCGGCGGCTACTACAAGAGACGACTTACCACTATGATTCTGAGGCTGAGGAGACGAGAAGAAGCTCCACTCACCGCCTTGTTCGACACCAATTAAGAGACGTGGATTAGATGAGGACCTGGTGTGGAACAACTTGGTGAAATCTTGACGGCAAATAATGGACTTCCATAGCTTCGACACGCAGCGAAACCTAGCAAATCGACTTTGAAGGCAATCATGAGATTATCTCAGGAATGAGATCCATCGGGATGGAATCTGAGTTTACTCCTCTATTCATCATCATGATCGTCGTATTTGGTTATCGGACGCAGAGAGGGATATGAATAAAATCTGAGTTCGACCTAATTATATTTCATTCATGGTGGGCGCTAATCTAGTATTTAGGGTTAAGGCCCGTCTCTGATTAATCTAAATATTAGAAAAACATATATATATATATATATTATATGTATATATATGTACGAATTGCCATGTTTTGTCAAGTGATATTCAGATATTAGGCATCACATCGTCTACGACGTTTACATGTGAATACTATTCTTAGATATTTATGACTTTTTCTATATAATTCTCAAATATGTAATGATTAATGTACACAAGAAAAATTTATTATCACAAAATATATCTTATTTATTCGATTAAGCAAGAGAAAACTGAAAAGTAATATCCACATAAACAAAGAGTAATCGTATCATTGGGATTACAACTCACATGACACCTTTCCTTTACTGAAAACCATGTGACTCTACAACCTGCGGCAAAAAAACTTCATGATGTAACGCAGTCTGAGAATTTTTTTCAGGAAATAAACGTTTTACCTCAACAGTTCGAATTATTGCGATATTTATCAATTATCACTACAAAATCAAATATTATAAATAAAAAAATTTCATGTACATTTTTTGGTTATTTGTTTCACACATGAAATATGAAATTTATCTGGTGTAACAACTAAGAAGACAGTGGAAGCAAATTTCATTGGCATTTTCTCCCACGTTTAACTGGTAGAGAATTTTATTTCAAAAGATAAAGATAGCAGTATAATAAAAAACCTCTCTCTCTCTCAAAACTCTCCTCATCGAGAAAACTCCGACCAATATCCCGATACCTCTCCGGCGTTTCGGCTCCGGCCGACGTCGTGAGAGGGTTTTGCTGTTTTATTTCTTTAGTTAACTAATATAGTCTTTCTTCTAAGATTGTCGTCGATTTCAAATTCTTTCTCCGGTGACCAAGTTCAGAGGATGCTTTCGGCCTACGGTCGTGTCTCCAAGAGTCCCGCTGGTGGCGCTTTGGTTTTCTCCTTCTGAAGAAAGTACCCTATTGTTTTCAGATTTTCTCATATCTAAAATTGCTTCGCGGCGGTTGTGTCGTGTTTCTTGGGCTTCGCTCATTTCGTTTTATACTTGGTTCCTGGAGAGGGTTTCGAGAAGCGAAGGAGGCAGCACCTGCGTGGATCGTGGCGAAGACGGACGGGCTTCTGAGTTCTGGATCTGCTCTCGCTGGATTTATCATTTGCAAGTGTTTTGAGGACAACATCTCGATGGTTTCAGGTGGTCTCTTATGGTGTTTCTCTATAATATCTCTATGCCGCGTTTCAAGGCTTCTTTGTCTCTGTCTCCTTTCCAGCAGCAAATTCCGGTGATTAAGTTTCCGCTTAAAGAGGAGGTTCCTTCGACGGGTAAGGTGTAGGGAAGATTTGTTGGCGGGGTGAGCCGAATTTCCATCCAGCTGGTGACTTCTCTCGGCCGTGGGTCGCTGTCTTCTTTCTCCCGTTCGGACTGGCAAAGCTTCTTCCCGGCTTCTCTATTCTTTTGTTTTCGTTAGGATTGTGTTAGGCTGTCTGGCTCTTTGCTCGTTGGATTAGGATTAGTTGTTCTAATCTTTGCTTCTTGTTTTGTTCGGTCATCGTTAGTTCCGTTCTAGGTTTTGTCGATCTTGTTTGGGATGTTTTGGTGAGTGATGGGGAGGTATTTCTACCTCTCACCAGGTTTCACCTGAGTTTTCTCGAGAGTTTAACCCGATGTGCACAGTCAATGCAATTGTAGTACAAACGGGATCGATCTACCGAGATTGAGAATAACACACAGAAAATACAAGTCTAAATCTAATCTAAGCATAATAATAGGTGCGGAATTCATTTTTAAGACTAAGATGCATAAAGATAAATAACATAAACTAAATAAAATTCTAAATAACATAAATTAAATAAAGCATAATTAAATTGCATCAAAATAAAGTACTGGAATTATATTGTATAAATAAATTACTGAAAATAAATTACATAAAATAAATAACATAAAATAGAAGTGCATAAAATAAATTGCAGAAATATAAATAACATAAATAAATAAACATAAATAAAATAACATAGATAAATTACTAAATTGATTATATACAGTTAATTGGGTGATAGTCGATTGATTAGGTAATTTAAATTGTAGGATTCATGTTCTACCTTTTATGTTTGTGTTTGTCAATCTAGGGATATCGATTATAGACTAGTCCACTCTCGTGATATGTTAGTCATTGTGCCCGACCCAATCTCGTGACGACTTTCACGCATTGCGCACATTCCCATCATCGATTACTAAGTATTCATAAACTTTCGTCGGACTGTCAATCAAACAGCCTTGTATTTTCAGTAATACGAAGTGATTGATAGATTTATTTCCGAAACAAAACCCACTCTCGTGGTGAAGTGTTTCTAAGATTTTAATCTAACTTAGCTAGGGCTAGATCAATGATTAACTCTACCAAACAATAAACTCGACCATAACTAATACTCCATAATATTCAGATCTGAAGTTTTAACCCACTCTCGTGGTGCTAAAGGCTTCTATTCGTATAATCTCACCTTCTGGTTCGGTTATAACCTTAAACACATCCCATAGGACATAACTTAGCATTAAGATTGAATATTAGAGTAGCTAGATCGGTCAAAAATAATCGGACATATTGAATCCTAAATCTTCGATCTCATCATCGACCACCATCCTAATGGTGTAAAGGATCTACTGTCTTATCTCTCCGAGGATGATGGTAGAGATAAGGAATAAGATCATAAAAAATAAACAATAAACTAAAATAAACTAAGAACAGAATGAATCAAAGCGTAAATAAAAACATAAACATAAAAGAAGAAGTAAAGAAGAACTATTTTATTGATATGAAAGTGGAGGCACAAAAGGTCTAAGAGAATTGGTGTCTTATGAGGGAGGACGAACTGTGCTTATATAGGCTCGAAAATAGGGCTCCCCTAATGTCTTAGAAACTTAAACAAAGGAAACAAATCACAAACATTAAAGGAGATAGAGCCATTGCATTTAATTAGCAAAATTTGTCCAAATAAGGCAAGTTGTGAGGTGTCTTGATTCTTGATAGCTTGGACAGGAAGGAGTGGCACCTAGGAAGCTTCTGGAAGGTCTGAAGAGTCTTAAAGTCGTGACAAGAAGTTTGGGGAAAGATCCCTTGTGAATTGAAATTGCAAGGTGGCAAACAAGGCAAGTGTAGGATCTTCCGGTTTAGAACTTTAATAACTTTCTGGTCTGATCTTGGATTGGTAAGATTCCAATTCGTGGAGCTTTCAAATTGAATCAAGATTCCATAGCAAGTTGGTTTGTAGCTTAATTCTTTTTCATTCGACTATAAGCCTCCAAACAGTACAGACAGGTCAAAACGTCAAATTTTGAGTTTCTTCTGTCGGGGCCAGCATCGACCACGTATGGTCGATTCTCATGTTGGGGAAGCACATCGACCATGGTTGGTTGATGCCCTGGTTGATGGTCTTTGTCACGGCTAAGCATCGACCCCTCAAGGTCGATGCTATGGTCAATGCCTCATTTGTGAAGCTTCTTAGGAAGCTTTCCGTGATGTTTTTGCCCCGAACAACTAGCTTCAAATTCCGTGTGGCTTCTCAAGTTCCCAAAATACTCTAGAAACACATGTTTTGCTCCAAGTACTTATAAACACATAAACATATGCAAATACAATAAAATAGTCCTAAATGCTAACTAGAATGCATAATATTAGTCTATATGAATATGTAAAAACATGTAAATATGAACTCTATCAGTAAGTTAGGTGTTTTGGAGATGGTGTTAGTACAACCTAGCTCTTAGCACTTCTCGAATCCCCTTCATACTGTTGGGTTTGTGTTGCCTTTGTCTCTTAGGTGCGTTAGGGTTCCCTCCATCTCCGCTTCGAGTGTTTCCGGTTAGCCTAAGGGGAGATTTTCCGGTCCTTTTTGAAGTGTTAGGCTTTAAGTTTGGTTTCTCTTTAGCTTTTAGATCGTTGGTCGGACCCTTTGGGAAGGAACTATCTCCAACTCTTTCCGATCTCTCCTTGCTCCCATCTCTTCTCATTAATTTTTCCTAGACAATTAGTCTTTCTTGTTGGAGACTTTATTAGTATTATCGCTTAGATTCGTTTTTGTGATTTTGGTTACGTTACAAATTAGACCGATCCCGTGTATCTCTAGGTTTTTTAAATTTTTTTTGGCTTGGAAGTAAACCTGACGGTTATATGTAATGTGTAATCGACTCTATTATTTTTAATAATATTTACATTTTATCAAAAAAAAAAAAAAAAGATAGCAGTATTTAAGGTTGTTTTGAAATTCTTTTAAAGATTAATTCTCAGTATTGTTTTGGTGATTTTTTTGGTCGTGTAGGTTGTCAACTACAAGTAAAGTCTCATGCGCAACAACAGATATGTTAGAGCTGGGAAAACACGATTGTGGGATGTTTTCGGACGGGTCTCTAACGCTCAAATCAGAAAGAGAAAAAAATAACGGGGAGAAAGACTACGAGGTGAGACGTGGAGAGAGATGAAGGAGAGATGTCAGAAATCAAACTGAGGTAAAACTTCCATAACACAAGAGAAACGCATAAAGTATGGAACCTTAACCTAAATTCAGAATAACCCATCAAAAAGATACAACAATTCGAGTGGGCAAGATATGCTAGCAGCATGAGTTACCCATTTCGAACCAAAATTTAAGAAAGCATAAAAAGCCGTTCACTTTCTCCATTGCCAAGCCACTTATAAACCATAAACCACTGAATTGGATATAATCGTGATTATCAAATTGAGTAACAAGTTATCTACATTTATGGTGTCGTCGTCTCTCATAGATCAAAATGGTTTCTCCATTAGAAAAGCTCGTGTTTTTGGCCTCTTCATCCATATGTTGGGCCTTTGGGGTAAGATACGGGCTTAATATGGGCTTAAAAGAAAAAGTGTAATCTAGCTCTTTTATTTTGTTCGTGTGAGTAAGCACAGCTCAGCTCTCCTAACGTATTTACAATTCCAACCGACAGAACTTAAGGAGAAAGGGGAATCTCTGCCCTTGAATTACTCACCATCACGATCCTCTCTAATGGCTTCTTCGCCGTCTTCTTCGCCTAGCACCTGGAAATACCGCGTCTTCACTAGCTTCCATGGACCAGATGTCCGTAAAACATTTATCAGTCATTTACGTAAACAGTTTAATAGTAACGGGATTACAATGTTCGATGACCAAGGGATCGAGAGAAGCCAAATGATTGCTCCTGCACTCACTCAAGCGATTAGAGAATCTAGGATCTCGATCGTAGTCCTCTCAAAGAACTATTCTTCTTCTAGCTGGTGTTTGGATGAGCTGTTCGAGATTCTAAAGTGCAAAAAAGAGTCAGGGCAAAGAGTGATGACGGTCTTACACGGAGTAGATCCATCTCATGTGCGCAAACAGATAGGAGACTTTGGGATCGCTTTCAACGAAATTTGTGCTCGTAAAACAGAGGAGGAGAGGCGAATATGGAGCCAAGCTTTGAACTATGCGGGCAACATTGTCGGAGAACACTTGTAACACCCCAGAATCTAGAAATTTGGTGGTGCATAAGCAGAGCTTAAAAAATTGATTTGGCTACCTATGTCACCAAAGTGCACTTATCTTTTCAGTTAATCATCCCGAGAGAACTCCAGAGTTAAGCGTGTTTGAGCTGGAGCATGGATGACCTATCGGGAAGTGATTTCCGATACCGTGTAAGTAAAGACAAAACATGGGAAAAGATCACGTGGTGATTTGTAGGATCGGTAAACAAGTCTTTAAAGCCTCCAGAAGTAATGAACCGGTCGTCGGGATGAGCGTGGAGCCCATGGGCGAGAGTGGGCATGGGACCACGGACGGGGGCGGTCGAGGTGTTATAATTTCGTATCATAGCCGAACCTAGACAAACGTGGAGTCAAAAGGGCTCACGCTGTTCAGGGTGACGGTCTTGCTGCGCAACAAGGACGTTGCGATCTGTTAGTAGGAGTGATTGTTACACCCCAGAATTTGGAAATTTGGTGGTGCATGAGCAGAGTTTAAAATAATTGATTTGTCTACCTATGTCACCAAAGTGCACTTATTTTTTCGGTTAACTATTCCGAGAGAACTCCAGAGTTAAGCAAGTTTGAGCTGGAGCACTTCCTAAACTGGTTTGTCTCTAATTCACTATAGTTTGTTTTCTTGTGTTTTAACGTGTAAGTTCTAACCCAAGAGTTTAAAATCAAATGGTATTCTAAGTCAATTAGGAAGAATTTTGGTCAACAAGATTTGAATTGAAATGATTAGGGAAATTTTTTGTTTACTGAGTTTCATAATTTCATGTTGTATAGATATTACAAATACATACTAGGGAACTGGGAACAGAGGAATGTTATCTCTATGGGGTTTTTTTCTTATGAAAAATGCTTTTGTTCTCTCTTTTTTTTGGTCAGGGACAATGAAGCGCTAATGATTGAGAAGATTGCAAAAGACGTTTTAGATAAACTGAATGCTACACCGTCTAGGGATTTTGATGGCATGGTGGGACTTGAAACTCATTTGAGAGAAATGGAGTGTTTGCTAGATTTAGATAATGTTGAGTTAAGATTGTTGCAATCTCTGGTCCTGCTGGGATTAGTAAGACTATCATTGCCAGAACTTTACAGGTCTACTCTCTAATAGGTTTCAATTTAGTTGTTTTGTCAACAACCTTAGGGGAAGCTATCATAGTGGTTTTGATGAGTATGGTTTGAAGCTGCATTTACAAGAACAATTTCTTTTTAAGGTTTTGAACCACAGCGGAATGAGAATATGCCATTTAGGTGCGATAAAAGAATATCTATGAGACCAGAGAGTGCTCATCATTCTTGATGATGTGAACAATCTAAAGCAATTGGAGGCTTTGGCAAATGAAACATGGTTTGGTCCTGGAAGTAGGATTGTAGTTACCACAGAAAACAAAGAGCTTTTGCAGCAACATGGTATTACTAATACCTACCATGTGGGGTTTCCATCTGATCAAGAAGCTCTCAAGATCTTGTGTATATATGCTTTTAAACAATGCTCTCCATGTCATGGTTTTAAAGAGCTTTCAAAAAAAGTAACAGAGCTTTGTGGTAAGCTTCCGTTGGGTCTTTGTGTCGTGGGTTCATCTTTACATGGGATGAAGGAAAACGAATGGGAACATGTGGTGAGCAGGCTAGAAACTATTCTTGATCGAGATATCGAGGACATACTAAGAGTTGGCTATGAAAGTTTAGATGAGAATGGGCAAACGCTATTTCTTCACATTGCACTCTTCCTCAAACGATATAAATGTTGATCTTTGTGAAAACCATGTTCGCTGGCAGTGACTTGGATGTCAATTACGGGTTGAAAATCCTTGGAAACAGATCTCTCATAGAGATTGAGATATCTACATATGGGAATCAAATAGTGATGCACAGGTTACTACAACAAGTGGGTGAAAAAGCCATTCATAAACAAGAACCTTGGAAACGCCAAATCTTAATAGATGCTCATGGAATTTGTGATGTTCTTGAAGATGCCAAAGTAAGTTATTTCCCTTATATTTATTATATTCTTTGTTCATTATTTATCACTTAAACTTAGGCATTTGGTGAAGATAAGCAAATCCTACCTATTGTGCTAACAATTTCCTATTTTTTGGAGTAATGGTTTAGGGTACAAGAGTTGTGTCCGACATATCATTTGATATATCTAATATCGATGAAGTTTTATATCTAATATCGATGAACTTTCTATGAGCGAGAGAGCTTTTAAAAAGAATGCTCAATCTTCGATTCTTGAGAGTCTATAAAATTAGAGATGATGGAAATTATAGAATGCATATACCTGAAGAGATGGAGTTTCTACGTCGTCTAAGATTACTAGATTGGGAGGCATACCCAAGCAAGAGTCTTCCTTCTACTTTTCATCCTAATTTTCTTGTAGAACTTGATCTGGAGAATAGCCAGCTCAAAAAGCTTTGGGGAGGAATCCATGTTGGTGTTGTACTTTCTCTCTCTGTTATCGTGTGGGTTTCAAACATATTCAGCCCCTTACAAATCTCAAGATTATGGATTTGTCAAGGTCTCGACATTTGAAGGAACTAACTACAGTTATTGTCGATGAAGAAATGCATAAACCTAGAAGTCATTCCAGCTCACATGAACTTGGCATCCCTTGAATACGTCATTATGAGAGGATGTTCAAGATTGAGAAAATTTCCAGTTATGTCAACGAACATCAAAGGATATAATGGATGAAGATGTGCCCCCATCAATCAGGCTTTGCTCTCGTCTCGAGTTTGTTTTTCTAAACCAAAGCGGCAGTGGAAAGCTCAAGGGATTAACACATCTCCCCAAGAGTGTCAGACATCTACACCTAAGTTATTATGATATTGTAAGAATTCCAGATTGCATCAAAGCTCTTGATCAGCTAGAAAGTCTTAATCTAGGTCACTGCAGAAGACTCACATAATTGCCAGAGCTCCCTGGTTCGCTCAAATTCCTTAACGCAAAAAATTGTGAATCACTAGAGACCGTGTTTTTCCCTTTGAGCACTCCAAAGGGCGAATTCAATTTCACTAACTGCTTCAAATTGTGATATATCATGGTTTTTACCCATTTTTAGCCATGATATAAGTTGTTTTATCGAGTCTTTCTAGTGTTTTTTGTATCGTTCTGGAGTCTTTTCAGGTCTTAACACGTTTGGGACGAAATTGGAGATTTTGGAACCATTTGGAGTTTTTTGGAGCAAACCGAAGAAAGTACCCGTTTTGAAGCCTGAGTATCCATCGACACCACCCCGGTATCGATCGATACCGACGTAACTGACGCGGAGATAGAGAGATATCCAAGGAAGAGAATTTTCACCATAAGAAACCCAATACTTTCCCTTATTTACAAAGAGACCCAGCTCGTGTTTTTAGACCTATTTAAGCAAACTTTTAGTCATTAGGTTGGGGGGCAGACTTACTTTTCACGATTATTCTTGAGCCACCATTGAGATTTGAGAGCTTTTGTGAGGGAGACGGATCCAAGACTTTGTTCATCATAGAGAAGATCCCGAACCCTTGTTTTTATTCTTTTGTTATATTTAATTTTATGATCTATTCAGTTATGTCTTGTTTTTCATCAATCATGTCTGAGTAGTCTCATTTTAGGTTTAGGGTTTTCTCATATGGATTTCTCTGATTTATGATGATTGATTTGTTAGGGTTCATAACCTGAATAGTTCTTCACCATAGGTTGTTCTCAAAGCTATTTCTAGTCTGATCACCTAGAACATAGAACTTAGATTAATCGATTAGGCACGACAGTGCAATTGAGTAATCTGATAAAACCTAGGGTGAGTAATTCGATTATCTGCAAAGAAATTTGGTTTAATCGAATTGTGAACATATCAAACTTGAATTAATTGCTGGTTTAATTTGTAGGATTTGCAAAGAGATTTGGAATTCTAGATTTTAGACTTAGTTAGTTTTCGCAACGACAGTTGGTTGACTATATTATCGTGTTTGAGTTCAAGAACGGCCCTTAATTGAATTGAACTTTAACTGATTAATTGTTATTTATCATTGATTTCCTGAGAGTTACCCTGAGCCTAATCCTTCCCTGAATTGAATTAAAACAATCATATTTCCATCACCTATTTTACTGTTTAACTGTAATTTGCTTAGCTTAATCCTCACTAAGTTATTTATTGTGTGATTTTCGAGCCAGGGGAAGTTCCTTGTGTGCCTGCAGAATTCGATAATCGAGCCAGGGGAAGTTCCTTGACCATTGTTCTGGATGGTAACAATGGCTTTGTATTTTGCGTGGTGTTTTCCTCTTACCACCTATTCCCACGAAATGGTTATTACGTTATATCGTGGCGTCGTATCATAGCTCAAGATGATGGCTATCCAGTTGAGGGCATGGTCTATTTCGTGGGCTATTTCAACACAATTCATACTGAACATTTATTTATATTTCACCATCGCTTTCAAGAATTCTACCGACCTGAAGTTAACAGAGAGATGATGTTCGAATTCAGCAGCGAATGCCAGTATTTCGAAATTATTGCATGTGGTGCCAAGATCTTGACCCAAGAAGAGAGCATCGAATGGAGCTATGAATCTGGATCAGACCAAGCCTCTGAAGACGACATTGAGTTTGAATCCAGCGAAGAAGCTTTTGAAGACAACACCGAATACGGTGACCCTACAAGTATCGATGGCGTAAAACAGATAGATTGTTGGAGTTGGCTCTTCTGCTTTGGTCTCTCCGATTTTTGTAAGCAACGTCGGAAGCTTTGTTTAGAAGATGAAGACGATAGGAAGAAGCCGGAAGCTGATTGACGTGGCCATTCTTCCAATTCACGTGAACTGAAAACATATGGGCTTATTATGAGCCTCAAAGCCATTTATGTGTAAGCCCAACTTCAAAAGCCACTTATATATATAAAAAAAATTATTTACAATTATAGATTTTTTTTGACATACTTAGCTACTCAATTTTTTAAGGCAACATATATATATATATATATATAACACTAAACATTATTATACTAACTAAAAAAAGAAGGTTTACAATATAAAAAATATAGATAATCTTTAAATCTTATTGTATATCTAAATAAAAGAAATATAGATATATACTTAATAATACATTTTAAATTCTACGCAGGACGTGGATACATCACCTAGTGTATAGTTATTCGAAATCACTTGTACTATTTTTTTGACATTAGCTGTTTACGTGTTCAAATCACAAAATGCCTTCCTTACTTGGAACATAGTCATCAAAAATAATGTGATCTATTTCAAGCGTGGAATATAAGAATACAAAAGGAATACATTCTATGTTCTACTCTATAGGAATCAAGAAACCATCTATTTTCTCATGTTGGGAACGATCGATCATTTGTAGTCATATAGACCGATCCAGAGGTGGGATCGAGCGATCCGCGAAAAAAAAAAAAAAAAAAAAAAAGAGTCTTTCGCTTTTGAGGGTAGGTCTTTTCATCTACGCAGGGCGTGAATATATCACCTAGTGTATAGTTATTCGAAATCACTTGTACTATTTTTTTGACATTAGCTGTTTACGTGTTCAAATCACAAAATGCCTTCCTTACTTGGAACATAGTCATCAAGAATAATGTGATCTATCTCAAGCGTGGAATCTAGGGATACAAAAGGAAATGCATTCTATGTTCTACTCTATAGGAATCAAGAAACCATCTATTTTCTCCTGTAGTTATTCTACGAAGGTGTGGCGAAATGTGACATTTGCGCTGCTTGGAGTAGACTATATGTTACAATGGGCACAACTTATACCCATTCTTCAAAATGAAAAGTTTCCGAGAACTAGGCTATTTCATATTCGATACGTTTTTCATGCTATTGTCTATCATATTTGGCGTGAGAGGAATGGTCGAAGGCATGTCACCAAATAATAGAAATTTTATTTTACCTGGTAAAAACTCAAATGGTAAAGACGATAACGTGTTATAAAACTATAATGAAAAGAAATTTATATATGTATAACTCTTAGATAAATATATGTGCATAATCATATACACTACTCTAAACAAAGAGAGATCAAAAGTATTAGAAATGAGAAACAACACTTCCTTTCACTTTGTAACTTCTCTATTATCCTTCTTTAATCGTACAACAACATAAATATATAGGGGACTTAGAGATAGGATAAGCTAAACTTAGGATAAGTTACAATTAGTTAGGATATAAGTAATAGTAAAAAAAATAAGGTGGATATATATGTACATAATTATCTAAATACTAAGTGATGGATAATCATCGATTTTATAACAAAAACTAATTATAACAAAAATATATAAGTTATTTAAGTTTTGAAAATGTCAATTGTTAGAGTCTTAGAGATAAACCAGGCTAGGGCTGTCAAGCGGATCGATCCGCGACCTACGATACGTCAATTCGCATAATCCGCATAACCCGCAAGAAATATCACAACCCGCACCGTCCCGCATAATTTGCGGGCTTTTAAATCTGACTAGCATCCGCACCCGCAAAAACCATGGACCCCACGGGCCAATCTGCATAGAAAAAATTACTTGGAGAAATTTTGCAAATGTAAAATAAGTTGAGGAAAAAAATTATAAAATTTTTTAAAATTAGAGTAAATAATGTAAAATTCTATAAAATATGGGAAAACTGCAAAAGAAAATACGATCAATATTGACAGGCCTATACCAGGCCCGGCCCGGATCCTCCCCTATAATTGTAAAGTGTTTATTACATTATGGTGCATTAATTTAAAGTGGTTCTGTTGTACGAACACATACACAAGTAAAATTTTGTGTTTGAAACAGTTGAAACCATAGTTACAAATTACAACACAATATGGCCCTCTTTATTTGCCAAAGGCCAAAAGTTGCAGAACCTGTGAAATAGTCTTTAGTTTGTCCTTGCATTGTCCTAAACCTTATATTTTCGAGGTTATGCGGCTTACGGTCGCTTCTATAGATCCATGAGGTTCATCGGTTGGCAGGTACACATCATCTTTAAACTGCAAAAGTAATTTTATTAGAAACCATATGTATTTTAGCATATTATTATTAGTGTTTACGATGGTTTGTTTCGTGGTGTCATCATAAAAGGCAACATCACATAGAGATTCGTACCTTCACCATTGAAGGGTCTTCCTTGGTTGAAAGGTTTACAGGTAGAAAGTGAATATTTGGCATTTTCAGGTGAATCGATGATACATCAGTGAACCTGTTCATGTTAATAAGAACTTAATCATGCTAAGAATCACATAATCACATAAAAGCGAAGAGATTATAGACAGATATGCTGATACCTTCTCAGTACAGCACTTCCCATAAGATAGAGAGTGCGTTGGACAGAAGGGCTATACACACCAGTTTCTGAAGGACCAAAGAAAGTCTCCATCAGAACTTTCTTTATGTCCATGAAGTTCTCGCTGAAGTAGAGTCCTTTTGTTGGGATGCTTGCAACTGAATCATAGGAGTACCTGCCACCATTAACGTGTATTTCGGTTTCAAGAATCAATCACAAATAAGAAAGATGTCGCATCACTAATTAACTCCTACCTCCAAGATGCATTCACCTCTGTGGCCAGCATTCTCTCTCGAGTTTCAGGTAGAATGGTGTATTTGTCTCTGACAAACCTCTCAAATCCTGACTGTTAAATTGCATTAAAGCGTTTTTCGTGAACAATCAATCATCAGATCTTGAGTTTTGACATCCATTAGTGTCAACATACTAGTCTTAAGCGCAAAATTTGCTTGTATCTTACAAAGTAGATTGAAAATAATAACATCAATTCTAGATTTTCACTCATTTTTCAGATCGTTCTTCTTTATATTTCCTCTCCATAGAGTTCCTAAGTTAGAGGAGTAGACTTCTATTCTACATAGTGTGGACTGGAAAATATTTTAATAGATTAGAAAAAGGTATGGCTAAGATGTTAAAGAGAGGCACAGAAATAAAGAAGAAATACCAAAAGAGTCCTGCACATGTATTATCCAAAACTCCAGTACTGACACATAAACTGAGACACATATGTATCCTAGCGACAAGAGATCAAATTGGAAAACGCTGGTCGAAAGACCATGGAACACATTTAACTCGCCATTATCCAAAAATATAACAGTGATAACACAGAAAATTCAACACCTTTTTAACAACATATATCTGCAGAAAGATGTTGTATACCTGGGTTGTCTTCAGTAGAGCTAGTCCTTCAATACCAGAAGTTAAGTTTAGTGCACCACAATTTTCTACTCGTGCCTCCGCAGTATGAGTCTCTGATCCAAGCTTGAAACCTTCAACAAATGATTGATTGAGAAAATCATCAAACTATAGCGAATTTCGTTCAAGAAAAAAAAAAGTCAGAAAACCCACCATGTAAATGTGGTTTTCCATCGATGGATACACGCTCCCAGGGCTTCTCAATGATATTTACGATAGCAGTAAAAACCTGGTAAAGCAACAAAGAAAGAGCTTAACCACAGAAAAAACAGCAAAATGAAAAGAAAAAAAAACATAAATTACGTTATTTCAAGACGCATAAGAAACGGTACATCTTTAAGGGTAATTAGCAAAGTGAATATATCCAATTGACTACTATAATATATGGTGATAGTGCATACCTGTGGATAAAATGAGCAAAAGTGTTTCCCAATAAGTACGGCAAATTCCTCCACCGAGAGTCGATCTCCGCATTCCTTGGCTTTCACATAAACCTTCATTCCAACGTAGGAGATTGGTCAAACACACTTCGATGTGAATTCTAGAAATCAGTAGATATAACCATGAATAAGAACAAAGTTGGTGAAACAAATCCTAACCACCAGAAAACGTTGTTCACTACAATGAATCTAAGATCAACAATCCAAGACTAAAACATCCAGAGAAAGATAATCGGTGACTGAAATAGGCAATAACATGAATACGAACAAAGTTGGTGAAACAAGTCCTAACCCAAATATCTCTAGCCTCAAGAGCCAACAAAGTTTTTCATTACGAATCAATATATGAACTAAAATCTAAGACTAAGTAGGACCACAGAAAGATCACAAGTAACTAAAATGGGCAATAAAGAAGACCATGTAATCTATGATCTACAAGTCCAAAGTTGGTGAAACAAGTCCTAACCCGAATATCTACAGCCTCAAAGAGCCAACAAGTTGTTCATTACAAATGAATCTACGATCTACAATTCAAGACTAAGCATAGCCAAAGAAAGATCACAAGCAACTGAAATGGGCAATTAAAAAGTTTTAATCTTTTTTTTTTTACTTACAGTGTTTTTCATGGTATCGGTGGCGACGATATCAGAGTTATCATCACGATGGTAAGAAGAGAGACAGTGAGAGAGAAGACTAATACTAACGTTCCATTCAACAAAGTGATGAGATCCATCATGAGCATGACGCCAAACTCTTCCAACTCTCACTCGAGCCTTCCCATGTCTTTGCTCCAATCTGATCCCATCTGCTTCTTGTGCCATTCCCGTAACAGTAGTATCAACCAAATTGATGATATATGTTCGATCTATTGAACCCACAAAGATAGAAACATAGAGAAACGTAAATGTTTTCGATTCTTCCAAAATCAAGCTTCAAAGACACTCAAAGTGAATCCTTTACTAATCTAACTCCGAAGCAAGTCAAAACACAAGAAGATTCAAAACCCAGAAATCGATTTAGAAATCACTTCGAATTCACACAAAAAGTAACCAAATCGTTTCCCTAACCTCTCCTTAGTCTTCGTGAAAGCTTCGGTCGATCGCGACGAAGAAAGGGTGGGAAAGATTATCTCCGTGAGTGATTGAAGATGAGAGATTGGGTGAGATACAGAGAGATCGACGATGAAGGATTCGATTACGTTAGATCGAAGAAGATGCGTGAGATAGAGTTTGGTTTTGTTCATTTTTCGGTTTACAAATTTAATTCAGATTATTTTCGGTTTGATTTGGTTTTTTTTTTCAACAGTTTTATATTGAAATTAAAACGGGCTGGTAAACCAAACTAAGATACTGAATTTACATAGAACTCATATCGCAATAGTGATGTCGCACTTCCTGCCAAATTATCTGTTTTAGCTTTTAACAGGTGTTAGATATAAGATGTTGATGTCTAGATAAATCTCGAAAACAGGCCATTTTATCGCAGAATTCACAATTTTTACTGACTCTGAAATCTGAGGAAATGAACTTCTTGTTTCTAATGGATAATCAAACAATGCACTGCTCAAATTAGAACTTCCAATTCTGCAAACAAAGATGACAAGTTTCGTTTGGTACTGCTTGAACCTAAAAGAACGTCATAGTCGTCATTTCGCTGATAAACCCATCTCAATCCTGTAAAAGACTTGGAATCCTTCCAAGAGCCATCAATGTAGCTTTTGACATCTACCGCCATCATGTCATTTGTCACAGTACTTATCGGATTGTTGTTTTCCTCCTCTTGAGCCTCGTGAGCCTTGTTCCACATGGTTACCTTATTCTTTGTCAATTGCAAAGTATCCTTAGGATCTATGTTCCTATTGTTGTAAGGTTTGATTTGGTTTTCATAATCGATTTTAATTACTTTGTGATTGTTTGGTTTTTTCTGAACTCATCAACTCATTTTAACCCCACCCATTAAACTAGTAAAAGTAAGCAGAACCAAAATAATTTTAATTGTTTGCTATGAAATTATTCTAACTTATGCATCCAATCACACTTTATGTTTATAGATAAATCCGTTTGAACGTAGATATGGTCAGCTTCTTAGATAGAAAAAAAAAAAAGCAAAAAAGATATAAGACATTGGAGCACATAGTAACAAAGCATATTTTGGAAATAGTAGAAAAACACTTTTCAAAGTCAAAAATCAACTCATCATTGGAAGTATGGAAAATAAGTTATGAAGTAACCCTTCATGTTCATTGTTTTGATTAGGCAAAACTGTTTATGAGATGATTCTATATTTTCATGTAGACATACTGCTGTTTATAACCAAATATGAGATTTTGTCTATGTTTGCGACTTTGCGTGGACTATTGCTGTTTATAACATATCGACTTTTCAAGAGCATCCGCAAAGGTGTTAAAAAACGCGTCTCGTCTCATAAGAAGAATTAAAAAAAAAAAAAATTGTAAAACCCATAAGACGACTCAAAGGAGTGATATTTGTAAGACGTCTCACCGTAACTTTTTATTCTTCTTCCCTTCTTTATCTTTCCTTTTCTTATTCTTATTCTTTCCTTTTTCTCCAATCTCTTCCCTTTTTCTCTGAAATCCTTCGCAACATCATCATCATCATCCATGGCTTCCTCCGATTTCGTTGGAATCCTCTTGCGAATGGAAACCCACTCCTTGACGTCTCTGCCGTCGTCGACCAAGAGTTTCTCAACAAGTAAGCTCAGATCCATCTCTTTCGGAATTGAAATTTTGAAATTAATTCTGGGTGAAATTAATAAAACCTTTACAATATATTTGCTTATGAATCGTAACTTGAGGTGTCTATATTTATATATCATTTATCTGATTATGGATGATTTATCTGTTTGCTAAGAAAATCAGAGAAACTGATATAATTGTTTTACAATATAAAGAAGAGGAATTAAAAAGACAATTTCATGATTAGCCATTTACGAGTTTGAAAGAAGAACATAAATGATTCAAAGTATTTCCGTAAATAAGATAGCTATTGGTTTTCTGTACGTTGTACAAAACTTGGTAAGATTCTATCGGGTTGTTGCTTATCTTAGAACTAGAAAATCTAAATCTAATTTTCTAGTGGAAGCTGGAGATTTGATGACATTAGCGATTGTTCGTAGCATTTTATTGAAACTCATACTAGTCTATTGCCAAGGCCCAAGGGTATTAAGACTTATAAATTCCTGAGAATATTTTTGCTTGCCTGCAGCGCACAAGAAACTTGCCGGTGGTACTTTTAGAAAACATGTTGTCAAGGTGATTAAGCGTGTTGATAAACAAAAAGTGGATGAGCTTATGGATGCTTATCTAGGTCTTTTATCTGAAACTGATGTATTATTTCTCTCTTTTTTTTTCCGTGTATTTTCTATTGGTGTTCAAGTTTAATTGAAATAAGAAAACTCACTGCAACTCACTTTAGATATTCATGTGATCTTGGTAGATGTAATTTTCTGCAGTCCAGTTAGCAATGATAGTTCTTCGTTAGATAATAAGTCTTCACTAGTGTCAATTAATGTAGATGTAAACTTTAACACTAAAACTCAACAACCTCAGATTTTAAAATTTAATGCACACGGGATTGCCCTAATTAAGTCAAGTTATTTAGTTGTCCTCTGCTGCTTTTGCTTCTCTAGAAACGTAATCAGTAATCTAAACTTAAACTTAAGCTTACCATATGGATTCTTTCCCATCTCTTAGTTGTTCCCAAACCTTTATCGATCTCTTGAACAGCCAACAAGAGATCGATTCCCAACCCTTTACTTCCCAAACACAGTCACCTACAAATGAAACACAGTCACCTACAACTAGAGAATCTAGGCACATATGGACTCTTGTTGAAGAACAAGTCCTTGTAAGTGCTTGGTTAAACACAAGCAAAGATGCGGTAGTGGGGAATGACCAGAAAGGAGGGATATTCTGGAATAGAGTTGCAGCATATTATGCTGCAAGTCCTTCTGTGTTAAACCTCCCAATCAGAGAGAGAAATACATGTAAGCAAAAATGGTCAAAGATTAATGAGTATGTGTCTAAGTTTGCAGGTTGTTATGAGTGTGCATCACGCCAACGTCGCAGTGGAGAGACCGAAGATGATGTTATGGAGCTGGCGTACAAGCTATACTTCCAGGATCAGAAGATGAAGTTCACCCTTGAGCATGTTTGGAGGCTGCTCAAGAATGATCAGAAGTGGTGTTCTTTGATTACTGAAAAAAGTAATCACGTCAACAAAAAAACCAACGGACCGGAGGGTGTTAGTTATTCCTGCAGCTCCAACACCGGCTGCCAAGTAGAAGATGAAACGATCGTAAGGCCTATTGGGGTTAAGGCTGCGAAGGCTAAAGGAAAAAAGAGAAGAAAGCAAATGATTGAAGACAGTGAGGACAGTTCTGCACGAGATCTTGAGGCGCTATAGGTTATTAAGGAGAAGGATATGGTTATAAAAGAAAGACTAGCTGACAAGAAACTTCTAGACAGCCTCATTGCCAAGCAAGGACCACTGTCTGAGATTGAAGAAACTCTTAAAAACAAACTCATTATGGAGATGCTTTAAACTGTCAACGTAAGTCACTATCATTTTATGGTTATGTGGTTGATTAAAACTTTAATTGCCTTAAGTTTGGTTTAGGATTTGAGTGCTTTTTACGATTGTTTATTGGTTTACGTTGATGATTTGGCTGCATGTGGTTTGTTTATTTGTTTATTGGCTTTGTGTCTGCATGTGTTTACGTTGATGATGTTGCAGGAAGTTATGAGTGTCTCATTTGGGAACATGGAGTAGTTGTTTCTCTTTATTAATGTTGTTGGGAACGTGTGAGTAGTTGTTTCTCTTTATTAATGTTGTTGTTTCTCTTTATTAATGTAGTTGGGAACGTCGATGCAGTTAGGAACGTCTGAGTAGTTGTTTCTCTTTATTAATATTGTTGTTTCTCTTTATCAATGTAGTTGGTGTTATGTATTTATTAAAGTTGGTTGGAACGTTGGAGTAGTTGATTTTCTTTATCTATATATATGTGAAGAGTGTCTTTATAATTTTGTAGTTATTTCTTCTTTTACTACTTTCTTCACGTGTATATCATAGTTTGCAACTTCTTTATTTTTTTTCAAAAACATTTTCAAAAACCATGTCAACGGATCCTCAAACTTGGGATGAAAATTTTGACGAAAATTTCGATCAAATTTTTGAGCAAAGTTTTGAAGATTGTGTTGATAGTTATACAAATCGTGTAATGGCCAAAAAATCAAAAAAAAAAAAACGAGCTTATATAGAGAGAGGCCGCGAGGAAGGTCACATTCTACTATGGAATGATTATTTTACTGACGAGCCAATTTATCCCGACCGCATATTTCGCCGCCGCTTTAGAATGAACAAGCGATTGTTCATGCATATTGTCCATCGATTATCAAATGAAGTACCATTCTTCCAACAGAGACAAGATGTTACCGGAAGGTTCGGTATATGGTGTTATGGCATATACCATTCTGCCTTACAAAAATGTACAGCCGCCATCCGTCTTATGGCATATGGTGTTGCCGCTGATTCGATGGATGAATACCTCCGGATGGGTGAAACCACTGCAAGATATTGCTTAGAATATTTTGTCAACGGTGTTATACATTTATTCGAAAAAGAGTACCTCAGAAGGCCTACGCCAGAGGATCTCCAACGATTACTCAATATTGGAGAGTCTCGAGGATTTTCCGGGATGATAGGAAGCATTGATTGTATGCATTGGGAGTGGAAGAATTGTCCCACGGCTTGGAAAGGACAGTATTCACGTGGACATGGAAAACCCACTATCGTTTTAGAGGCGGTGGCTTCACAAGATCTCTGGATTTGGCACGCTTTTTTTGGACCTCCAGGTACATGTAACGATATCAATGTTCTTGACCTTTCACCAGTTTTTAATGATATATTACAAGGTAGAGCTCTGATGGTCAGCTACTTTGTCAATGGACGACAATACCATATGGCTTACTATCTTACAGATGGTATATATCCGAAATGGACAACTTTCATCCAATCTATTTCTCGTCCAGAAAGTCCGAAAGCATCATTATTTGCTAATTATCAAGTAGTTGTTAGAAAAGATGTCGAGCGGGCTTTTGGAGTTTTGCAAGCTCGGTTTGCTATTGTTCGAAACCCAGCTCTTTCTTGGGATAAGACAAAAATAGGGAAAATAATGAGAGCGTGTATCATATTGCACAATATGATAGTAGAAGACGAACGAGACCAATACACTCAATATAATTTATCAGAATTCGAACAAAGAGAAGGAAGCGGGACTTCACAAGTGGACTACACGTATTCTACAGAGACACTGACAAATGTGAACAATATGATGGCCAATCGAGCTCAAGTTCGAGAAGAAAGAACGCATCCACAATTGAAACAAGATTTGGTTGAGCATATTTGGCAAAAGTTTGGCATAATTGAAGATTAGACCCGACTTATTTGTGTTTTTGAGCTTTTTTATATGTTTTCTTTCAATGTACGAGTTTATGTATTGTAATTTACATTTAAAATTTTATGCAATCTATTGTATTAATCTTTTAATATAAAATTTTCAATATTTATATATACTAATTTGATTTTCTTTCAATTTTTTTTAAAAAAATATTTAATATTTTTGAAACCCACCTCGGTCTCACCATTGCACAAAAATTTTTGCAGAATTTCTAATTGAGTCTCAAACAATAAAATATCATTATTTTTATTATTAAAAAAATCTTATGAGACTCTTATGAGTTTCACTAATACTGATGATCTCATGGATAAGGCCTTATATATTTTTATCTATATAAAAGATGGGATATACATGAAATTTTCTGTACGACACATTATGACATAACACATGTTTTGTTCTGTCTGTAAAAATACTAAACTTACCCTTTTTTTTTTTGTTTGAATCATGGCTCGAAAGAAGGAACATGAGTTGCGGTAGTGTGCGTCAAACTGTAGCTTAATCTGTCTAAGACGCTTCTGTATGGATCTTCCTCTCGTTTCTTCAACAAGTAGGCTATACTATTCTCTACTTCCTCTTTTACCTCCAAGTAAACTTGGTTTGCTTCTTCTTTGTCTTTTACAAGTTCTGGTCTTCCCTTTGTCTCTATCGGTTTCCCAAACAGGTAATAGAACCTACCCGGGATTTTCGGTATGAGTCCCGGTATGTAGAGCGGCTGGTTTGCCACCTCACCCTCTGATTCTTCCCTATCATCACAAACCACACTCATCAATCTTTGACTAGTAACAACTACATTCATTAGTACAATTTCTATGTTATTATTTTTCATAAATCGTTTATGCAAATGGTAATTTGTTTGACCATTTAAGTGATACAATACACAATATGCAAATAGAAACCTAAGCAACAAATCGATGCATCTATTTCAGTTAAACGAAAAGCAATTTTACCTCAATTTAAATTGTTTGGTATCGCGAGTAACTTCCGTGACATAGTCATTGAGAATAGGAATCTTCATCAGGTCGTTGTAATCAAGAACCAACTGCAATAGCAAAAGACAATATATGTTTGCCTCTTTTCAATAACTGTGCACAAGAAATTCGAATTTTGGGAAGTTTTGCTGTGACAGGAAGCTTACTTCAGCTATGTCGTCTTCACCAACCGTTCCAAATGGCACTATTGTTGCACCAAACCGTGCTGCCATTCTTACAAACTCTTGCTGTTCCGGCCAAATTAGTTTGTACTGTTCACCCTGTAAGGTCGTTGAAAGAAGTACATATAATCAGAAATTCTAACAACAACACCAGGTTAGATTAACCGCACACTTTTATTAGGACTACAGAGTCAAAAAAATCTCAAATAACCAAATCATTTTAATTTATTTGAACTTAAACATTACTGCTTTGCAATGGTATATAAACTTTTGTGTTATAGCAGCAACAGTTTCATGGACTCATAAACTCATGCCTTAATTGTTTCAAACGCTAGTTCAACATTTTCTGTTTCTATGTGAAGGATATTCAGAAATAAAATAACATATTTAGCAGATTTAAAACGCATACGTCGTTTGCGTTTACAAATAACTAATCAAATTTTGTAAAAATTGCTAAAGGTTGTGGGTTCTTTTGGAAGAAAATCACACTAAACATAAAATAACTTAAACAAACAATCAAGACTTTAATAGCCAATGAATGGATTCTTAAACAATGATTTTAAAAGTCTCATCAATATTTTCTCATCTTTCTATGACCTTAGAGGGATATGCAGGCTCAACTGCATAATCAAGACTGTTTAATTTCACCCGTTTAAGTGGGTGGAACCACTCTTCTTTTGGCTACCAATTTTTGTTATACTAAACCAGAAAAAAAAGATATGAAAGATGGCTAACCCGGTTATGGAGAGCCTCTCGTGCACCACCGGGGAAGAGAAGAACATGAGATTTAGAAGATAACAGCTTGAAAAGATTCGTTGCGGTGACAGGGTAGGCACCAAATACCTTAATCCAGTCGCCATAATCAAACTCCTTAGTTGGATTATTATCTGAATACAGAACCGGATGGGCCATTCCACGAAAGAGAATGTTTTTCTCTTTTATAAATGCCTCGGACATTGGACCAAGTTCAAGACCCATCAACATGTGGTAACCAACAAGTAGCACCGGACCTTCACCTGGAACACCAGCAAGTCCCTTCACTATTCTCCCGTCTTCCATAGTTGAAAAAAACACAGAACCAACAGCATTTCGCAAGAATCTGCATATCACAACGAATAAAATCAGACCAGATACATCACATGAAGCTTAGTACATTCAGGTCTTTTTTTGCTCATTTGAGGAGATCCAAAGAACGAGACAATAAATTAACTTGTACTGTCAGCTTTTTTGGAGAAAGCTTTTAAATATGTAGTAGATGGAGCTTTTGTAATAGAGAAATAAAGTCAAGGAAGACTTAGCGAAGTTACCCAAGCACTTCATCAAGGGCATAAGCAAGTTCTCCCTTACTTGGAGGCAAGAAATCAGAAACCAAATCATATCTCCAGGAGCGGCGGTACTTGCCTGTACCTTTTATAACTGTGAGCAGACTGATGCTATCTTCCTGGGACAATGAATAACAGTCAGTCAACGAATAATAGTCATACTCTTCTGTGTTTTTCTCTTCTTGTAAGAAATAACTCTGACACTACTTCATTAGCTTCACCTACCATCCAGAACAAAAGGAAATACATTCAAAAGTAATCAGTATGTGAATTACTGTGTTTAATTACCAGTAAAAGGGTATGCCCATTTTCCTTGAAGCATCGAACTGAACAGTTTTTTAGTGCCCCATGAAGCCGCTTCGCTTCTTCTTGGCTAGGAAGCATCATGTCCTTTCCACTGAACGTCCACGAAATCCAAAGTCATTTCTATTTTTTGATGATATGTATCATTGTAAGCCAGGTCTGTGATATTTCTTTCATAGACCACAAATAAGGAAGAGAAAAGAAATGCAATACAACAAGGAAGAAGATTACCTAGCAAGGACCAAGACTTCAGCTTGAACTGCATGGATGCGGGAATTGGCATAAGCAGAGCCAGATTTCAGCAACTTTAGCTTCCAAAGTAAAGTTTCCCGTGGAATAATTCCGCCGAGATCCTGAAAGCGTATGGTAGAAAAGATGTTATCTTTTATAGAAACAGAACAAAGTAAATGCATTAAAAAACACTCACAGAGAGAAGCGGGAGCATAGTTTTAGTAAGCCTCTGTCTCAACTTTTCCATCTTTATTCCTGCTGGAAGTTGGTGGTCGATACCAAGTGACGCCATCTTCAACGGATCACCTAATATCAAGAAAGCCTGAGTAAAGATAATTTAAAAAGTAAACAAAGGACTTATTTACGTATAGATTAAGCATCAGTTCATGTACCCATAATAAAGCTTAAAGCATATGGAATAGTAAAATGAAGCTCCTCTGGCACCATCTCTAATATAGGCAGCAATGGCTGTAGCGGTGACCTATCAAATGATGTAGCTAAAAAAGGGGAAAACGTATTTGGTCATTCATAATAAGCTTATGCAAGTAGGCATTTAGATACAAAGCTACAAAACTGAATAAATAAATGTTTGCTGACCTGGGTTGACTAGTATCAACACCAAGTCTAATAAACTGTTTCTGGCAGCAACAGCAAGAGCCAGGCATCCTCCAAAAGAATCGCCCACAAGATATATCGGCTTATTTGGACGTGTAGCCTGCTCCTGCCTCAAAACATCTTCGACTGCTTTCACCAGCCCTTTATAGTAAAACCAACAGTAGAGAACATTCAGAGAAAATCGAGCAAACAACATGAACAACTAATGACCTCAGAGAAGCACTCGTTATATATTTTTATCCATTTGGAAGTCAATCATATAAATATAATAGTAAACGTATATTTGGACAACCATATTCATTCGTGGAAATCTTTTCCGCATTATTACAGTCTTCTATTTGATGTCAAAGACAATGAGCTGAGTGCAAGTATAAGCATTGTTGTATGTATATACTCGTAGAAATGTATATAACACAGCACATACATCTAAAAGAGAGATATTAAAGGGACAAGTACGTATAAAAATCTGCATAGCCAAATGTTTATATCGCTGTCTTTTTATTACCTTCAAATGGAGTTCGATCAAGTACAGGAATATGCAGGCACCAGACATGAAAAGCCCTGTATCGAGAAAATACAATAACAACAGTTTAGACTGCAAACAATTGTGTGATAAGAAAAATACGCGAGATTCAACATAATATATAGTGTAAGTTTATTGCATCAGAGGCATGGTTAATTTGTTTGGATTAGTTTTCCTGCTATAGATACAACTGCTTCTGCATTAAAGGTCCAAATTTATATATATTTCCACTTGCACATTCTTAGTCCAATGTCATTTCAGAGAACCGAGACTTAACAAAAGAGTGAACATACTTGCCAAGAGCTTTGTGATGTGGAACGAGGCCCATCCCTGTACCATCAAGCCCTGTATAAAAGATTGATCATCAGGGATTACGAAAAGTCGAAGTTATCGAAAAAGCTTCGAACTTTGCAAAGATGATCAAAGAATCAGATACTTAAGATAAAAACAGTAAAAACCCATTATTAGAATTCAACAAAATAGCCTAAACAAACAATCATTGTCAGAAAAGAATGGACTTTGAAAAGGATATCTAAGAATCAGATACTTGAGATAACAGCAGTAAAAAAACCCATTACTAAGAATTCAACAAAACAGCCTAAAGAATCAAGTGTTTCCTCCATGAAAACACAAAGAAGTGAGAAATGGTTTAAGTTTTAAATGGTTTAATATTCAAAAGAATATTAAAAAGGTTTAATTTTTAGCATATGAGCATTGAGCACACACAAATTATACCCAATTACTCATTTAGTTTACCAGGTAAGAAAAGTAACGTAGGAGCATCTTCAACGGGTCGACCACAATCAACGGGACTAAACCACCGTGGAGGACCACCGTCAGGTTTCAAGATCTCTTTAGCCGCAGCAAAGTAATCTTTGACAGATTTAGAGCCATATCCATCATCCCATAACAGCTCAATTTCATCACTCACTATCTTTTTCTGGGATTTTACTTTCCCATTCACTTCATTTGCCCCGTTTTGGTTTTGGACCGTAGACTTAGAGACCGAACCGTTGTTCACAGGCTCCACTGATGTCGTCTTCTTGTTATCACCAGAGATTTGAGCTCTTACCTTGAAATTAGGTCTTTGGCTAGAACTACATCTCAAATTTGGTAACACCAATAGGCTTGAAGAACATGTTGCCATTACCTTTTGATTCAGGCAGGCAACGGAAGAGAGAATTCTTAGAAAACAAATATTACAATAAAAAATGGGAAAAAATATTGAAACTTTACAAATATCCTATAAACGTATTTGAACAGAGAAAAGCAATTTTATTTATTTATTTAAAATGAAAAGATTATTAATTTTTCTTCTTTCTTTCGGTTTCGTTTAACATTTGGTTATTTCATAGAAAGTGCTAAAAATAAATATCTTTAGTAGAAAGTGGAATAATTGCAAAAGAAGTTTTGAATTTTCATCCGATCTCTCTTTTTTTTTTTTTTTTTTTATATTTTTATTTTAATAAAAAAATAAAGAAATTTCGTACTCTTGTTTTTTTAACTAGAGAATTTGGTAGAGACATTAATTGCGACGTGGAATAAAACAAGTACTAAAAAAGTTGAACACTACTAAACTTATTTAGCTCCATGGAAGGATTGGTCATCTTGTTGGCTTTCCAATAATTTAGTTAGATTCAAACAATGTTAGCTCAAAGGGACAAGTAGGATGATCCGAGATAAAACATTGCATAGCCTAATGTAGTCCTGAGCAAATTAATTGAAACTAATGTATCAAATCAGAACCAAACTAAAACCAAACTAAAATTTTAAAATACTCGTATGAATTCTAAATTTTATAATCAAAATCCAACCGATACTAAACCGAAATATTTTGAATACTCGAAAAATCCAAAATACAATTTTATACCAATAAATATTAGTTTTTTAAGACCAAATAACCAAAGATATCCGAAATACCAAAAATACCCGAAAGAATATTCAAAAATATCTAAAATACCTCGAATATACCCGAAAATACCCAAAAATATCCAAAAAAATTATTTGAATGGATCCTAAAATTTTCAAAACAAAAAAAAACCAGATCCAAACTAAATTTGTGTTATATATATAGATCCTAAACTCTAAAACCAAAAAATTTGAAACCAAATAAAATCAAACCAAAACCGACCCTAATACTCGATCGTCTAGAAACGAAAGTTAACACTTGACACCAATTTAATTGAAAATATTTCCACCTAGAATACATATTTTTCCACATTGGACTATAGTCACGTAAAAAGTTTTTTTGTTCCAACTGGTGTTCTCATAGGACCAAATTTAAATTTAACATACATTGTATCAAATTTAAATATATATATATATATATATATATATATATTCTTTTAATATTGAAATTATTATTTAATTAAAGAACTAAACTAATCACCTCTCGAACTGTAGTTGTTTCATATATATATATATATAATTTTTATTTTTTTATCTATTTTTTCTCTCAATCCCTCTTAATAATTATTTTTCACTATATAAGTTTGTTTGTTTAATCTAAGTTCTCTTATTATCATTTTTATTTCCAATCTGTTATGTTTCTATCATTTCATTTATTTCTCTAACTAAGCATTCTGACTTTAATGAGAGTTGGATTTCCATAGAGTTTGTTGATTTTAAAAACTGATTGATTTATTAAATTTGTAGAGGGTTTTGTGTATTTTAAAAGTTTAATCATAAAAACTTTAAGAATCTCATTGGTATTCTAAAATTATGAATAAAATTGTGAAGATCCTATGTCCCAATAACACTAGATTTAATAATATTTTAAAATCAATAATATATAACAAAACTTTTTGAATAACAAGAGATTTTGAATTTAATTTAAAAGTCATCAAATTAATAACAATAGACTGTACTAAATATCTAAAAATTCATAAACCAATTGGTGGAATATTTCAACCAATAAGCCCCGCTAGGTGATTATGAGTGATTGTGATTCACAATCTGTGAAGAATTTTTTTTTTTTTTGTATGATTGTTAAAGTTAGACCAAAACAAATCTTAGGAAGAAACATATTTTATACTGAGCTCAGAGATATCAAATTTCACATTAATAATTGAACTATTTTGCTTTGGTTTATTCTTTCTTGGAGTCGTTATCAAGATTACGCAGTTAGATTGTTACTAACAAGAACCAAAAGCCAACATTCTTACTTTTAATTAACTCTATGATTCTTTCTCTTTATGATAGATTCTTTTGTTTTTTCTCATAAGATTGATTCTTTGTATCAATAACTATAATGATTAAAAAAACAAAAGTTAGGTTTGGTGTAGTGTGTTTTCAGTGGGTTGGGTCACACGAAAGACGTGTTCAAATGGGTTCCGTATGTTTTTTAACGGTAAAGAAGAAAGAAGAAAACCAAAGCATAGATTCTACGGGCATATTTTTGGATGTATTCATATTCCTTGCTTAAGTCCTTCCGTCTCAGTTTCAACAACTATGATCACATGTCCACACTGATCGTACGTACCACATCTCTTTACATGCTTCTTCTCTTTGTCTTTTATAAACTATTTTTGGGTATTTGACAAATAAAACCGGCATGGATGTGTGATGTCTATCGTCCAATGCACAATATAATTAACCTGAGGCACAATATATTTAACATATAAAATACTATATGAATATTTCTTAAAAGACATGGAAATAGAAAGAAAAAAAATTTATTTCAAGTGTTAATCAGCATTGGTTATAGTACATAATTCCTTTAAACAATTAAAAAAAAGTAAGAGAGGAAAAATGGACTAATATAAACTATATATATATATATATATTACTTGTACTAGTAAAAACATTTCATATAGCCACGGGATAGACACGGAAAAGCCACGAAAAACAATTGAATAGCCACGAAAAAAAACTATGAAGCTATAGCAACGAAAAAAAAAGCTATGAAGCTATAGCCACGGAAAATTTTCATGACTTATCCGTGGCTATAGTTTCGTGGTTTTTTCATGATTTTTCGTGGCTAGTTCGTGGCTATATGAAATTTTTTTACTAGTGTTGGTAATAGTAAAAAGGGAAATAATTAGTCCTTGGCATTCGGTTTAATCGGGTTGTTCGTTTTGGGTTATTCGGTTTTTCAGGTTTTCGGTTTTGAAATTTTCAGCCTAATTGAACCAAAAAAAATTTGGTTCGGTTCGGTAATCGGTTTATTCGGTTCGGTAATCGGTTTAGTAAAACCATTTAAAAAAAAAATCTAAAAATGGGCCAATATAGGCCTGGTATATTTACTCCATCTCGTTTGTCATTAAAAAACGAGCCACTAACCGAGCCACAAAAAACGAGCCCAAATTTTTTTAAAAAACGAGCCACTTATCGAAATCGCATTTGTCTTCCACTGAAGACCTGGTCAATTTACTCCATCTCTGCAAATGAAGAATAAGAGGAGAGCAGAGCAAATCGCATCCACTTAATTTCTTTGACAAAAATATAAGTAAAATGTTAAAGAAATAAAATCATTTGTGGTTTTTTTTTTTTTTTTTTTTAACTTCAAATTGGAGAACCGCCAACGAAAAATCGTCATCTTCGCCTTCTCCGTCGCTGATAGATCTAATTCTTTCTTAAGGTGAAGCTGTTTGTTTCTATAATCGGCGGTGGTGATGGCGTATAACGATCCAAAAAAAAGACGGCGATTTCTTCGTCTTTATTGCTTCATCCATCGCCAATTTCGGATCGGCCATGTCCAAATCAGTTAACAAGTAAGGAAGAAGAAAAAGGAAGAAGAAGAAGAAGACGACGAGCGTTACCTAAATCGATTTGAGAGAGCGAAAGGGGATCGAGATATAGGGTTTGTTCTTTGTTAATTTGTTTAGGTTTGCTAGAAATGAGAGAGAGATAGTAATCGATAGGGTTGTGGTTATTAGCGGTTTAGTTTAGCAATCGGTTAACTGGTTACCAAACCGAACAAACCGAAAACCAAAGCAAATTAATTCTGATTTCGATCGGTTTACTCATTCCTATTTCTCGGTTTGGTTAACCGATAAAATCGGTTTGATCGGTTCGGTTAGTTCGGTTATCCACCGAATGCAAATAATAACCAATTAAGTAAAGAAATCAGTACAAAACATGAGGCACAATAAACCAATTGTTCCATCTCAACTACAATTTGCATATAAAACTTTAAAATTATCAAAACTTACCTACGGCACGTGCCCCCGTACTTTATTTTGATTTTTATTCTGATTTTTTTAAAAGAAAATAAACACATCTATGCCGAAATAAAAAAGTTAAATAAAAAAACAATAACAAACACATCTATATAATATATATATATATATATATATAAATCATTACCATAAATATATAAATAAATCGCGACAAAATTACGGTTTTTTTTATTTGTTTGTTCGGATTAGGTTTGTTGCCTAGAGAACATCAAATCATTGAGATTCGACCACTCAAAAGCAAGTGAGAGACTAATTCTCACGAGAAATGGAAGACACTTTAAAATCGGATAGTCGAGTTTAGCGTATAGGAGAATGTTTGCAAGAAGGGACTTTGGGTTGGGTTGGATCGTTCATGGTACCTACTTCATTAGTATAGTCATAATAAACTTTGGGAGGACCAGAGTTGTGCCTACTGTTATAAAAAAAAAATATTCGCCTTAGGCCACCAATTGTTTTTAAAAAAATAGGCCACATTCTTTCAATATGCATTATAGTGTATTTGATAAAATTATATATTTCTAGTTGTTATTATTTTAATTTTCTAAGAAAATTATGTTACTTTAAAATTTTTAGTTTAATATATAAAAAAATAAGATCACATTTAGTAGTAAAAATAATTAGGATAAGGAAATAAACAAAAAAAAAAAATTAAAGCAATAAAAAGTAAATTTTCCTTTTAGAAGGAATATAGAACGTCAAACTGAATCCCAAAAAAAAAGGAGATGGCCATTGAATAGTAACAAAGAGAAAGAAAAGAAGAAACCAATTTTCTCCTTCCTTCTGTTCGTGGTATTAACTACTGAGATTTGAGATTTGAGAATCAGGTATTTATAATTATAAAACTCTAATTTCTTTAGGATGTTTCATTTTTCTTCGTTTCCTCTTTGTTTCTGTTTCAGTTTCCATTGAAACTATTTTATTTATTTTTGGTCACGATCCATTGAAACTATTTAAGACTAGTTTTCTTAACAATAAATTTCAGAAAATGCCTCCAGTACTAACGAGAAAACACACTCCTGGATGGGAAAAAACACAGCAAAAGAAAAAAGAAGAAAAATTCTTAAAATCTCAACAAAATTCTATGCAAACGTATGTGAAGAAAACTAAGATTGCTGGTGAATATGATGGAGCTGAACATCTTAATACTCCTGTTGATGGTGGGTCTGATGAAAATATGGATGATTATGAAAATATAAATGAGAAAGAAGATGAGAATGAGAATGTGGAAGCACAAGAGGATGAGAATGTGGAAGCACAAAATGTCGTTGACGATGAGATGGAGCAAAATGATGAGAATAATTCTGAATTTAAAGAGCATCATGATATTTCTGATATTTGTGATCCTGCAAATTGGAAGAAAATTGATCAAGAATGGCAAGATTTTATGGTTGAAAAAGGACCCGCGCCAAGATAGGAAGTTAGTTTTCAGTTTCCAAGAGACAAGATTAGTGGTAGACATTTTTCTCATTCATATTATACAAGAGAACTTAGTAATGGAGAGAAACAAGATAGACGTTGGCTGGTGTTTTCCAAAACAATAAACAAAGTTTTTTGTTTTTGCTGTAAGTTATTCAGTACAGAAAGCAACACTATTCAGCTGGCATCTACAGGTTTACATGATTGGAAAAACATTTTGGAGAGGCTTAAGAAGCATGAAACAAGTTATGGTCATGTGTTTTGCATGAGTAAGTGGATGGAACTGGATCTGAGGCTACAAAAAAAGAAAACCATTGATAAACATGCGCAAGATGAGCTCAGTAAAGATAAGAGTCATTGGAAAGTTGTGTTGTTGAGAATATTTTCATTGGTAAAGACTCTTGCTAAACAGAATTTAGCATTTCGTGGGTGTAATGAAAAGATCGGAGAAGATGGCAATGGAAACTTTTTAAGCTTTATTGAGATGATTGCTGATTGGGATCCCGTTATGAGAGAACATCTTAGGCGTTTTGAAGATGGTAAATCTCGTTATCATTACCTCAGCAATAGAATTCAGAATGAGGTGATAACAATGTTAGCTGATGAGATCAAACATATGATCATCAAGAAGATCAAATGTGTAAAATACTTTTCAGTCATCCTTGATTGTACTCCAGATGCTAGTCGTCATGAACAAATGACACTTATCATTCGCTGTGTTGATTGTTTATCAGATGTAGCCAAGGTAAAAGAGTTTTTTTTAACATTTTTGAGAGTTGATGAAACATCAGGAGAAGGACTTTTTCGTGAGATTCAAGATGTGTTGGTTGCTCTTGATTTGAGTATTGATGATGTTAGAGGACAAGGATATGATAACGGATCAAATATGAAAGGAAAACATAAAGGAGTACAAAAACGATTTCTTGATGTTAATCCACGTGCATTTTATACACCATGTGGATGTCATAGCCTGAACCTTGCATTATATGATATGGCAACCACGTCTACAAAGGTAATATCATTTTTTGGAATTATTCAACGTATTTATCGCTTGTTTTCATCTTCAACTAAGCGATGGAAAATACTTGAAGATATGGTGGGAGGGCTAACAGTTAAGAATTTGTCTCAAACTCGTTGGAAAAGTCATGTTGAATGCGTCAAGGCAATACGATTTCAAGCTCCAAAAATAAGGGATGCCTTAATCTATATAGCAGAAACTAGTGATGATCCAGAAGCACAAAGTAATGCTGAGTGTCTTGCCACAAGTGAAACACATGGGATTGGAAGTTATGAATTTTTGCTGTCCATGGTTATTTGGTACAATCTTTTAGTTCATGTCAATTCAGTAAGCAAGAATTTACAGTCTGAAAATATGGATATTGATTCTGCTATTGCTCAGCTAAAAGAACTTGTTTCTTACTTCTAAAAGTACAGAGATACAGGTTTTGAGGAAGCAAAATCTGAAGCTAGACATATAGCTGAACTTATGGAGATTGAACCTGTATTTCCGAGAAAGACTAAGCGTGTCATAAGGAGAAAAAAACATTTTGATGAAGATTCTGAAAGAGTTGATGAGGCAACAGATTTGTCACCAGAAGAAAGCTTTAGAACTTCTTATTTCATCCAAGTCATGGATCAAGCTTTGTGTTCTCTTCAGACGAGGTTTGAACAATTTCAAAAGTATGAACAAACATTTGGTTTCTTGTTTCATTTGAGGAAATTGCAAAGGGCAAGTGATGACAGTTTGCTGAGATCTTGTACCAATCTTGAAGTTTTTCTACGACATGGAAATCATTCAGACATTAATGGGAACGATCTATTCTTTGAACTAAAAGTTCTAAAAGAAGTTTTGCCAAGAGATTACAAGAGACCTATTGAAGTGTTGGATTTTTTGAAAACGACAGAAGAATGCTACCCAAATTCTTGGGTCGCTTATCGGATATTGCTAACGATTCCTGTTTCAGTTGCTTCTGCAGAAAGAAGTTTTTCAAAGTTAAAATTGATAAAGTCTTATCTTCGATCAACTATGTCACAAGATAGACTGAATGGTTTGGCCATCATATCAATAGAGCGAGAACTGGTAAGAAAACTTGATTATGTGAGTTTGGTGAATGATTTTGTAGGAAAAAAGGTAGAAAAATTGTGGTTTAAAAATTCTTTATTTTTTGTTCTTGTTAGGGTGTTAGCACTTTTTTGTAAGTTATGAGATACTATTATTAGTAATATTTTTTATAAGAAAAAGATCACAAATTTTTTTCGTCTTAGACCTCCGAAAACCTGTGTACGACACTGGAGAGGACATGTGGGTAGTGTTTTTGTTACTACACCGAAGATCTCTTTATATGAAGGAACAGTGAATCTTGTTAATTCATATCAGATATTTTCCATGATCTAATTTCTCATATTACCATTGTGACTATATATCAAAATTAGTTAAATATATTTTTTCTTCATTTATGTTGATAATATTATCCAAATCAAACTAAAAATAGATCTATTTTCTAATCAAATAAAGCAATGAGTATATAAAGCCTTTTTAAAGAATAAAAAGCAATGAGTATAAGATAGTTATTGATTTGATTTGTTTTTAATCCCAAACTTTTTTTTTTTTTTGAAGAAAAAAGAAGAATTGATCTCAAACTTGGAGACTAATTAATAGGTTGTGTTTTTGCAGTCCATATTCCTACTGGGATTATGGATTATTTCTTGTACTTTCAAATATCATGCAAATTTAGATGGCACAAAGATTTGAGTAAGATATGTACTTCAAATTGTGAAAGTACGATTTGATTCTATTCCCTTTTCCTTGTTGTCCGTATGATATTAAAAGTAGAAGAATATGATTCTTGAGTGTGGAATCTTGCCTTCTACCACGCTTCAAGTGTAACTAATATAAAAAAGGGAGATGTGTGTATATTTCTTTCCAACTTTCAAACTCACAAGACATCTTTTTAATTCTCTCCCTTGCAAAATGGTGGATCATCATGGTGGGTACAACCGCGATGAGAAGAACCATTATGGTTTTTCTCATCACGATCTTAGAGCTGACCGTGTAGTTACTCGGGTAGAGAAGTCAGTCAATTCGATTATCGGTCATAGGCAAACGCAAAGGCAGGGCGGCTCGAGGGAGCATGAAGGTGAATCAAAGCATAAGTACAAAACTATGAAGATCCCAAAATGGAAGCATTATGATTCAGAGAACAAGATAGGTCAAAAGGAAAACAATGAACAGCCAACTATGATTGTCGCTGGTGGATGGGTCAGGCCAAACCGAGCCATGTGGGCTTCACCTCCAAATTCCTCAAGCTCCAAGTCACAAAACAATAATTAATTATCTGAGATAAGCTGGTGAGAAAACCTATGAAATTAAATTAGACAAATGTTGAGCGAGAACTAGGCACGTCTTCTCAAGGCATCCATTGAGAAGCTGCCATGGAGGGTGTTGTCGCATATATTTATGTGTCTAGATGGGTGAATTTTACATATAGGTTTATTATATGTAATACTGTACCTTGGTAGTTAATATATTTATATACTATGTACTATGTGCATATATGTAACATATGGAAATCAATAAAACCTATAGACTTTATTTGCTTTTTAATTTTGTAAATTCATTTTCACTTCATATAACCATACTGTTGAAATGATATGAAACCGATACATGTAAATTTAGTTGGCGATCCATAAAATAGTTGAATACTTTTGTGCCTTCTAGTTGGTGCAAGGTCTTTTATATCTTTAATCAACTAGTGAATTGATGGCTACCTCGTGGCGTTTTCATATAGTGGTTGAGTTTAACGAAGAGGCTTCTACTTAGGATTTTGAGATTTTCAGGAAGTTTAGACTAGAGATTATATATGATCCGGTTTAAAATAAGCAAAAAAACATGTAGTTAGTTTTATTGTCGTTTTGCAATTTTCATAATTCTAAAATCAATTACTTTTTTTTGCTTTTTTGTTTTTTATTTTTTTTGAAATATTAAATTTATATATCAACAAAAAAAATATTTACAAATATTGTTTGTAAAAACCAGTTTCAACACTTAAAAAACATAATTTCTCAAAAACAGACAGAGCAAAAATAAAAGTGGAACCAATCGATCACCGATTTCGGGTTGAGCACTACCACGACAAGAGTCCACCAAACTTTGAATTGGTTGGGTATTTGAGTAAGATGATATGAGATTGAATAGTTTTATGATTGATGGAGTGAACTACGGCAATCTTGATTACGCATCTTTCCATTATGATCTATCCAAATATGGTATATCGTGGGTAGAAAACACATATGGAGTAAGACATAGATAATTGAACTGCACTTACAGAAAATAATATTATTCCAGTCCATTGTGATGGGAGAATGGAGGAGTTTACCACTAGTACGATTCAACTATACTTATAATAAAAATTCGAGTTTCCTCATCTCTGCCTCCAGATCAAGTTTTTTTTTTCTAACGGCGACTTCGTAGAAGCGTTTGAGTTGAACGCAACCTTGCTTTTCCAAAAAATTTGAGCTTGATTCTTGCTTCTCATATTTTCCTCTAGATCAAGTATTTATCTAAAGATGACTTCGTGGCTTCGTATATACTCTGCGTGTCTTTGTTGCACTTTGGAAATAAACTTCAACGCTTCATCAGAATCATCTTTACGAAACAACATCCATGGGATTTGTATATCTCTGGGTTGAAAATATTTGGCGGGGACAGCAGGTGATGAAGATGAAAAGGAATTAGCTATGGCAATACAAAAATAAAACTGAAGATTGAGAATGATAAGGTTGATGACTGAAAATGTTGAAAATTGAGGATTCAAGATGAAGTTTATAGGAGCCATTGAAGGTTGAAGATTGAAGATTGAATTTTATAGAAGGTGGAACTCTTCCGATGTTTATTTAACCATTCAGCTAGTTTTGCAACTATCGCATCAATCACTGGTAATAACTAGTATTTATATCCAACAACATTTGTGGTATATATGTTGTACTTTTTTCCAGGGAAATAACATTTTGTCCATTTTTTATCAAAATACTCCCCTGCTGCATGATACGTTTTCCTAAAAGCACCATAGAGTGTTTTGAACTCACACTCCGTGTATACTTGCGCACATTCCCTGAACGTTTTCGCAATGGTGTCTTTGTTGACGTTAGAGCAGCTTTGCTTCACATTCTGAGATAAGTGATATATATAATACCCATGCTGAGATAACTGGTACATCTCACATATTGACTTGATAAGACTATGATTTTCTATCAAAAATGAAAACTAGATCAGGAACATCTGATACTACTGATTTCACTTATTGAAAAATCAAATAAAACTCAAATCTTTCTTACCATCAACAACACCAAAAGCAATCGGATAGTAGTGATGATCAAGATCTTGCGCGGTTGTAACTATTAGTACTCCACCATGCACATGCTTAAGGTGAGTTCCATCCACAATGATCACTTTTCTCATGGGTACAAAACCTTCAATGTTTGCTTCTAACGTAAAGAATATGTACTTAAACTTTTGATCTTCATCCATTTCCACATATGTAATTGTACCCGAATTTCTTTTCTCCAACATGTACATATAAGAATATAACATCTTATAACTATTTTTTAGACTACCCTGTACATCGGCACAAGTTTTATTTTTCTATTTCCACGTGATAGCGTATGATACTTTAACACCATATCTTCTTTGAATCAAACCAATGAGATTCTATGAACTTGGGATCTCAAGAGCCCCTGAAAAATCATCATGCAAAATAGACTAGGGATGTCAATTTTGACCCGTACCCGCTGCGGAGCGGGTTCATGCTCACCAAAATAAGACCACTAATTTGCGGGTCTCGCGGGACGGGTTGAAAAATTTGACGGGTTAGCGGGTCGAGCTCCGCTGGCTCTGCGAATACCCGCATTTTTTTTTTACATTTTTCCCTATATTTTATAGAATTTTACATTTTTACTTTTAATTTTTAAAATTTTTACATTTGCACAATTTTCTCCAAATAATTTTCATATGCGGGTTCGCCCACGGGCCCTGCAATTTTTGCGGGTGCGGATGCGGGTCATATTTTAAAACCTGTAAATTATTCAAGGCGGGTGCAGGTCGTAATATTTACTGCGGGTTTGGCGGGTTGGCGGATTGGTGGGTTGCGGGTCGATCCGGTTGACAGGTCTAGATGCAACTAACCGTGGTGCCACTTTTTTTCTTTATATTTGAACTTGAAGATGCACGAGAACACGTATGAATCTTGTTGTACGTTCTAATCGTGAAGCAACCTGAATTCCAACATTGTGGTATGATATTTATGGTATGATGATGATGGTGTTATGATGATGATGGTACGATGATAATGATATGATAATTGTGATATGATAATTATGATGATGATACTAGTATGATGATTGTAATATGATTTTGAAATTTTCAGGAAGTTTGGACTAGAGGTTATATGATATGTTCTAAATAAGCGAAGAACATGTAGTTAGTTTGATTGTCGTTTTGCAATTTTCGTAATTCTAAAATCAATTATCTTTTTTTTGTTTTTTTTCGAAATATTAAATTTATATATCAATAAAAAAATATTTATAAATAGTGTTTGTTAAAACCAGTTTCAACACTTTAAAAAAACATAATTTCTCAAAAGAAGATAGAAACAGAGCAAAAAGATAAGTGGAATCAATACATTCACCGGTTTCGGATTAAGCACTACCATGACAAGAGTCCACCAACCTTTGAATTGGTTGGGTACTTAAGCGAGATGATACGAGATTGAATGGTTTTATGACTGATGGAGAGAACTGCGGCAATCTTGATTACGCATCTTTCCATTATGATCTATCCAAATATGGTATATCGTGACTTGAAAACACATACGGAGTAAGACATATATAATTGATCTATATTTAAAGAAAATAATATTACTCTAGTCCAATGTGATGGGAGAATGAAGGAGTTTGCCACTAGTAGGATTCAACTATACTTATAGAAAATATTTGAGCTTCCTCATCTCTGCCTCCAGGTCAAGTTTTTTATTTCTAACGGCGACTTCGTGAAAACGTTTGAGATGAATGCAACCTTGCGTACCCAAAATTTTTGAGCTTGATTCATGTTTTTTTTCCATATTTTCCTCTAGATCAAATATTATTCTAACGACGACTTTGTGGCTTCGTATATACTTTGCGTGCCACATTGCACTTTGAAAATGAACTTCAACGCTTCATCAGAATCATCTTTAAGAAACAACATCCATGGAATTTGTATATCTCCGGGCTCAAAATCTCCAGCGGGGGCAGTGATGCAAGGATTTTCTTTCGATTATCTCATTCTCAGGTTTCACACAAGTCTACCCATAGGATATTCTCACGAGTTTAACACATAAGACCGCAAGTGCACATTCATGCAGTTGTAGTAATTATGGGGTCGATCCACAGGGACTGAGAACAACACACATAGAATACAAATCTAAATTTATTCTAAGCAAAACAGAATTATGAGAGTTTTCCTAATCTACCAAGCATGAAATTAAGTGAAACAATAAATAAGAAAACATTAAATCTAAACTAAGAAAACAGTAAATGAACTAAGCTAAGCATTGAAATTAAAGAACATAAACTAATTAAACATTAAACGAAATCAAAACTGATTAATTTACAGAAAATAAGTGATAGTCATAATTCAGGAATTCTAGATCTAGGGTTTTTGTTTTACCTAATATGTTTATGTTTGTTATTTTAGGGATTTTCCATATCTTGCTAGTCCACTCTCGTGGTATGCTAGACTCTATATTCAAACCCACTCTCGTGGCGAATGAATATGCATTTCGAGTAATCCAATCATCGAATAATCTCATGAGTGATAGGCACATCACAAGGGTTGTCACACCTCCATGTGATCCACTATGGTCAATATTGGTGAAAACATGCCTAAGACACAGAGTAAATGATAGATCTATTTCTAGAGTCCTTCCCACTCTCGTGGCGAATTTTTCCTGAGATCTTAACCTAACTAGACCTACGTTAGACTAAGCATAGAGCTACTCTATCAAACAACAAACTCAAAACTAGCCATCACTCACTAGTATACAGATCTGAACCTTTAACCCACTCTCATGGCACTGAGAACTTCTAAATATGCAACTACACCTACTGGATTCAGTTGCAAACTTAAGCATCTCCTTTAAGAGAATGCTCAGTATTAAGATGTATACTAAGGTGGCTAGAGTGATTAAGAACAATTAAACATTTAGCAAACCCTAAAAGTAGATCCCATCATTGACCACCATCCTAGTGGTCTAAAAGATCAACTCTAGAAACAAAAGAGAAGAAGTAGAAAGAAGAACTCTTTATTAGGTTGAAAAGTGGTGGCTACAAATTCTAGAAGAATTCTTCCATGATTATTAATGATATTAAAGTGATTATATTCTTAGAACTCTCCTTTTCGTCCTTATCTTGTTTCTGAAGGCTTAAAACTCGAGATGACAAAGTTGCTCAAGTCATATCTCGCCACGTAGGAATTTTTTTAGCTTTCTCAGAGGCCATAATCGACCATGATAGGTCGATTCTAGGGTCGATATTGCTCTTCTTTCTTTGACAGGTCGATTCTTCCTCCAAGATAATTTTCTGGAAATTCTTCAGACTGAATATCGACCCCTACAGGTCGATATTGGGGTCGATATTGGTCTTCTTGTGCTTCCTGAAATCCTTCTCCGAATGTGAATGATCCAATTAGTGTCACCAATCTTCCCTTAGGGTTCAATAAGCTCCAAAAACGAATGTTTAGCTCAAAGTACTTAAAAACATATAACCACATGCAAAAACACTAATACTACACTAAATGCTAGTTATAAAGGCTAAAACTATCTTATTCTAAAGCATAAAAGCATGTAAAATATGATGCTATCAACTCTCCTACACTTATCCTTTCCTTATCCTCAAGCAAACAAAAGTCAAGCATAGTGAAGTTGTTTTATTGAAAGCGGTAAAGATAAGGAGAGTGAATATGTATCTTGTATCATTGTTGTGCTAGTATTTTTCGTCTTTAGTGGAAGTAGAGCGATCTCTAACGTACTTCGTGTACTTTGCCATAAGAATATCAACGCACCTCAATCTGAACCGCTCTCCTTTAAACTTTGACTCCTCTTTGTTGACTCCCCTTTTGTTCTAATCGTGAGTTCTCAATTTGAAATAAGCACTTACTCTTTCGGATTTCTGTAAGCTCAAGACCGTCTTGGTACATTTCCTTTCCTCGCTTTTTTCTTACTTCAAGGTCGATTGATTTTTTCCTACTTTTCTAGGGTATCATTTTATTTTTTATATCAATTGCCTTTTCTTTTCTTTTTTTAGGACAGGTTTCCATGAGACGCGAATGCTAAAAGTGGTAGCTTTCAACACCGGTTCACTTTTTTCTTACCTATGTCCTTCTTTTTTTTTTTTTTTAATGAAGGGAAGGAAGAGAAGAAATACACTCACATAGACGTATATTGAAAGGTCTCATAGAGGTGTCACGTCTGATGTATCTCAAGCCCCAAATCGAGATATTTAAGGTTCATTAAGGTGAGAAGTCAACTCCGATTTGTATAAGCCTCCGGAAATTGATTCTTTCGAGGTTTATTGATCCACTCATGGGGTTTCCTCGGTTCCTATTATTGATCACATGCACATTCAAAAAAGTATCCAAGCAAAGCACAATTAACACAAATCACAATATTTTATTGCTACTTCATTAAAAACTTTTTCATATATTATTGAACTTATGAACGAGGAAAAAAGTGTAACAATCTCTCAAAATGCGAAAAACTTATGGTAAAACTTACATTAAAAGATTTCAAGGAAAATAATTACCTCCATTGATCGCAAGACTCCCCCCACACTTATTTTACAACGACCTCGTTGTGATATATAACCGTAAATAGGAAAAAGCAAAAGAAGTACTTACTGTAATTCTCTTATCGGGTCGTGGGTTGGCAGCTCCTACGTGTGCAAGTCTTGATTTTGTTTTTTTTAATAGTGAAGAACACCTGAAAAACAGAAACAAAAACAAAAAAATAGAAAAACCAAAAACTAGAGAATAAGAAAAACGAAAATCCTAAAAAAAAATTGTATGTACAAAGGTAAGGTGCTTATTTAACGTCGTGAGCTCGACAACCTCATGGAATGGTCAGATGATTATGGAGATGATGGCCGAGTGGTTGCACGATGGTTCCTTTGAATCGATCACTTTGGAGTCTGTATGGTGAATGAATTTCTTCCTAGTAGGAGTGTAGTCATCGCTAATGGTCTCTTCACCAAGAGATTCCTTCCTTGAGTGTGATCGTGGCATCAAGGTAGCGTCTTCGGTATATCCAGAATGAGGATCGGTCATGATTGGTCAATACATATGCTTGATGTTACGACCATCCATCATTGAAGGGCGATGGGGAGGTCCAATTCTCAAGGCAGCAGCAATATCGGTCCAGTTAGACCGATGGAAATGTCCGGCTGGTCTGGAATCGACCTGGTTACATCGATGCATATGTCCAGGACTTTGTTCTAGAAGTGAATCGACTTTGACAGGTCGATGTGGTGGACCAATCAGAAGGGCATCGATCTTGATTGGTCGATGTGTTTGTCCAGGACAGTGTATCGACCTTGACAGATCGATGTAGTGGTCCGATGGGCAGGGCATCGATCCTGATTGGTCGATGCTCTTGTCTGGGACTTCGTTCTGGAAATTTAGAATCCGTAATATCGACCATGATAAGTCGATTCATAGGTCCGATGCTGTCCACCGATGGGTTTGTTGATGTAATCTCCTCCAATCTCATCTCCCACTTATTAGTTTTGTCACCCAAAGAGAATGAGAATAGGCGTAGTATCAGAACGTACTCTGAGACTCCGTTGATTTTTAATGTGCCACAAACCTTGTCAAACTGATCCAGGTGATCAGTAATGATCGTCAGAGCTACCTTTGATTACTGTGCAGCCGCCCGATGTGCATCACCACCTTGAGCGGGATCATTATTAGGGTGAAGGATGTTCTTAAGCTCAGCAGCAGGTACTTCTTTTCATAGCTGCTCCATTCGATCTATTCTATTATTTCCCCTTTTTTTAAAAAAAAAAAATTTTGGTGATCACCTGAAATCCAAAGAAGTAAACAGTTAATAAAAATAAAACAAAAGCTTAGTCTTAGATTCAGACCAAATATCTATGGCTATTGCTTCAGTCCCCGGCAACGGCACCAAAAACTTGGTGCAGAGATTTTCTTTCGATTATCCTATTCTCAGGTTTCACCCAAGTCTACCCATAGGGTATTCTCTAGAGTTTAACCCATAAGATTGTAAGTGCCCAGTCATGCAGTTGTAGTAATTATGGGATCGATCCACAAAGACTGAGAACAACACACATAGAGTACAAATCTAAATCTAATCTAAGCAAAACAGAATTATGTGGGTTTTCCTAATATTAAGTGAAACAATAAATAAGAAAACATTAAATCTAAACTAAGAAAACTGTAAATGAACTAAGCTAAGCATTGAAATTAAAGAACATAAACTAATTAAACATTAAACGAAATCTAAACTAATATTTACAAAAAATGGGTGATAATCATAATTCAGGAATTCTAGATCTAGGGTTTTTATTTTACCTAATAAGTTTATGTTTGTTATTCTAGGAATTTTCTATATCTTGCTAGTCCACTCTCGTGGTATGCTAGACTCTATATTTAAACCCACTCTGAATGAATATGGATTTCGAGTAATCCCATCATCGAATACTCTCATGAGTGATAGGCACATCACAAGGGTTGTTACACCTCCATGTGATCCAATATGGTCAGTATTGGTGAAAACATGCCTAAAATACAGAGTAAATGATAAATCTATTTCTAGAGTCCTTCCCACTCTCGTGGCGAATTCCTCCTGATATCTTAACCTATCTAGGCCTACGTTATACTAAGCATATAGCTACTATATCAAACAACAAACTCAAAACTAGCCATCACTCCCTAGTATACAGATCTGAAGCCTTAACCCACTCTCATGGCGATAAGAACTTCTAAACATGCAACTACATCTACTAGATTCAGTTGCAAACTTAAGCATCTCCCTTAAGAGTATGCTCAGCATTAAGATGTATACCAAGGTGGCTAGAGTGATTAAGAATAATTAAACATTTAGCAAACCCTAAAAGTAGATCCCATCATTGACCACCACCCTAGTGGTCTAAAATATCAACTCTAAAAACAAAGGAGAAGAAGTAGAAAGAAGAACTCTTTATTAGGTTTAAAAGTGGTGACTACAAAGTCTAGAAGAATTCTTCCATGATTATTAATGAGATTACATAGTACTAAGGTTTCTTAGAACTCTCATTTTCGTCCTTATCTTGTTTTTAGAGGCTTAAAACTCGAGATGACAAAGTTGCTCAAGTCATATCTCGCCACGTAGGAAATTTTTCACCTTTCTCGGAGGCCATAATCGACCATGATAGGTCGATTCTAGGGTCGACATTGCTCTTTTTTCTTTGACAGGTCGATTCTTCCTCCAAGATAATTTTCTGGAAATTCTTCAGACTGAATATCGACCCCTACAGATCGATATTGGGGTCGATATTGGTCTTCTTGTGCTTCCTGAAATCTTTCTCCGAATATGAATGATCTAAGAAATATCACCAATCTTCCCCTAGAGTTCAGTAAGCTCCAAAAACTCATGTTTAGCTCCAAGTACCATATAACCACCTGCAAAAACACTAATACTACACTAAATGTTAGTTATAAAGGCTAAAACTAACTTATTTTAAAACATAAAAGAATGTAAAATATGATGCTATCAGGCAGTAGGTGATGTAGATGAACTGGAATTCGCCATGGCTATAAAAAAACTGAAGATTAAGAATGAGAAGGTTGAAGATTGAAAATGTTGAAAATTGAGGATTCAAGATGAAGTTTATATGATCCATTAAAGGTTGAAGATTCGAGAGTAGAGATTGAAGATTAAATTTTATAGAAGGTAGAACTCTTTCGATGTCTATTAAACCATTCAGCTAGTTTTGCTATAATCGCATCAATCATTGGTAAAAACGAGTGTTTTCTTTCGTTTTTGAAAACACCACTAATAGATTCATCAGCATTTGTGGTATATATGTTGTATCTTTTTCTGGGAAATAACGTCTTGCCTATTTTTTATTTTCAACATTTTTATCAAGATATTCTCCTATAGGATATGTTTTCCTCAAAGCACCATAAAGTTATTTTGAACTCACACCCCGTGTATTATGCACATATTCCCTGAACTTTTGCACAACGGTATATGTGTTGACGTTGGAGTAGCTTTGTTTCACATTCTAAAATAAGTGATAAATATAATACCCATGCTGAGATAATGAGTACATCTCGCGTGACTTGATAAGACTCTGATTTATATCAGAATGAATACTAAATCAAGAACATATGATACTATTGATTTCAACTTATTAAAAAATCAAATAAGACTTTAATCTTTCTCAGCATCAACAACAATAACACTAAAAGCAATCGGATAGTGGTGATGATCAGGATCTTGCGTGGTTACAACTATTAACACTCCACCATGCACATGCTTAAGGTGAGATTCATCCACAATGATCACTTTTCTCATGGCTACAAATCTTTTAATGCTTGCTCCCAACGCGAAGAATATGTACTTAAAATTCTTATCTTCATCCAATTCCACATATGTAATTGTACCCGGATTCGTCTTCTCCAACATGTGCATATAAGAATACAACATCTTATAACTATCCTCTGAACTACCGCGTACATCGGCAAAAAAATTATTTTTCCCTCTCCAAGCGGTAGCATATGATACGTTAACATCATATCTTATTTAAACCAGACCAATGAGATTCCTTGAACTTGGGGTTTCAAAAATCTCTGGAAAATTATCATGCAAAATAGATGCAACTAATCGTGGTGTGCCACTTCTTTTCTTTATACTTGTGCTTGCAGATTGATGAGGCCATCAAAACAGCAACATCAGCTACTCATCATGGAGTGGATATGAAGGTTGTTGAGTACATGGCTAAATACACCAAGGATAAAGGGGGGATGAATTTTCTTGGGAATATGTCAAAGATAAAGGAAAGACGATCTTCTTTGATGTGTTCCAGCTGCCTAAGCTCAATGACAAAGCCAATATCAAGTTACAGCAATCAAATCCAGTTTGGTCAAAAGCTGCTCATAAACTGCTGGATTAGGACCAATGTGCATTCAAAGGAGGATTCCAGCTATACCAAGAGGAACCAAGTGATCAGGATATCTGTTCTAGAATCTTCACTCAAAATGGAAGATCTGAAAGTTGGAATCAGGTCAATAGCTGCTCAGAATCAGAAGATATGATGTTTACAAGTCAAGTGAATTCTAACTCACTCAGCTTGGACCTATGTGCACTATTTGGAACATTACGATCGAACCAGATAGAATGATGCTGCAAACTGACCTGGCATGAAATCTTGATCCATCAGAGAAGCTCCACAAATTGGAATCATACCAAACCGAAATCATATGAGAATGTTATGCCAATTCTAAACCAAAAGATCCTAAAGTTGCCTTATTGGGAACCTTCCAAGTTTGGCACCTCTCAATCTCATGTGTGGCGACCATGAGACTCTCATTACCATCTAGAACCTATAGAAGACATCCTCCCATGCACCAGCAACCACATGATCAGCCGGATCCTTACCTTCACCAAATCACCAGGAAACATATTATTCTTACCATATCTAGACCTGAAAGGCATTAAATCCCAAATGCTCCATTTCTTTTCTGAACTCTGCATTTTGGAGACTCTCCCAATGAACCTGGACGTTCCAAGACACCACACCTTCGCTCCCAAGCTTTCAAGACTCAAGCATCATAACAACTTGCCTTATTGGCCTGATTTAGCCATTAGAGCTCCAGTGGCTTTTTTGAATTTTACGATTCTTTTCTTGTTTTAGCTTATTTAGACCGTTTTTTATGAGCCTATAAAAGCTCAGCTTCATCCTCATTGTAAAACACCCTCGATCATAAAAGTTAATAGAAGTTGTTTCTCTTTTCACAAAGTTGCTGAATTCTTTGTGTTGTTTATTCTTTAGTTCTTAGTGAGTGATTCACTTTTGATCTATTTAACCTGCGGAATAAGTTGTTTAAATGATTCAAATCAGCTTGTTTTGTCCATTGATTGAGCGAGTCAATCCACCTTCACTACATCTCATCATCTATCGTAGATCTTAGACAGCTTGTACGAACCTAAGAGAAGCACCTCCGTTCCATCGTCCCATCTTGTAAGAACTCACCAAAAGTTCATACATCTATCTCGTATTAGAGTTTAAAATCTCCTATCAGGTTATATATATCCTTGCACTTGTTTTTCATTTCTTTTAGTTTGCTTATTTCATTTCCAGTTCATATCATTAAAAATAATTAAAAAAAACATTTGCATACCGTTCTGTTTTTGCATTCTGTTTGATTCTATTATTTGCATATCTATCGAAATATATATATATATATATATATATATATATTCGTTCCATATTCTCTGTTTTGCACTCTGTTTCATTGGTCGTTGCATCATATCATCATTTATTAAAAAAAAATTGTGTTTGCATCGTTTAATATCGCTTCAGGTTTGTGTGATTTGTTTCTGTTCATTTGGTTTTTAAAACACCATTGTTCTGTTTGATTCACGCATTCTAGAAGAAGAAGAAGCATTAGACGTTTGCAATCAATTAGTTTCCATATTTTTGAGGCAGTATCTCACGATTTGCTTAGAATAGGAAATTATACTTGTTTGCCTTATTAGTTGATTTCGGTCTTCCATTTATATTTATTAGGACTTGCATTTAAAACTAAAAACAAAATAAAAACAAATCATAACCATTTTCCTTTTTCCTTTTTGCATCTTACCTTATATTATACATATCATATCGCGTATTCAGTTCAGCCATTATTAGACTTGCATCGCGTATTCAGTTTGTTTCACACGACATCTACTTGATAATCTCTTGTTGATTGTTTTGTAGAAACCATGGAGTATACCAGCTCATATGAAGAGGAACCCTATGATTTCAACCCCAACGAAATCAATTACGAAGCATCAAACGAAAATTGGTTCCAAGAGGAGGATTATTCAGGTTCTGATTTTGAAAGAGAGCCATATGGTGATGAGGTAGAACCGGAGCCACCAGACCGTTACACCATGAGCCATAACTCTGCTGAGCCATGACCTTATACGTGCCTTATTGGGAACCTTCCAAGTTTGGCACCTCTCAATCTCATGTGTGGCGACCAGGAGATTCTCATTACAATCTAGAACCTATAGAAGACGTCCTCCCATGCACCAGCAACCACAGGATCAGGCGGATCCTTACCTTCACCAAATCACAAGGAAACATATCATTCTTACCATATCTAGACCCGAAAGGCATTAAATCCCAAAGGCTCCATTTCTTTTCTGAACTCTGTGTTTTGGAGACTCTCCCAATGAACCTGGACGTTCCAAGACACCACACATTCGCTCCCAAGCTTTCAAGACTCAAGCATCATCACAACTTGCCTTATTTGGCCTGATTTAGTCATTAGAGCTCCAACGGTTCTATTCTTTTAATTTGACGATTTTTTTCTTGTTTTAGCTTATTTAGACCGTTTTTTATAAGCCTATAAAAGTTCAACTTCGTCCTCATTGTAAAACACCCTCGATCATAAAAGTTAATAGAAGTTGTTTCTCTTTTCACAAAGTTGCTGAATTCTTTGTGTTGTTTATTTTTTAATTCTTAGTGAGTGATTCCCTTTTCATCTGTTGAACATGCGGAATAAGTTGTTTGAGCGATTCAAATCAGCTTGTTTTGTCCATTGATTAAGCGAGTCAATCCACATTCACTCCATCTCATCATCCATCGTAGATCTTAGACAACTTGTAAGAACTCACCAAAAGTTCCTACATCACAAATGCACGAAAACACATATGAAACTTGTTGTACGTTCTAATCGAGAAGCAACCTGAATTCTGACATTATGGTATGATGATGATGGCATTATGATGATGATGGTGATGGTATGATGGTAATGGTATGATAATTATGATGATGATGGTAGTATGATGATTGTAATATGGTGATGCTGATAGTGTGATGATTCCAATGATATGTTGGTATGATAATTATGGTATGATGATGAGATGGTTTTATGATGATGATAATGATGATATGTTCATAAAGATATGATAATTATGATATGATAATGATGATTTGATGATAATTGCGTGATGATGAATATAAAAAAACAAATACTAACATTTATTTTTATTTCATTTAGTCATATATATAAAGAATTTATGGGTTATGAGTTAACGAGTTAGCTCATGAATTTTTTTTAAATTTTATGGTATATCTGGAAAGCTCGGAATGAGAAGATTTATAACAATTTGGATAGAGATCCACAAGACATTCTTAAATTAGCGGATGATGAAGCTCAGGCATGGATCTTAGTCTAGATTGAGGTTTCCAAACATATATGTACCCATGAGATAAGCGAGCCACAAGGCGAAGGTTTTATAGGGTATCGTTGCTTCATGACGGCTCTTGGAACAAAAGTGATAACTTTTCAGGAATATGATGGTTTTGTTCCTCAACGAATGACGAGGTGCCAATCATGAGAGGTTGTAATCTTCGACGTAGTCTATCCTCATTGCATACAGAAGTGGATGCATTCGTATGAGCGATGAGGTGTCTGATCGCAGAAATCGAAGCATGAAGTTGCTTTCATTATAGATTGCTCAAACTTGATGAAGATGGTGTCTTCCCCAACAGAGTGGTTGTCTTTCACGACATACCTAGAAAAAATCGAGAGGAGTAAGAGAGTTTTTTTCTACTTTTTCTATCTCATTCATCTTTAAATGAGCTAATATTAAAGTGGATAAATTTACATGCAAAGTTCGTGTACGACTGCACTGATGTATATATAAACAATGTTTTTTTAGCTTGACTCATTTGATCTATCTATCTAATATAAAGTTATTGACAAAAAAAAAATTGTAATGAAAAACTTTAACGAAAAATGAATTTATATCATACTTCAATATTCAATATCTTACAATTGCACAAAGAATACGAAAAGGGTCGTTTACTTAAATAGCACACAAACAGGACATAATGACCCAGATAGAACAGATCTTTTTTTAATTACTGTAATGTTTTTCATTTATCAGAATATCCAGAATACCCTTATAATCATTTGCTAACAAAAACGTAATAACCAAAATGCCATTACTTTTTTTTGCCACATCAGTGAAATATCGTACGTGGCATCATAACTGCGTACGTGTAATATATAACTCGGCGGCAAAAAAAATTTGCTGTAGTTATGGCTGAGTTATAAGACGAATGACTGACTTATTAGATAAATCAGCCGGAAGTTATGGCTGACTTTCATCCCGACGACCGATTTATGAAATATCGGCTGATTTAATTGCATTAGACATGACTGACTTTCACTCCGCCGACTGATATATGAAAACTTTGGCTGACTTATTGCTATGACGTGGCTGATTTACCGAAACTTAGCTGATTTATGTGGCTGATTTAATGTGTAGGGACTCACTTATGCGAGGTTATGTAACTGACTTGTCATAAGTTAGCTGTAACGAGGCTGATTAATTGATAAGTCTGATTTTTTACGGCTGATTAAGTAATTAACTAGTAATTACTGTAGTAGTATTCTTTGAGGGCTGGTTTATGCAATGTAGCAGGTGACTTAATTTTTTCAGTTGATTTAATTGTTTTGATGGCCGATTTTATAACTTTTATAATTACTTAAATAGATTGCCTGTTACGACTAAGTTAGCAATTCGTTTAGTGGCTGATTTCCTATGGCTGATTTATGATTTCATTTGGTGGCATAGTTCCATGTCAGCAAAAACAAAAACAACATCAGATCTGAATGCATCGCATAATTAGGTTGAGTCGCCGACAAAAATCAGTCTGCCGTCTTCAACCTTGTTCATCCTCTTCGTCATCGTCATTCATCTCTTTCTTTCGATTGAATGGATCCCGTAATAATTGTTTCTGACAACTGGGTTAAAAAAGATCGATATACGTTTAATCCTGACAAGAGAGGTTGCAGAGTTTTTCAAGTACAGGAACAAACATCATACGATAATCTTGAGCAGATGATAATGGAGGATTATGGGCTAGAGTCGCGAAGGTGTAAAATTCAGCTGAGCTACATGTTCTCTTATAAAATTTTGAAAAAATTATCTCAGGATACGCCTCCGGTTTATGTTTGCAATACTCGACAGTTGCAAAGCTTTTTGAGCTTAATCAAAATCGACCAGCTACGTCTTTGTATGGAGGTTACAGAGATTCAACGATGATGATGTTATGCAGAAGGGTAAGTCGAAATAGACGTTCAGTCATGTCTCAAAAGATGAAGGTAACGAAGTCGTTAACAGTAGTGATTTAGATGATGATATTGGGTATACTCATTACGGAGCAGAGTCGCTGGTAGAATTTAGCGAATACAAAGATATGGAAAGTAAAGTTGTAAGCTACGAAGGAGGAGACGAATCTGAAGATGAAAAAGATGATGAATTTGACACCAGATTTGACATCATTGATGATCCTGATGGTGCGTCATCTGATGATGATAATTTTTGCCTATTAGAAAAGCCTGTTGAAGAAGATGAAAATTCACCTAATTTGCCTCCTGAGAAGAGATCCTATAATATTGCGAAGCACGATTTGAAAGGATCTGATGAGTTTCTCAAGTTGGAGATGTCTTCGCTAAATATTTCTGTCGGACAGGGATATGCCCGGAAAAAAGATCTGGAACTTCGCCTGAAACTTCTTACGCTGAGGGATCGATTCGATTTTGATGTGCCGATATGCACTAAAGAAATGCTTATTGTCAAGTGTTGGGTAAACAGATGTAGCTGGAGAGTTCGTGCTTCTACCCAAGGAAAATCTCCAGAATTCTATATTCGTGTCTACGATGAAGAACACACATGTTCTGTAACAGAGCGTTCTAATCGATCCCGTCAAGCAACACCGGGTATTTTAGGAGCATTGTACAGAGATTTTCTTGGCGACATTGATCCGTTAGTCAAACTCAGACATGTCGCAGTAGCCATTACCAAGCAATTTGGTATCAAGGTAAATTTATGGTTCGGCTGATTTATTAGTATTTATGTGGCTGATTTATTTGTATGACCCGGCTGATTTATTTGTATGACTCGGCTGATTTATTTATATGACACCCGGCTGATTTATTTATATGACACTTGGCTGATTTATTAGTATGACCTGGCTGATTTATTTATATTATTTATATGACTTGGCTGATTTATTAATATGATCTGGCTGATTTATTAGTATGAACCGGATGACTTATTTTTAATATGGCTGAGTTATTAAATCTTCACAGCTGACTTAATTTGTATTCTGTCTGATTTGTCAACAGATGGATTATTGGAAGGCGCATAGGACGTTACGATTTGCAAGACGGATCGATACGAAAAGTCTTGAGCAGGGGTATGAAGATTTGCCATCTTATCTATATATGATAGGAATGAAATTTCAGTAGGAGTTGTTAATCTCCCAAGAACCTCCCCAAAAACAGTAACTGATTCATACGCCCAAAATTGTAACGCGTGGACGCATCCATTCACCGTGTATGAATTTCCTTCATACCCGACCTTCTTAACTCCTTCCATTAGAGCCTCAAACGCCACTCTACTCCATGGGTAACTATCAACGTCTTCAATTTTGAAGACTTTTTTTGGGACTTTTCATAGGCAGTCGAGAATTATGATGTAAGCCGTGTATACCCATGTGGAGAATACACAATAACCCAACCTGCATCCATTGCGGTAATTCCCAACCACGACACTTTCCGAATACACCAGAAAGTTCATCATATTTCGGACCACCAGTAGCGCCTTTGGGAACACCCAACAATTCCCACATCGGACGGTAGTCAGCTTCACAGTTTTTGTCAGGGTATGCACCTGATTTTAAACCCGTAATTTCTGTAAACTCGTGAAGGCTGAATCTTATTGGTTGCCCCCCGACCAATGACCAAATCTCATGTACGCTTGATATCTTTAACTGTCGCGTAAGTAAATAATGTACAGTCTTTGCTGACCATACGTAGTCAGAATCGAGCAGCTTGGGAATGATTTCAACTCTTGTTTCCTTTATTGCTTCCCACGCATCAATCCCTATTGCTTTTCTGACGCGTGCGAAATTGCCCATCTGACAATTATGATTCAAGCTTCTGGACATCAGAGGAGATTTTCCATCTTCGTAAAGCGGAGACGGATATTTCTTTGAATCTTCCATCTAATCATAAATCAGCCATTAAATAATCATAAGTCAGCCATCAAAAACACATAAGTCAGCCATTATAACTACTCAGCCATAAGAACCTATAAGTCAGTCATCGAAACTCATAACTCAGCCATCAAAACTCATAACTCAGCCATTAAAACTCATAACTCAGCCATCATTAATTTCATAACTCAGCCATCATTAATTTATGCCATCAAGTATTTGATAAATCAGCCGTTTTAGTAACTTATCACTTAGCCTTAAACAAGCATCACTATCAAATATAACAATGATCTAAACATATAAATCCATCATAAAGCAAGTTAACAGCCATTAAAAAACCATTTAATCAAGTAAACACATTTCATTTCGTAAATCAGCCGTATGTCATTAATAAATCAGAAATCATAATCGAACTTGCGCGCCCACAATCCACCCTATTTGTTTCGAATACCGTAGAAACGTGGAGAACTTACCGTAGAAAGAGTAAATATCTTCGGAAGTTGAACCCTAAGTCTTCAACGAACGCGAGACGAAGGCGAGGCGGAATACGAAGCGGAAGACGACGGCGAGCCGGAACACGGAAGACTGATGGCGAGGTGGAAGGCGACGGCGAGTAGGGCTGCTACAATCATACGAAATTGATAGATTTTGAGAGATTTTGCGTTTTTTTTTCTTTTACTAAAATATGAGAAAGGAGACTGTTTGGTTTTCTATAATAACTTTTACAAGAATATGAGACGTAAACTATTCAGAAAAAAAGAAAAAAGAAAAAACTTAATTTAAGAATATAATGGACATTTTATTAGGGTTAAGTATTATACTAGTAATATTGGAAAGATGTGTATTATTCTAGTAATATTACAAGAAATGTGTGTTATTTAAGTTTTATCCTCAAAATAAAGAGGAAAAAACTTAAATAACACACATTTCTTGTAATATTACTAGAATAACACACATTTTTTCAATATTACTAGTATAATACTTAACCCTCATGAAATGTCCTTTATGTCCTTAAATTAGGATTTTTTTTAATTTTTTTCTGAACAGTTAATTTCTCATGTTCTTGTAAAAGCAAAAAAAAACGGAAACTCTCTTAAAATCTATCAATTTCGTATCGTAGCCGCCCTACTCGCCGTCGCCTTCCGCCTCGCCATCAGTCTTCTGTGTTCCGGCTCGCCTTCGTCTCGTTTTCGTTAAAGACTTAAGATATTTAATCTTTTTACGGTAAGTTCTCCACGTTTCTACAGTATTCGAAACAAATAGGGTGGATTGTGGGCGGGGAAGTTCGATCATGAGTTATGAAATTATGATGGCTGAGATATGAAATTATGATGGCTTATGAAATAAATGATGGCTGACTTATGGAATTTTGATGGCTGAGTTATGTTGCTTCGATGGCTGACTTATAGTTGGCTGACGGCTGAGTTATCTAGCGTATTACGGTTGAGTTATCTAGCGTATTACGGCTAAGTTACTAACCTGTTACGGCTGATTTATTAATCTATTACGACTGAGTTATTAATCTGTTACGGCTGAGTTATTAATTAATCTGTTCGTATGAAAACAAAGGAAATCGAAGGAACAGATCAATGAACAGTTAATTGTGTTTCTTTTAATTTTTTCCCGAACAGTTAATTTCTCTTCCAAGGGTATAAAAAGAGAAAAAAAAAGGGAAAGCGAACAGACTCTTTTCTCATATTCTAGTAAAAACGCAAAAACGCAAAAACGCAAAATCTCTCTCTAGCAAAATCTCTGACTTATAGTTGGCTGATGGCTGAGTTATCTAGCGTATTATGGCTGAGTTATCTAGCGTATTACGGCTAAGTTACTAACCTGTTACGGCTGATTTATTAATCTGTTACGACTGAGTTATTAATCTGTTACGGCTGAGTTATTAATTAATCTGTTCGTATGAAAACAAAGGAAATCGAAGGAACAGATCAATGAACAGTTAATTATGTTTCTTTTAATTTTTTCCCGAACAGTTAATTTCTCTTCCAAGGGTATAAAAAGAGAAAAAAAAGGGAAATCGAACAGACTCTTTTCTCATATTCTAGTAAAAATGCAAAAACGCAAAAACGCAAAATCTCTCTCTAGCAAAATCTCTAGCAGCCCTACTCGCCGTCGCCTTCCGCCTCGTCAGTCTGCCTTGTTCCGATTAGCCGTAGTCTGACGCTTCGTATTCCGCCTCGCATTCGTCTCGCGTTCGTTGAAGACTTAGGGTTCAACTTCCGAAGATATTTACTCTTTCTAGGTAAAGTTCGCCACGTTTAACGGCTGAGTTATGAGTTATAAGTTTCTTTATGGCTGACTTACATATGAGTTTTAATGGCTGAGTTATGTGTTTTTGATGGCTGATTTATTAGATGGAAGGTTCAAAGAAATACTCGTCCCCGCTTTACGAAGATGGGAAATCTCCGTTGATGCCGAAAAGCTTGAACCATAATTGCTAGATGGGCAATTTCGCACGCGTCAGAGAAGCAATAGGGATTGATGCGTGGGAAGCAATAAAGAAAACAAAAGTTGGAATCATTCCCAAGCTGGTCGATTCCGACTATATCTGGTCAGCAAAGACCGTACATTATTTTCTTACGCGACAGCTACGGATATCAAGCCAACATGAGATTTGGGCATTCGTCGGGGGGCAACCAATAAGATTCAGCCTTCACGAGTTTACAGAAATTACGGGTTTAGAGTCAGGTGCATACCCTGAGAAAAACTGTGCAGCTGACTACCGTCCGATGTGGGAATTGTTGGGTGTTCCCAAAGGCGCTGTTGGTGGTCCGAAATTTGATGAACTTGCTGGTGTATTCGGAAAGTGTCGGGGTTGGGAATTTCAGCAAAGGATGCAGGTTGGGTTGTTGTGTATTCTCCACATGGGTATACACGGCTTACATCATAATTCTCGACTGCCTATGGAAAGTGCCAAAAGAGTCTTCAGAATTGAAGACGTTGATAGTTACCCGTGGGGTAGAGTGGCGTTTAAGGATCTAATGGAAGGAATTAAGAAGGTCGGGGGTCAAGGAAATTCATACACGGTGCCTGGATGCGTCCACGCGTTACAATTTTGGGCGTATGAATCGAACTGTTTTGGGGAGGCTCTTGGGAGATTAACAAATCCTACTGAAATTCCATTCCTTCGTTGGGGTGGATCACGTCCTCGTAAAACAATCGAAAGTTTTATTGCTGATGAGATTGCCAAGCATGGTCGTACTGTTTTCTTAATTCGCTGACTTATATATTTATGGCTGACTTATCTTATTTGACGATTGACTTAAATTATATAATTCATGGCTTACTTATCTTACTTGACGGCTGACTTTTCTGTTGTTTTTATGGTTCATTTGTGATTATAGGTGCGTGTCGGGAAGATGGTTATCAAGCCTGTTGCTGAAATTTATCCTGATTGGGGTTCGAAGATAACGACCAAGCTAACGACCACGAACTTCATAAGTTAATATGCGATATTTTGGATGGTAATTTTGATGAACGCTTTTGGGATGTTAGAAAAGGTAATGTAGCCGTCAAACTAAGACGAAGCATAAAGCTAAGAGAGTCGCTGATGATGTCGAACCCCGAAGAAGAAGCAGAAACAGAAGGGAAAGAAAGGCAGTTGCGATGGTGATTTTGGGTTTAATGTTGATGACGGTGGGGATAAAGCAGTAGTAAGGCTTACTTCGAGAATTTTATAGTTTACAGCAAATTCTATTGTGGTTTAAGTGTTAAGTGTTTACATGAATTTTTATTGTAGGGTTTGAGAGAAGACTCGAAGCGGTTGATTTGATCGTGCGACGTACGATAAATTTGATGCAATGGAAACCAGCATTAACGAACTGGTTCATGGCATAGGCGATAGGGTGGTGTCAAAAGTCCGGGAGTAATTTGTCCAGTTCAAATCTGATATAGAGAAAAGAGTTTCTCTGCTAGAAACAGGGATGAAGGAGTTGAGAACACGCAAACCTTATCAGCCACCTGAAGATAATCAAGAGTTTACGAGTCTGGTATGTTATCTAATCTATTGCCAGGAAAAATGTTATTACGGCTGAGTTATCTAGCAGCATATTAGGGCTGAGTTTTATAGATTAGGGCTGAGTTATCCAGCTTATTACGGCTGAGTTATCTAGCTGAGAGTTATCTAGCTTATTAGCTTATTACGGCTGAGTTATCTAGCATATTAGGGCTGAGTTTTATAGATTACGACTGAGTTATCTAGCGTATTACGGCTGAGTTTTATAGATTATTACGGCTGAGTTATCTAGCTTATTACGGCTTAGTTATTTCTATCCTTTTTTTTCCTTACAGATCCATATGCAGAACCAGCCTCCATCCCCTGCGAAGGCGGTTGACGATATTGACAGCGATTTTGTTGTTCAAGAGGTGGTGGCAGATAAATTTAAATTTAAAACCAAAAAGAAACGGCAAGAGAGGAAGAAAACAGGGGTCAAGAAAGAGGTCAAGAGGATTGTCATTAAGGCCAGAGATGATTGCAACAAAGGTTTTGTGATTCCGCACTTGGTAGATACAAGTGAGGGTGATGACCAACAACCGCAAGAGCAACCGCAACCGCAGCCGCAACCGCAGCCGCAACCGCGAGATAGTGATGAATTAGCTGATATAACCGAGAAAGTACGGGATGAAGATAACAAGTTGTTGTCCCAGTCGGAGGAGACTGAGGAGGAAAGAATACGGTGCGCACAACTGTCTGCTGCTTTAGACGGCATAACTTCTGCTATTCAATCATTAGATGCAGTTGGCCCTCCGTTGAAGAAATCGTATCCACCACCACCGTATCCGGCTATTGGGCACAGTGGATTGACTTATATGAGGAAAGATCTCGTCCCTTCGAAAGCAATATACGATCCACTAAAATTGAAAGATCCATTGAGAAAGGAGGCGCTTACTAACTACCTACGTCCGTACGAGTACGTTGCAAATTTCATATGGTAGGTGACATTGATATATATTTCATATAATTTAGTACTAAATATTGCCTTTAATTTCAGGAGATTTCCACTTGATACACAGCCACCAGAGGTGCCATCAGAGGTTTATTTCTACAGGGTTCTCATTACCCCGAGAGCTGCTTGGCCTGAACCTACGTATGGTTGGTTAGGTGACGATGTAAGTTATGCTTAACGGCTGATTTATAATAGTTGAAGGCTGAGTTATCTAGCATATTACGGCTGAGTTATCTAGCATATTACGGCTGAGTTATCTAGCATATTACGGCTGAGTTATCTAGCATATTACGGCTGAGTTATCTAGCATATTACGGCTGAGTTATCTAGCATATTACGGCTGAGTTATCTAGCATATTACGGCTGAGTTATCTAGCATATTACGGCTGAGTTATTTAGTATATTACGGCTTAGTTATAATAGTTGTTATACAATTTTCGTACTTTACGGCTGACTTATTTTGACTTTACTTTTTTATTACAGCACATAACTGCTTTCATGAGACTCCTGAGGATACGTTCGAATCTCCAGCCAACCCCATTCCACACTGATCGTATTGCTTTTATCGACAACTGGTCCGTCTCGATTTGGGTAAAAGATTATGAGCAGTTCAAAATAAATCCAAAGAAATTTAAATTCTCTCCGGGGTGGATTAAGCTGGCGAGTGGATTGGCTCCTGAAGATACCCCGACATTCAGGAAGTGGTATGAAGATGTGGACAACCTCTATCTCGTACACAACGTCGGTGGCAACCACTGGGTAACCCTAGACATCGATTTGAAAAAAGAGAAAATCGATATTTACGATAGTATAATGGGAGCCGCCACCCCAGACCAAGACAAGAAGTTGCTCGATCAATGCAGGCCATTTACGCGCATGACACCCTGTCTGCTAAACGAAATCGTGCCAACCCATATGCGTAAGACCACCCTGAAGTAGTTCAGCTGTAGAAGGGTCAAAAAGAACGTCCCCCAAAACCAAAACCCAGGCGATTGTGGTGTCTATTCGTTGAATGTCTAGCGCTTGGCGTTAACTTCGAAGGCCTAAGTGACAAAAATATTCAACATCTACGAGAACAGATGGCAGCGGATATCTTTAAAGAGGCACCAGAATATTTAAATCAGTTTATCGATTAAATTTATACAATTTTGTGCTGTTGATAGCTGATTTATGTAATTATGGGTTATATAGGTTAGGTTAATGACTGATGACTGAATGTAACATGTAATTATGAAACTGTTAGTACAACGGCTGACTTAAAACATACTGTCATTTCGTTTTACAACTTTACGGCGGATTTATGAACTTATTACAGACGACTTTTGACCTAATTACGGCTGACTTTCGTTTGGCTACTTAAAACATACTGTCATTTCGCTTTATGAACTTATTATGGCTGACTTATTCACTTGTTACGGCTGACTTTCGTTCGGCTACTTAAAACATACTGTCATTTCGCTTTATGAACTTATTATGGCTGACTTATTCACTTGTTACGGCTGACTTATTGTTTTCGGGCGGGAAGCGAAACGTTCCTTGACGTCGATGCGAAGCTTTACGTCCCTCGGGAAGCGAAACGTCACTTGGCGCCCCTTCGGGTTCCTCTTCCATTATATATATATAGACTCGCACCCCATAGTCTACAATATCCTTCTAATACAGCACATAATGGCACGCCGTCCATCTCGCCGCGTTAACCGTCCATCTCGTACCAACCGTGCTCGCCGGACACCGGCGCGTCAGACTGAAGTGCCCCCGACGTTGAACGCAACCTGCAGTTAGCACGTTTGGAGGGTATGATCCAAGCAACTCGCGAATGCACTGAAATAATTGATGCCTGGATCGCAGAGACGACTGCTCACAACGACCGCCTCAGGGCTGAACTTGAAGTGCTTCGTAGGCTGAACGCAGAAGCGGAGAGACGGGGAGGCCTATAGTTGTTGTTTTCATGTTTAGTTTTTACTAGTTTTTTTGTGTTTTCATTGTTTGTAATTTGAAGACTTTTTCGTTTACTAATTTCATTGTTTCGTTTACTAATCAGTTGAACCATTTTCCTTCTATATAATTTGCATGAACATAACCGCATGAACAACATGACAACATAATTATGTCTGACTTATATGACCTTAATACGGCAAAAATAATAAGTTCTTTACGGCTGTAATAGCGACTTATGAACTTACGGCTGACTTATGAAGTTACGGCTGAGTTAATAGGTACTTTACAGCTGACTTGCCCTTTGTTACGGCTGAGTTACGGCTGACTTAATCTGTTACAGCTGAGTTAATAGGTACTTTACAGCTGACTTGCCCTTTGTTACGGCTGAGTTACGGCTGAGTTAATAGGTTTTATACGGCTGATTTTCGAACGTTACAGCCGAGTTATAGTACACGTGACTCTTATTATGACAATGAATTTGACAACAATGAATTTATGGTTTACAAGTTTTTGCATTGTGTCCAACCCGATTACATAGAGAACACGTGTGTTGCTTTCGAGGACGTTTATTCGACAACGCCATTTCTAAAGAAGATTTAAATCGTGACATCTTAGGTCTTCCTGGTTGACTCCTTGGAATTGGTGGCAAGCACACTTGTTTAGCTACACGTTCAGGTACGGGTAATGCCGTATCAATAGGCATAACTGTACCAGCATACGCATTCGCTAAATAATCCCTCCGCCAGTACGGGTCACACAGTGATATACGAGAAACGTTCCTATGCTCGGCCGATGCGATTGCATGTACGCAGGGCACCTTCTCGACGTTAAACCGACGGCATGTGCATCTCCTGGCATTCAAATTAACAATATGCAAGGATGTCCCGCAAGTAACTTATGTATGCACATGATCTATATTTTGTACCTGCGCAAGTCTAGCACCACTGACACGGGCCTGAAAATAATATAAAATTAATGACGGCTGACTTAAGACATCGACTTTGCATATAAAATTAATGACGGCTGACTTATACTATTGTTATGGCTGACTTACCTCCAATAATTTCTCAACCCCGCGTGTAAGCGTCGTTTTCATCGACCTTGCATCTTCTCTTCGCTGGGCAAACCACCTCGTCATCAATGACCTTATCGTTTCTAAGAGACGAACAATTGGCAAACTTTTAGCTTTTGAAAGCACCTTGTTCATCGACTCCGCTATATTTGTTGTCGTTATGTTATATCTATCACCCGGAAAATGAACACGTGCCCACATTCGTACATCGGCTCTCTGGAGGTAGCCATGAAGATCGGGATTTAGTGTTCTTATCTCATAGAAAACGGTATTGAATTCATCCATCCTGTAACAATTTGCAGCTTTCTTCACCAAACGAAACAAGTTTCCATCTTTAAACCGTACCAATATGTTCTTGTATAAATGGTACGTGCAGATTCCACGAGCCGCTAACGGATAAACAGTCCCAATTGCTTTCCCAATTGAGTTATGTCTATCGGAGATAATCGCGAGCCCGTTCTCGTCCGGAACCACAAGTTTCAGTTGTGAAAAAAACCATTTCCAAGAATCATCATTCTCGGTGTCGACCAAACCAAAAGCAATTGGAAATATCTGAAAATTACCATCTTCAGCTAGTGCTGTAAGAAGTGTGCCCTTATATTTTCCATGAAGAAATGTACCATCGACAACCACAACTTTGCGCACAAAAGATAACCCATTGACGCTCGCACCGAATGCAATGAACAAATACTTGAATCTTCCTTCCACATCAAGTTGAAGACGCGTAATTGTACCCGGATTTGCCCTTCTTATCATATATAGATAAGACGGCAAGTCTTCATACCCCTTCTCAAGACTTTTGGTATCGATCCGTCTTGCAAAGCGTAACGCCCTATGCGCCTTCCAATAATCCATCTGTCGACAATACTTAATAACTTAGCCACACGTAAAATAAGTCAGCCGGGTCATACTTACTAAGTCAGCCATGAGGTATAATAAGTCAGCCGGGTCATACTTACTAAGTCAGCCATGAGGTATAATAAGTCAGCCGGGTCATACTTACTAATGAGATATAATAACTCAGCCACACTTAATATAACTCAGCCGAATCGATCCCTCACCGTAAGAAGTTTCAGACGAAGTTCCAGATCCTTTTTCCGGGCATATCTCTGTCCGACAGAAATATTTAGCGAAGACATCTCCAACTTGAAAAACTCATCAGATCCCATCAAATGGAGCCCCGCAATATTCTGGGATCTCTTCTTATGCGGCAAATTAGGTGAATTTTCATCTTCTTCAACAGGCTTTCCTAATATTGAAAAATTATCATCATCAGATGACGCACCATCAGGGTCATCAATGATGTCAAATCTGGTGTCAAATTCGTCATCTTCTTCATCTTCAGATTCGTCTCCTCCTTCGTGGCTTACAGCTTTACCCTCCATATATTTGTATTCGCTACATTCTGCCGAGGACTCTGATCTGTACTGAGTATGCCCAATATCCTCATCTAAATCACTACTATTACGGACTTCGTTACCTTCATCTTTTGAGACATGGCTGAACGTCCGTTTCGACTTACCCTTCTGCATAACATCATCATCGTTGATCTCTGTGACCTCCATACAAAGACGTAGCTGGTCGATTTTGATTAAGCTCAAAAAGCTTTGCAATTGTCGCGTATTGCAGACATAAACCGGAGGCGTATCCTGAGATAATTTTTTCAAAATTTTATAAGATAGCATGTAGCTCAGCTGAATTTTATACCTTCGCGACTCTAGCCCGTAGTCCTCCATTATCATCTGCTCAAGATTGTCGTATGATGTTTGTTCATGTACTTGAAAAACTCTGCAACCTCTCTTGTCAGGATTAAACGTAAATCGATCTTTTTTAACCCACTTGCCGGAAATAATTATTACGGGATCCATTCAATCGAAAGAGATGCATGACGAAGACGAAGAACAAGTTTGAATTGTTGGCGACTCAACCTACTTCGACTAACCCTACTTATGCGATGCATTCAGATCGATGTGGTTTTTGTTTTTGCGACATGGAACTATGCCACCAAATAAAATCATAAATCAGCCAAAGGAAATCAGCCACCAAACGAATTGCTAACTTAGTCGTAACAGGCAATCTATTTAAGTAATTATAAAAGTTTACAAAATCGGCCATCAATACAATTAGATCAGGTGATAAAACTTAAGTAAGTGCTACATTGCATAAACCGCCGTCAAAGAATACTATTACGATAATTACTACATAATTACTTAGTCCCGTTACTAATCGACTTATCAAGAATCAGCCTCATTACGCCTAACTTATGACAAGTCAGCCACCATAAGCGGGCATAAGTGAGTCGCTACACAATTAAATCAGCCACATAACTCAGTTGGGTTTCGATAAGTCAGCCACATCTATGCAATAAGTCAGTCCAAAGTATTCATAAATCAGCCGTCGGAGTTAAAGTCAGCCATGTTGCATGCAATTAATCAGCTGATATTTCATAACTCAGCCGTCGGAGTTAAAGTCAGCCATAGCTTACGGCTGATTTACCTAACAAGTCAGCCATTATCATAAATCGGCCATTACTCTTACAACTCAGCCGTACTTTAAAAAATAAATTCCGCGGCTGAGTTTCATAATACTCGTAGGCAGTAATGATACCACGTAGGATTTTTCGCTGATGTGGAAGAAAAATGTAGTGGCAGTTTTGTTATTACGTTTTTGTTAGCAAATGATTATCAGGATATTTTGGTAATTCGGAAAAATGAAAAACATTAAAGTAATTAAAAAAAGATCTGTACTATCTGGGTCGTTAAGTTCTCTTTGTGTACTATTTAAGTAAACAACCCCAAAATAAAATATGTCTATAAATTATGTAAATTATAAAACTTTCCTATGTTTATTTTTTCATTTTTGTCGAATACATTTTTTTCCAACCTGCATCCATATGTATCTGCCAAATGACCAAGTGACCAACCCCCACCTGAATTGTGCAGTTTTCATTGGAATCTCAGATTTTTTTTTTTTTTTTTTAGTACTATAAAATTGTTTCTTCACTCTCACTGTTTCACATCTCTTCGTCTTCTCCGCCTCACTCCGATCTCTTTAGGATTTATTTCTATGGCTTCCTTTGCTTCTTCTGCTTCTACTTCCCTACAAGCTCGTCCTCGCCAACTGGTCTCTCTATCTCTCTTCTTCACTCGAATCTCCTCTTTTCTTTACTGGTTTTGTCGTGATTCATCCCATTTTGCTATAGATCTGATCTGATTAATCTCGATCTAGTTATTGTTCTTCTTCAATGGTAGATCTAATTGCAGAATCATTAGCTCAGCTCTAGATCGATTTGTTGAAATCGCTCTATGATTCATCTTTTGTTTGCATTGAGGGAAGTTAGTTTTAGTTTTCTGGAATTTTTAGGTATTTGGCTCTGCAGGAACTTTTAATCTCATCGATCTGATTGAATCTGTTAAACTTAGCTTCGTCAAATCACCAAAATGATTGTTGATTCTCGTCAAACTTTTGTAAGAGCATGCGGGAACATTGTGAACAAAGATGATTAGGTTCTTATATTGATTTTAGTTGCTTCTCTTTAAGTTGGTATTCAAGAAACTGGAGAAGCTTGTTCTCGCAAGATTGTTTCGCTCTTTTGGCTCTCTCTCATTCGTTTGTTGCTATGTATTTTGAGTTTACCTTTGTGCTGATTGAAAGTCTTTTGAATATGATGGCAGGCGATTGCGGTTAATCCGATTAAATGCTTTAGCCATGGAAGAAGCAATCTTTCTTTTACGCTTCGCCCACTTCCTACCCGCTTGAGGGTTTCCTGCGCTGTAAGACCTTGTCTTCTCTCATATGATGTTCCCATTTCACCTCATGAGCCAGTTTAACATTTGCAGCGATGGGTTTTGTTTGTGATTATGCTTTGTTTTTGGTGATTGCTTAATTTTGATTGTAGACAACAAGACTGATTTATCTTTTTCTGATTGGTGGTAAACAGGCAAAATCTGATACAGTGGACAAGGTGTGTGCAGTTGTTAAAAAGCAACTCTCACTTGAAGAGACCAAGAAAGTTACAGCTGAGACCAAATTTGTTGATCTCGGTGCTGACTCTCTCGATACGGTAATGTCTAACATCCATCCACTTTTAGACCCATTGAATTCAATTCTAGTAATGGATTGTTTCAGTTGACTTGTTGATGCTTAACCAATGCCCCTTGTAAAATTGTAGCTTGCATATGCTGTGTATATTGTATAAGCAACAATTGGAAATATAGAGAACAAGATATATATATATATATATATATGCTTTTTGACATATTCTCTTGTGTTGGGTTTCAGGTGGAGATTGTGATGGGACTAGAGGAAAAGTTTGGGATTGAAATGGCGGAGGAGAAAGCACAGTCAATCACGACAGTTGAGCAAGCAGCTGAGCTCATTGAGGAGCTTTTGTTGGAAAAAGCCAAGTAGAAATCGTTTTATTACATTAGCAAAAACGAAAAAAACCAAAACCCAAACCACTATCTTCTTATTGTTTCGTTAGCTAGAGAGCGATTGTGTCTGTTGAGACTTGCTATTTTGAGAAAATTATTACAAGGCTTTGTATTTGACTTTATCTTTCTTCTACAACATTTTACTTCCACCTTCAAATAATTATCTTACGAAAGTTATGTAGACCTTCTTTTCTAAATAAATATTTTCTTCTTATCTTTGCTTATTTGCACGACATTAAGTTTTCAATAATTCGAACTCGTACAATGTTCGCATTCTACATTGACAAAGAAAGTGAATATAACTGAGTTTGATAACTCTTTTCACAGTGACATGATGCCTCTCAAAATTAGCTTAACTAAAGAATATTGAAGACTTTTTTTCGTTTTGTCCTCTCTACGTGAAAAAAGCTGATTAACGTAATTGCTTTAGCGTATTTATACATAGAATTTTGAGTCATGCCTATAACTACATAAATTTAACTAAAATTTGAATTTTCTCTACTAACAATTCAAATCCGACCAAAACCATCAAATCGACAAACGGTATTATTCCGTTAACATATGCTGACTAAGATGTCGCGTTTGCAGTCTAAGATGTCACGTGGAGCCACGAAAACGGTCAATTCTCCCATGAACTTAGTTGGTTTGGTGTGCATATACACAGAACTTTGAGTTATGTATAAACTACATAAACTTAATTAAAATTTGAATTTCCTACACGAACAATTTAAATCTGGCAAAAACCATCACGCGATGGCAATTCAATTCAAATCAGCCGTTTTCCCTCCTCTCAACACTAATGTTTGAACTCGAGTTATGACACGATGATGCACTAGTACTACAAACTAATAAATTGTAAATCCTAGTCAATACTACTTTATTTTAATTATTATTTTTCTTATTTCTCGTTTTCAATCAAACTAATAATTTTTTTATGAAGAAAAAGCTATAAATTTAATAAACATTTTAAGCAAATTAAGTCTCACAATTTATTTATTTCAAATATCATAAATCATTTTGTTTTCCAACTACACTTTAATAAAAGATAATGTTCTAATTGGTTCCGAACCTGGAAAATAAGAGTTTACAAAATTAATATCACTGAATATGATCCTAGCTAAACAATTTGGCATGCAATGTAAATTTAAAATACGAGAAATCAAAGAAAGCGAAAAATATGAAATACATCTCGGAGCAAACAAAATTCGTCTAAAAGAGTGGAGTAAGCATGCCACTCATCAAGGGATTGCACCAACAATACCAATACCGCACAATTCACCTAACGTCTTGAAGGTTACAACTCTCTAACCAACAACGTAGATCCAGCTCCGGCACTAGACATATACTTAAGAAACATGCGTATGGGGCCTCTAAATTTTGGGGCCCATAAAAAAAATTGTAATGCTTAGATAAGTGTTACAAGCAAGCTCAAGAGGCGTCCCATGAATGGCTAAAGGCAAATTCAACTCCGGTAAATCATTCTCCTACTTTTCGGACTGATAGAAGTTCTAGGAATTGAAACCTCCTGATGGTTCTTTCAAATGTAACATTGATGGTTCTTGTAAGAAAAACTCGGATAGGAGTGGTATAGGTTAGATTTTTAGAGATCATAGAGGTCAAATAATGCACTTTGGGACAAAATGTTTTCTAGGTCTGGTTTCACCACTCTATACAGAAGCAACAGCGATGATTTAGGCTGTCTCGTGTTTGATAACACAAGAGTACCAAAGAGTTTGCTTTGAGTTGGATTGTCAAGATTTGATCAAAGCTCTTCATCATCCGGAGGAATGGCCTGTTCTTCAACCATTTACCTCGGAGATTCTTGAACTCAGCAAGAGTGTTTCGCATTTCAGTTTAAATTTTAGTAAACGGGATTGTAACAAATGTGTGAATGTTATGGCAAAACATATCACATATTGTCCGATTTATTTTGACATTTAAAATGTTGTACCGCCTTCTTGGCTTCTGACTATCGCGGTTTCTGATGTTCCGTCAAACTTGTCGAACGTTATTAATTAATCACATTAGTTTTTCAGTGTAAACAAAAAAAAGTTTTGGGTTTCTAGGTTGGCAGATGTTGTAGTTAAAAAATTATTAAGGACCCCTTTTATAAAGATAATAAATTAAATTAAAAAAATATTTTCATTGTTGGTGAAAACATATTAAAAAAAAAAAAGTCTAGAAACCCCATAATTAATCAAATAATGGAAAATCAAAGGTCAAAATTAAATGGAAAAACGATCAATTTTCCCACGAACAGTAGTTATATCACGACAGATCTCCATCAAACTATGACCTCGATCTATTTCCCTACGAACAATATTTCTCAACCTTAATCTCCACAAATCGATACTTTTCACCTAGTTCCCCGTCTGAGTTTATTCGGTTTTCGAACTAAACCTGATAGAAAACCAGTCGAACCTAAAACATAACCAAATTTATATCCGACAAACACCCTAAACCGACCGGAGACCATCCCTCCCTAAATCCTTCTTCTTCAAAATCCCCAAATTCTGAAATCTAAGAACTCTAAAATCTTTTTCTCTTTAAATCAATCTCTGAAATCTAGGAAGGCGGAACGCTTCTTGTTTGCCTTAACTCAATACGCGGTCTAAACAAATCTAATACATGTAATGATCAAAATCATTTTATCAAGTTTTTTCGAATGAATTGAATCTAAAATCATCAAATTTGGCTCTTTCTCTGGAATTGTTACACATGTAACTCCTCACCTCCGTCTTAATCGTCTCCTGCACCACCGTCATAAAATATCCACCAAATCCATAAATCTCTTTTTCCTTCTCTTCTTCTTCTCTCTTCACCGGAAACAACTCCACCGTATCTCTTCTTCCCGGAGTTGACTCGTTGACCCAAGGCAAAGACAAACTTAAACAAGTCACCGGATCTTTCTCCGACGATGATGACTCAATCACAACTCCACCAGCTCTCGCCGTCAGTTTAAAAACATGAGAAGACGAAACCGGCAATCGTAGCCCACTTGTTACCGAACCGAGCGTGAGCGCGTATTATCTTTTCGTCTTCCTCCGCCGTAAATCCACGATGCTCAACCTCCGGAGAAAGCTGATTACACCACCGGAGATGGCAAGATTTACCAGACCGTCCCGAAATCAATTTGCTTATCAGAGACCAGTTCCTTGGTCCGTGCTTTTGAACAAGCGTTTGTAACAGATCGTTTTCTTCAGGACTCCATAGGCCTTTGAACAAGCGTTTCAATTTAGGATTTTTTTTGAGAAATCAGGTACTCGGGTTACTCTCGGTTTCAATTGGGTTGTAATCTGGTTTAAAACCGAGTTAATCCGGTTTAGATTCTGCGTCATTTGGTTAAGAATACCATAAACCACCAAAACCGATTTCTGTGTAAAAACAGGTGAGAACTACCCGTTTGGTGTGGAAATATGTGAGAAGCATCGATTTGTGGGGATTAAGGTTTAGAAATATTGTTTTGTGGGAAAATAGATCGAGGTCATAGTTTGATGGGGATATGTCGTGATATGACTACTGTTCGTGGGAAAATGGATCGTTTTTCTAACTTAAACTAATATCTTAATCAAAAGACTCCGATTTTTGGTTTCGTATTAGAGCTCAAATAATGTAGGACCGGCGCTGCATAGATCATGAAGGATCTATGTCCAAGATGAAGGAATACTAGCCGAAGGGTCGAAGAGTCATCTCCCCCTTCCTATCTGTCGTTACAGGTGTGTGATCGCATGAAGTGGTAGGATTTTGTTCTGTATGAGTTGGAGAGATACTTGAAATGTCTTTTCCTTCTCCGGATGTTTGACAATATACCATCCTAATCCTATCTCTCATTGGCCATCCTCCTCTCCTCTCTTGGATGAGTCGAGGAGTATTTATAGGGGTTCTACATGTTGTTGTCTAACTCGAGTGGGTCGACTTACCCTTGGGGCCGTTTTGTCGTCTTGCCTGTTGCTCCAACGTAAAAAATCTTGCGTCGTTGTGGGATTTGTAGACATTAAAATCGCTTCTAATAGTATCTTGAAAACACTAGAACAGTTTAAAAAAAACCATATATTTCGGCATTTTGCCCCCAAAAAGACAATACGCTAAATATGATTCTCATGCATTGCACCAGTTTCATTTCTTCTTATATAATAAGTTAGAGAGATACAAAGTTCTTGCTGTACTAATGTAAATACCGTCGTATAAAGTGAGGCATTAACTTTTTTTTTTTCTCCCAAGAAACGAAAATCCAATGATACTTTCATTACACACACAAAAAAAAACTTTCATTACACAATAATAAAAACCAAAAAGTCCATCTCATCTTAGGTAATCTTCTTTTATAGGAGATTTTTTTTTGCCAGCAACAGACGCTAAGATATGCATTACGTAATTAGTTGAAATTTTGTTAAAAAATAATAATAGCTAAACAGAACTAATATAGAGAATAAATGAATACAAAATCACAAGTAGACTGATTGGTTATACTAGTTGTAAGTTAGCTTTAGAGCGAACAATATACTTCCAAGTTCCAATTCCACTGATAACAAAACGTTTCCTAGGGAGTTTCAGAGCAAAAAACTCCCACCTAAATAATATTTTTGGGCTATACACGGGTTTAAACTTCATTTAATTTGCTTTATGAAAATATCAAATAATTTATACAGAAATGTTTAAATTGTAGTTAAATACTAAAAATATTAGCGTGAAAAATTTATATCAGCATGTAAAATTAATGTGGCAAAAATTATGATGTAGACAAAGACAAAAATATTTAAATTCATGGTTAACTTTAAAAATTAAAGTATTTACGAATAGATGCACAACAAAAGATTATTGCCTCAACATTCTGAGATATTTATCATAAGTATATATTCTATATATCGTTTTTGGGTAGTTTACAAAAAATAATAGTTGAATTGGCTTTATATATATCTCATAACAAACACATACATTTAAGTTTTCATGAAAAAACATAATATTTCTAATATTTCCAACGATAAATTTCAGCTATTATTTATCAAAATCAAGCTTTCACATGTGGCAAACGAATATTTTAAAAGATCACATGAGGAGGGTGCTTCCAACATCAGTCCATCAAAATACACACGAAACCAACCAAAACTACAGTATATCGTCCCAACCACCATCGTCCGTGGACCCTCACCCCTTCTCTCGGCAAATGAATTGTCTGATGGCCAGTGTGCTATTTCTGGAAGTTCCGAAGAATTGTTTGCTATCCATATAAATCACCACACGATATTTTTCAATGTTTTGTCCTCACTTACTAGAAATCACTTCCTAGTAGATCATTCATCCTGAAATTGCTCCAACTTAAACAATTGAAGAATTTTGTGTGAATATTTGACCCAAAAGATAAGTGCAATTTGATGATATATGTAGCGAAATCATATATTTTAAGTGCTCCTCATACACCATCATATTTCTAGAAATCGAGATATTACAATCATACCCACTCACAAATCGCAACGTCTTCGTTGCGTACCAAGACCATCACGCCCGATGGTGTGAGCCCACATGTCTATACACTCGTCTGGGTTTGGCTTTAATACCACTGTAACGTCCCGATCACCACCGTCCATGGTACGACGTCCTCTCTTGGCTAGTGGATCCCATCCTCGTATGACGGGCGGTATGCTACTCTCGAAGACTCGAAAAACTTATTTACCAATCTTACAAATCACCACGAGATCTTTCAACATATTTTATCCTCATTCACACGGTTCTAAAAATCACTTTCTGGCATGTCATTCATCTTGAAATCGCTTCAGTTCAATCACGTTTAACTGTAGAGTTCTGTCAGAATGATTGACGGAAAAGATAAGTGCACTCTAGTAACATAGTTAGCTAAATCGTTTCTTTTAAAATCTCCTCATGTACCTCCATATTTCCAGAATTCAGAAAATTACATACAACATAATGGATGGCCTTGTACGTCGACAACTAGGAAATTAATTCACCATATAAAAGCGTGACTTACGATTGATTTAAATCGATAGTATAATAAAATAGTTTTTATTTCATTAGATTTGTTACTCAAGAAAGTTGAAAAACAACAATAGGAAATTCATCATTTAAAGTAAATAAACATAATTCGACGCACAAATTGCTAAACCATTAGGGGAGCATCGTTTTCTATCACTTATTGCAACAACATTGAACATTTTTATAAGAAACAATAAAACATGCTCCATTTCTGAACCCTCTTGCTTGACAAGCAGGTTGACATTCATGACTTCCGAACTTTGGCCGCACACATGGAATACCAATGCAGTTTCCAGGGTCTGCACGTATACAATCAACCCGTGAATATTATGATTATATATATGCCACATATCAATTTTTCAAATTAAAACATGCATATAGATTATATCACACATGAATGTATATGCTAATGGCTATTACCATTTCTATATGTTTTTCAAGAAAATGTTGTTCAACTATTGGTATTAAATGATTAATAATAATTGGAAAATAACAAAAAATAAAAGGCAGTGTTTGTAAGAAACAACATACTTCCGAAAGCCAAAACGTCATTTTTCGACAAGGAAATTGCCAATATCACTAGAAGAAGAAAAGAAACGATGGTTTTTGTGGTACTCATTTTTTTTTTTTATATATAGTATTATTTCTATTGAAGAAATAGATATGTGTTATAATATTTTAGTTTTTTTTCATAAAAAGCTCTACTTAATTATATGAGGATTCTTTGTCTAGTAAAGTCAAGTCTCAAATTTCTTCTGATATTATTATTATTATTTTTTTACTATAAATGAATCTTCCATATTTGTGAATAACATTTTATTCTAGGTCAAAGATATTGACATTTTAATGTATAATTGCATAATGATTCAATTAATTCTGTATTTATTTGTCATGAATTTAAGGATATATAATATAAGTCAAAGTTATTTGACTAGATAATAGGCCTAAAGCATATCAAAAATAATTGTTTGTTAGTATTTGACTAAAATATTATATATCAACTAAATATATGTTTGACTAAAAACATTCTTAGTTTTAGATTTGACTAGATAATAAATCTGAGCAAACCATAAATAAAAATGTTTACAAAATTTATATATGCTAAATTTTTCAAAAATTAATTAAATCTTTGAATTCACATTAATGTATAGTTTATGGAAATATGATCGATTTATCATACGATTTTTGAATATGCTTTCACCCTTCAGCGTTGGGCTCATATCATTGATTATATCAGCATGCAACATATGTTTTTCCTTCATATTTATTTCATTCATTCTTTTAGTGATATAACCATTTGCACCCTTTCTTTTATTTTCAGAAAAAAAAAATGAATTATCGAAACATAATTTTCACTAATATGAATCAGACCTTATATAATGGACAGTGTTCCGTGGCTAGTTTTGCTATATATTTTCCGACAAACCGCAATCTGTCATCTGAGTGATGTGACGAGAATTCAGTGGGATAGCCACAGAGAGTTTTACTAGCTGGATTATAGCCACAATCATGCTGTGACTAACAATCTTTCACCAGTTTTTGCAATCTAGCTGATGTGATGCGTAATTCGGTGGAGAAGCCACTAAATAGCCAATAAATATTTCGTGGCTATATTATAGCCACAGTATAGCCATGCATATTCTTCGTGTCTAACTAGCCACGACATACCGTAGCTGTTCTGTGACAAATTTAGCCGCTGATACTTATGTGACTAATTAGTGCGTGCGTAGCCACCAATTTACCACGGCAAAGCCATGTTTTTCTGTTTTTTTTTTCGTGACTATTTATTGACTATGTCGTGGCTGGGCATAAGTAGTTGTAAGGTAGTTTTAGAGCGAACAACATACTTCCAATTCCACTGATAACAAAACGTTTCTTTTAAAGTTTCAAAGCAAAAACTCTCACCTAGAAATTACTTTTGGTCTATGTATTTTTTAATTTATTTTCTGACAACACCAAATAATTTATACGCATATATGAAATAAAATGTAGCTAAATACTAAAGCTTATTTGTGTGAAAAACTTATGTCAAAATGTAAAATTAGTGTGGCAAAAATTACCATGTAGATAAAGACCAAAAGTTTAAAATTATAGTTAATTGTTAAATTCAAATTTTTTCCTAAATTAAAAGTAAAACCAAAACACTATAATTAGGAACTTTTATAAACTTACTAAACAAAAGAAAATATTTTGAGAGTGTATTTGTTCTATATTTAATTTTTTCCCCTCAAAATTCTGATGGCCATGTATTATTCATACCTCATAACAGAGTAATAAACACATATTTTTGAATTTTAGTGTTCAATCTCTCTTAGGGATAAATTTCAGCTAATATGAATCATCGTATGTAGATTGTTAAATTTTGAAGAAAAGTTACAGATTTGGTATAACTATGTTTCTGGAAAAACTGAGTTGCAACTAAGTACAAATGGTACAACTATGTTTATAGGAAAGCTGAGACAACTAATTTAAAGATTTGTTTGTTTTATATGTTATATTCTATCTTGGTATAACTACCTACAACTCGTATAACTATGTTTAAAGTGATATGTTCTATTTTGGTACAACTACATAAAAAGATGTAACCACAAACTACAAGCCTTTTGGAAAAAAAAAATCCAAAACAATGTGTTTATACATAAAATCAGAAAACAATCCAATCAAAACAACATTGTTACATATAAATCTAAAGTAAACGAAATCCAAGTCATATAAATTCAAATTGTTACATCAACAACCTTATACCTATATTGTCACTTTGTATATCTTAACCACAAATTATGAAAAACATTTAATGATTGTATTTTGACAAATATAAATACATAGACAGATAGGAAATGTACCGGTATATAATATCATAAGTACAACTACAAAAAGTTATTACAGGTAGTATACAACTACATATACGTTGAAACTACAAATATACAACTGTTTGTGTGCGAATACAACTATAAAACTAAGTACAACTAACTAAAAACTTTAATAATTTATGGGTTGACTTCGCTATACTACATCAACAAAATGACCCCTAACTATTTCTCCCCGTATTTTTACCTTCATCATTAAACTACCTAGAATATTATTATTATTTTTCATACATCATAAACTTATAAAACTTTCCAAAATTAGACATATTCAATAATTAAGTGTAAACCCCGTTTTACAACTCTTATTCGCGTTTTGTTTTCGCGATTAGAGAACCCGAATTTTACCCGTTGACCCAATAATTAGAACTAGTGAGAAACAATTATCGGCGGAGTTATCCTCTACAGCGGAGCCAAGAAACGAAGTAAATGAGAACACCAAACACACACCAAGCTTCTTCTTCTTCGTTCCTCCCTATATATCTTTTATATTTTCTCCCATATGGAAACACAGGCAAGTAGTCTCTTTTGCTGTTACCAAAAGTTTACACAGCATAACGGACTCTTGTCTTAATGAATAGTTGGGCCAAAAGCATGGATTTCTTTGGCAGAAACACGAGAAGCAAAGCAACACAAGGATGATTGATTACCAAAGGCAACAATTAAGAGAACTTCCTATGAATAAGTAACCTTTTTTGTTTTTGTTCGTTCTCGGATTTCTTGCCTATTCTCGTAGGTTGTTTGTTGAATTAGCTTTCGTTTTCTTTGATTCTTTTACATTTTAGTTTTGTAATGTCAACATTTACAACAACACCGATTAATTAATCGAAAGAGAGAAAGTTCCTAATCCTTTTCTTATTAAACCCAATTTTATCTTAATGTCATTCTTTGAGGAACGAAGAAGAAGAAGCTTGGTGTGTGTTTGGTGTTCTCATTTGCTTCGTTTCTTGGCTTCACTGTAGACGATAACTCCGCCGATAATTGTTTCTTAATGCACTAAACCGGTTTATTATTCAGTAAACCAGACCCAATCTTCTTAATGCACTAAACCGGATTGCAAAGATAAAATCTCCAAATCCATCCATAATCCCCAATTCGAGTTAGGGTTTGCGGGAGAGAAAATTTGAAATCGAGAGAAAGAGAAATCGTTCATCGTAGCCATCAGCCGCCACAACTAAAGCAGAGATCGATAATAGTCACAAGTCAAGCGTGACGGATCCGATTGCCTGTTAAAGATAATGGACTTCCAACTCAAAACCAATTGACAATGAGTGGATTGACCCATATCCTTTATATACTACTCAAGGTCCTTCTATCTTTCTGATGTGGGATCTTTCTTCATACTTCCCCTCGAGATAATGGTCCATCTAGCCATTAATCTCGACAAATCCCAATCTAGGATTTTTTCGGGTGAAATCGGCCGAATTATTTCTGGGTCGGTCTAATTTCGGTTCAGATCGATTGGGCTACTTTTGGGCCCAATCAATTTCAGTTTAGTGGGGCAGTGTGAATTCAGGGCTCTGATACCATGTTAAATGCCTAACTCACTCCCAAAAGCTAGCTCAAGGAAGGATGGTTGCCATGTCATATATATATTACCTAGGTTATTTTCCCAACTCTCGATGTGGGACTTTTCTCCTTACCTGTGAAGAAAGATCCTACATCGGAAAGATGAAAAAACCTTGAGTAGTATATAAGAGATATGAGCCAATCCACTCATTGCCAATTGGTTTTGAGTTGGAATCCCATTATCCTTAAAATGTTATCAAAGCCCAGCCCAATCTCTCGTGTCCGCCCAAACAACCACGCCTGCAGATGTGCATCCTGGGCGTGAGGGGGTGTGTTGATGTGGTAAGGAGAAAAGTCTCACATCCGAGAGTTGGGAAAATAACCAGGGTAATATATATATGACATGGCAACCCTCCACCCTTGAGCTAACTTTTGGGAGTGAGTTAGGCCTTTATCATTGCCTCCGTCGCAACCCTCACCGTCGGAACACAGTAGTCGGAAGGATATCGAAGTAGCAAGATAGGCATTTCAAGAGGAAGCCATCAAGGTACGAGCGATCACCACCGCTGGTGGTTACTGATGTCAGTGAAGATAAACTCCGATACTCCAAACGTGGCAAGGGGGAGAGATCTCGACTTGATTTTATTTGGTTTTTCAAACATGTTTTTTTTTTTTTTTTTGGGTATAATCAGAAAAAAAAAAGAGAATCTTCTTATTTTGCTGTAATGAACAAAGCAGAGAGCTCTTTCTTCATCATATACTTTTTTTTTATTTGTTGTTGGTCGTGGAATTCGATTTTGCGATTGTTCTTGATTTATCGCTTATCTTAAATCTAATTTATTCTTAATTTCGAAATTTCTCACTGTAAATTTATTGATATCATTGATATCACTGTAAATTTCTCGATATCACTGTAAATTTGTCAACCTGACATTTATCAACTATGACATTTCACTGATTTGAGAAATTATGTCTAAGAAGATGATCGATTTCAAATTTTCTCTCCTACTAATCCTAACTCGAATTGGGGATTTTGGATGGATTTGGGGATTTTATCTTTGCAATCCGGTTTAGTGCATTAAAAAGATTGGGTCTTGTTTACTGAATAATAAACCAAAATCAGGTCGACTAAACGCAATTTAAAAACGCAAATTGACCGCAATTTAGTGAAATTTCAAAATTGGGTGGAATTGGGCAGAGATTGCAAAGTACGGATAGAATTGGGCAGAAGAAACAAGTTTGGAGAGTTTGAGTGTTGGTTAATGTTATAGGGGTAGGTTTTAGTAGGCAACCCTCTAATTATCGGGTCAACGGTTCAAATTCGGATTATCTAATCGCAAAAACAAAACGTGAATAAGAGTTTTAAAATAGAATTTACACTTAATTATTGAATATGTCTAATTTTGGAGAGTTTTATAAGTTTATGATGTATGAAAAATAATAACAATATTCTAGATAGTTTAATGATGAAGGTAAAAATATGGGAAAAATAGTATGGAGTCATTTTATTGGTGTAGTATAGCGAAGTGTAATTTTAATTTTTAAAAATGAATTAAAAGTTATTACAGTCAGTATACAACTACATATACGTTGAAACTACAAATATACAACTGTTTGTACATGTGCTAATACAAATATAAAACTAAGTACAACTAACTAAAAACTTTTATCATTTCAGACATGTGTTAAATGAATGTCAATTTTTAATTCAATTTTTAAAAATTAAAACTACACTTATAAATTACACTAACTCATACTACCTAGTAGTAGTACATCATCATACAATGCAGTTTCTGTAGTTTACCAACATCTTCAGCTAAACGCGCTTTTGTCCTTCTAACCTCAACATTCATAGCCACTATTGCAGCTCTATTCTTCTTTGATGACGCCAACTCCGCTTTCTAAATAGTTTAATACAAATTTAAAAACTCAGCTCTATCTCCTCCATCTTCCTCCGCCGTCACATTCAGCCACTATCACCGCCGCAAGATCCGTCCCAAAATCCAAATCGGAGACGATGACATGTCCTCCGACAAAGCCATTATCGTTCCCGGCTTGCATTCTACTGAGGTAAAGACGGTATTTCTGGAGATGACTCGCTATGTTCTCTCTCGTCAATCCTTGGACGCTCATCAGCTGCATTATCGTCTTTGGAACTGCGTTTTTGATCCCTAAATGTCCAACCGCGTCCAAGAATCGCTTGTGTAGCTGAGGCGTCCACACTAAACGCGGTCGTTTCAACGTCCTCGCCGGCTCTCCTCCGATCAATCCTGAACCAAGATCCGTCCCGAAAATCCGAATTCATAATCATTTGCGAAAGAGTTAGATTCTTCGGAGTAGTGGCAGATTGAAGCTTCTGGTGATAAATCGCGGCGGTTTTAAACACTTCTATTTAACAACAACACCCATAAATAATTTGACATAGGAAAAAGGGATTGTACCATTTGATCTCATCAAGTTTTGTTAACTCCACTTAACACTCGACCATATATTTATAGTTTCCGAACTTTTCTGGATTTGAACATTTATAAAATTCATGTGCATAAGACCAAACTTGTTACATTTAAAACAAAATTTCTCGTGTTCATATCACCACAATTGTCACATCAATCATCTTAAGTTTATGGGCATGATGCCATGCGACGTTAAAGACTCCGGCGAAAATGTCAAATCTTGCAAGAGTTTAAATGTCACATTGAATAGATATAAACAATAACATTTTGTACAAAATGTGTTTATGTTTTAGTTTCTTTCTTTTTTTTTTCAAATATTTTTTATTAAAATTAAATTTATTCCACAAAACTATCAAAAAGAACTACAACTCAACTATTCAACATTCTCTAGATTTTTTTTTCCTCGAGTTCATATTTTTCTTCGTAGTTTTAAATTCAACATATAAAAAGTCTTTGCACAGAGTGCTTGATGTAGTGGATTGAAGAGTGTGTGATGCAGCATCACATTAAAAAGAGTAAATGTTGAGTCCCTGTGAAGCTATAGTTTTAACTAATTCTTTGTGCAAAATGTTTTGAACCCCTTTACCATCTCTTCTTCATAAATAGACCTTTTACATATTTATTTATTCTTTTGGTGATATAATAAATAACAAAAATTTATATCTATTAAAAATGATTAAAAAACAAATATTGTTTAATTATATGTGGATTCACGTCTTCATGAGTTGTCAATAAATATATGCTGCAACACTAATGTCTAACCATCAACTTTGAATATTGGTTTAGTAGTGTTGTCTTTGTATTATAATTTGGATTCAAATTCGGAAATGTCAAATGTACATGTGTGCCTTGTATATAAGTATTAAAAATATATAGTTGTGTAGTATAACTTCAACTATATTTTTTTTTAAAAACTTCAGTTTATAAATAAATAAAAACCCTAGAATGTACCACTTGTCAAAAGTGACATTAATTCAACTGACTTTACGCCTCTAAATTAATAGGAGCAGCCGATATAAAAAACATTAGTAGGAGTGGCCTGCATGGCATTATTCCTTGGAAAAAATTATATTATCTGTACATGTAAAATAATGGTAGATTTCATTTCTTCTTCTTTGCTTTTCCTATTTTTATAGCAGTTTTTGATTTTATTTTTAGAGCTTTCTTGATTATTTTCGTGTCTCAAAAAAGACTTAGTTTAAACAAATTATAGAAATGCTTTTAAAATTATTTCAATTTATTGATTCCTCGGCTTGGATTGGTCATCAATAGATGAACAAGAGGAAGGGAGAGAAAAATAAATGATAAAATAAATAAAGAGTAAATAAAATATGAAAGATAAAAGGAACTAACGTACGAAGAAAGATTATTGTAGACGAGGAATTGAACAAAATATCATAATAAATAATAATAAAAAGTAAAACAGTATAAGAAATAATATTAAAACATATTTAATAGAATTTTCTTAAAAATAAAACTTAAATGATAGAAAATTATAAAAATAAAATCCAATATCCATCACAAATTTAGAAAATAGAAATTACTTAATAAAAGAATAATTTTGTCAGATTGCGTCGATTTTATCATAATTGTTTAAAAAAGTATATATCAGAAAATTATGAAACAAACGTTTATCTTTTCCCATCATTACACTACAATCGAAAATTTTCTGCTTATTTCTCTCTTACGATCGATTGAGTTTTGTCTTCTCTCTTTCAAGATGGTTCCACGTGAGGAAAAAAAAAAAACCCATCAAGTTGTTCGATGATGATTTGAAGAGCAAGAAGACCTTTTTCAAACCAAGATACTTCCAAATTTATGAAGAAAGCCACAGAGCTTTCTGTTCTCTGCAGCAACTTTGTGCGTTCCATCTGTTATGGCCCCGACGACGATCTCCATGTCTCATGTCTGAGCCACAAGCCCTACCAGAGATCGTAGCCAAATTCAATGGGTTAAGTGATCATAAGAGGAAGAATCACACCTGCAGTCTCGACGACTTCCTTGATATCAAGGGTGATTGATCAATGATCATTATTAGTATCCTAACTTGTGCGTTTTGCTCCAACGCAAATCCATGTTTGTAAAGTTGGTAGCTTCTTCTCTTCTTGCTTTATTATTGACTGTTGAATGAAATTTCTTTCTGTTTCTTTAATGCTGACTCTGAGAATATCACATTTTGTGTCAGAGTTTAGCATACATTAGGATATCAAGTACACTAGCTTCCATGAAATTGAAATACAAAACTCTATAACCACATAAGAAAATTTATCCTCAAACATGCGGCAAAAGCTCTAAAGGTTACACCCCTTGTACCCTGGTGCCCTCTGGTCCTGCATTTAAGAAACGAATTGAGAGTTAAAAAGAGTTTCCGTAAAAACCATGAGATCATCTAAAGTAACAGCACAGTCAAAGTATGAGCTAAACAGCAACTTTCTACTAGCGAACTTGCAAGCTAGAGTTCTTGTTTGAGCTAAACAACCACCGTCGTTGCGAAAAAGCAAGTACTATCTTCCCGACCTCCAGAACAGTTCTTATTTAATGATTTTAAACATACGAGAACATGATCATTTCTTACCGATCCGATCAGGTGTCGTGTTTTAACTTTTCTGTTCTAGACACGAGTGAAATTTCAAGAAAACGACCGTAAGAGTACACATATTTTTCTTGTATGGAAAGTCATGTTTTATGATATTCCAATCCAAGTTGTGTTGTTCCATACATCTTCAATGACAATCACAGATGTACTTGTTTCCATCAAAAAGAGAATTATACTAATGCAAGAATGACATGCCTCAGCTCTATGAATCAGCAAAGTAATAGATAGATATGAGTTTGTCATACCAGGCAGAGTTTGGGGGGAGAGAAATCGTTTTCACGATCAAGTTTTTACAAGAATACCCATGAATCAAATTGCCCAAAATTTTGTTTAGTCTGTAATTGCTAAGAGCCTCATCATCCTTCTCAGTCAGCAGAAGGGATGTGTTGGACTTTGTAATAATCTTCTCCTCCTTCCGACAATCTCTTCTTCTATTCCTTATCCATACTCAGATCCTTTAAAGAATATATTAATCTCAGCCCATCAAGAAGCTCCTTTAACTTTGGACACCCATGAATGTGGAGAGAATGAAGAAGGGGCATGGAGCCTTCTTCTAATATCCACTCTTCCCATTCCTTTAGTCCATTGAGGAAATCCACCAGCAGGAAGCTTCTTTAATTTTGGACAATGAAAAATATAAGGAGAGTATGAAGAAGGGGCAAACCTTTGTTGAAAGCTTCTGCAATTGAGGAAACCACCGCTCGAGCAAACCATTTTCCTCCCACTGAAAGATTGGTACCCTAATTCAAGCTCTTTCAACTGAACCAATTTCTCTAGAATCGGCATCGGATCTTCCACCAATCGACAAGCTTCTAGAGATATAATAAGATTTTCCAAGCGTCTCAATTCACTTAAAGATGAAGATAGAGTTTTAGTGAATCATGAGAGTCCTTAGTTTTGTCATTCGTTGAAGATCCTTCACACTGCTATTCTATTATCCATTCTACCCATTCATCTAGTCCACCCAATTCTAGCGTATGCAATTGAGGAAACCCATTTAGAAGCTCCTTTAAATTTGGACAGTTCCAAATTTTCAGATTCCTTAGCTTTGTCATTCGTTGAAGATCCCTCACACTGCTATTCTTTGTTGAGAAATTCAGCAATACCCAATTCCAACTTTGCCTTATCATGCATTATCAGCGGAAGAGAGAGGTATATCAATTCTCGCATCTCTTTCATGAAATTGGGGATGTAGGTAAAACCGCATATACTTAGGTTTAAATAGAGCAGCTGCTTCAGATTCCTCATAGAAGAAGGTAGATGAGTTACATGTGCCTGATATAAACTCAAATATCTTAAGTGGATGAGCTTCCCAATGCTAGAGGGTAACTTCCCTCCTTCAAACTCCACATAAGAGAGATCTAAAACCCTCATCAATTGTAGCCTTGTAAAACATAATTGTGATTCCATCCAAACTTTCCTCCATGTAAAGTTGCTAAACCATATAGATCTAAGTTTTGGGTTCTGCAATAAGCCAGATAAACCTTCCTCCATCTTCCACTTCGGATAATTTTCATCAAGCTGGTGTACTGCGATTCTGCGAGATGTACAAGGAGATTGATAGTTTACAGTATCAACAATATGTACGAAATTCTCTTCTTCAGCTTTACGCAGACAAACTTCTCTCATCATGTCATGCAGGTGACATGTTTCAAATCTTGAAGTCGTAATGTCTCTTTTAGAAATGACCATGTTTCTCTTTACCAATTCTTCTATATATCCATCTGCGACCTCTCGAATTGTCGCTCCATCGTAATACCTTGGCCTTGGTATTCCTTCTGCTGCCCAGTAATAGGCCAAATCCCAAACACGTATTGGATAATCTTCTGGGAAATGGGCAAAGTAGAGGAAGCATTGCTTCAAATAAACAGGCAGCTCTTCAAAGCTCAGAGACAATAGATGATAAACCGAACTGATATTCTGTCATTAAAACTAATCCCTCCAACGATGTGAGATTTAATATTCTCATATACCCTTCTCCACTCACTTAATGTGTGTTGGGCAGCTAACAACCCTCCTAACACTTTGACGGCCAATGGTAGTCCTCCACAATGTTTGATCATCTTCTTACCCATCTTTTCCATTTCTTCATCAACTTTATATTCTACACAACCTAACCATGTAGTTTTTATATGATGCAACTAAACGTAAAAGGAGTTCTTAGGAGTAACGTCAAAAAACTATCTTCCTTGAAAGCTTACCTGATGTGTCTTTTCTAGGAAATGCAATCCTTCGGAAAAGTGTCCAACTTTCTTCAATGATTAGACATTCTGGTTTAAAAGTGACACATGTTGGATCAGCACGTAAGGCCACTCTCTCGTTGCGAGAAGTAAGTAGTATCTTCCATCCTGCGACATATTTTAAACAAAAGGAAATATATTACATGTGTATGCCTTGTTATATTCTATATATTTTTCTTAATCAAGTATATAGTCAAAGTTTAAGAATAAGATGTCACTTTTTTTTGATGGAAACACAGGCTTTATTATGTCCCAATCTTCTTCTTTCCACATGTCATCCAGTACAATCAAAGAATTACTGGTTTCCAACAGTAGGAAAAGCTTTTTTTGAAGCTCTTCTTCAGTCATATTTGACTCTCTATGCTCATCATGTTTTAATCTAAGCTGCTGCAAGATCATCTGCCACACATATCTCCGTGTAAACGTTTGTGAAATACACACCCACGCAACTCCATCAAAATGGTTTTTTACCATCTCATGATTAAACACTTGTCGAGCCAAAGTAGTTTTACCAATACCGCCCATCCCGGTTATGGAAACCACTTGATTTCTATCTTCCTCCACCAAATAGCCAACCAATTGGTCAACATTTTTCTCCAACCCCACAAGATGATCTTCATTATCGCTAGAAAACGTTTGTCGCATCTTTCGTTGTCTTTCTAGTAGAGATTGCGTAATGCGATACGCAGAGTCTTGTTGTATACGCGATACACCAAGACTCTGCATATAACGAATCACCTTAGAGATCCTCTTACTTATGGATTTCATATCGAAAGCAATCCCCCTGCGTTTGAAAAACCTTCTCACACTGTTCCTGATGCCACTTGTTTTTCCCAGTTCTTCCTCTAAAAGAAAGGTTTCAATAATATCTTCTGCATCATAGACAATTTCCTTGATCTCTTTCACAGTGTTTCTCACCACTGCACTTGTATGTTTCTTGGCATCTGCATCTTCTAAAAAGCACCTTAACATATCCAGATCACTTTTTAATTCATTAAATTGCTCTTCAACTCCTTGAAATCGATCAGATTCTCGGACAAGCAGGTCCCAAAGCTTCTCAACTCTAAACGACAAAAGTGTCTCGGCCATAAGTCTCCTGCTTAACCAAAGAAATGAAAGTAGTAATCAACACTCGCTAGATTATGGTCCATGAGGTCACAATTCCAGATATTATTATGCAAAATTTACAGAATAAAATATATAATTAGGGTGGAATATTTCAATCCATAGATCATTCTATAGAGACAATAAACATTACATTACTATAAATATATACATGCACACAAAAGATCCGAGAACCTGCTTCCACATAAAACTAAAGAATGAAAATCAACGTGACTCACCTTTTCTCGAAATCGCTTTTACGTCCAATCAATATTTTAGAAGAAGAAGGCGATGAGTTCTTTATGTTTTTAACTAGCACTCTGATAAAAGAACCAGTAGAAGAGTTGACTCTTATTCGACGACCAGCCGTTGTGAAAATGAGTGGCTATATTAGAGATTACACACCGGTTTAGTATGGTTTAATGTCTAATGTTATAATTGGTTAAGTTAGACCACGTGTATATGATTGTATATAACAACTTCTCTGTGTACAGATTCATTTTTAATAAATTGAATGAAAAGCTTAACAAACTTTCTCACTCTCTCTCGAACTCTCTAATATGGTATCAGAGCTTTCAAGCTTTGAATTCCTGTGATTTCTACTCTTTTCTGCCATTTTTGAGCTCGAAATTCTTCATTTCTAGCTCCAATGGTGACTGTCTCGAAGCTTCCTCGCCGATCGACTCGTACCAGAGCTTCAACAAGTTCCGCGACTCGAAAATCAAATCAATCTGCTGCTGTAACAGATTCTCCTCCCGATTCTCCTCCGGTTGCTGTTCATCGAGCTTCCAGAGCTTCGCGAGCTGTTGCAATACCAGAATCCATGGATCCAAGTTCATCGCCATTCTTCATGCATTCGGCGGATCATCCAGGTTTAATTATCATCTCTCTTCGTTTAGATGGAACGAATTATGATGACTGGAATGTCGCAATGAATATGGCTTTAGATGCTAAGAATAAAATTGGATTTATCGATGAATCTTTGCCTCGTCCTGTAGAAACGGAGAGCAATTTTCGTTTATGGTCTAGGTGTAATAGTATGGTGAAATCGTGGTTGTTAAATGCGGTATCTTCTCAGATTTATCGTAGTGTATTGCGCCTGCATGATGCTGTTGATATTTGGCGTGATTTGTATAGCCGATTTCATATGACAAACTTACCTAGAACTTTCAATCTCACACAAGAGATTCAGGATCTAAGACAGGGTTCAATGTCACTATCGGATTATTACACAACTTTAAAGACCTTATGGGATAATCTAGAAAGCACGGATGAACCGGATGATCCATGTACTTGTGGAAAAGCTACTCGTCTGCAACATAAGGCAGAGAGAGCTAAAATTGTCAAATTCCTTGCTGATGATTCATACACAATCATCAGAAGGCAAATCATCATGAAAAAGGTTCTGCCTACACTGGCTGAAGTCTATAATATCTTGGATCAAGATGACAGCCAGAAAGTATTCTCTAATGTGGTATCTCCTCCAGCTGCATTTCAAGTTTCTCAAGAGGTGGATTCAATGATTTCTTATGTTCAAAATGGTCCTAACAAAGGTAGATCGATATGCTCTTTCTGCAACAGAATTGGACACATAGCAGAAAGATGCTATAGAAAACATGGATTCCCACCTGGTTTTATTTCAAAGAACAAGAATGTTGATGTCAAGAATGCTGATAAGTTTCAGAAAAACAAAGTAGTTGCTGCTCAGGTTGAGATGTCAGGAAATAGCACCGGCTCATCTAGTCTTGATGGTTTAGTTGGGAATATGAGTAAAGAGCAGATTCGAAACTTCATTGCTATGATAAGTTCTCAGCTACAATCTCAATCTGCGAACAAAAATGATGAACCATCTGCATCTCAGCCTCCAAACACTACTGGTATTTCATTCTCTCCAACAACTTACAATTTCGTTGGTATTCTAACAGTGTCACAGCAAACTCTGCGCAATCAATCATGGGTGATTGATTCAGGTGCTACACATCATGTCTGCTATGACAAAATGATTTTTGCTTCTCTTGATGACACTGTTGTGAATTCTGTGAATTTACCAATAGGTTCTTCTATCAGAATCAGTGGAGTGGGTACAATTCGCATTAACAAGAACATTATTCTCACCAATGTTCTGTTCATTCCTGAGTTTCGATTAAACCTCATCAGTATAAGTTCCTTGACTACTGATTTGAATACAAGAGTCATATTTGATCCATCTTCTTGTGAAATCCAGGGTCTTACCAAGGGATTGACGATTGGACAAGGTAGAAGGATAGGAAATCTCTATGTGCTGGATACAACAACTCCAAATATCTCAGTAAATGCAGTAGCTGATCTTGGAATGTGGCACAAGAGACTTGGACATCCTTCATTTTCCAGATTGGATATAATTTCTGAAGTTTTGAAAACAAATACACAAAGGAATAAAAGGACAGTGTTTTGTCATGTATGTCACTTGGCTAAACAGAAGAAATTATCCTACACTTCTTCAAACAATCTCTGTAATTCTCCTTTTGAATTATTGCATATCGACATTTGGGGTCCTTTTTCGGTGGAAACTATGGAAGGATACAAATATTTCTTAACAATTATTGATGATTACTCAAGGGCAACTTGGATTTATCTACTAAAAACAAAGACAGAAGTAAAACAAGTTTTTCCTGCTTTCATTAACAGAGTTGAGAATCAGTTTAGTACACGGGTGAAATCTGTAAGATCTGACAACGCACCAGAGTTGAACTTCACAGAGTTTTACAGAGATAAATGGATAACCTCATATCACTCATGTCCTGAGACACCGGAACAGAATTCTGTTGTTGAAAGGAAACACCAACACATCCTTAATGATGCTAGAGCCTTGATGTTTCAGTCTCAAGTTTCATTATGTTTATGGGGTGATTGTGTGTTGACTGCAGTTTTCTTAATCAACAGAACTCCATCAGAACTTCTCTTGAATAAGACTCCGTATGAACTTCTCACGGGCAAAGCTCCTATATATGATCACATTCGGACTTTTGGCTGCTTATGTTATGGTTCCACTTCATTAAAACAGAGGAATAAGTTTCAGCCTCGGTCAAGAGCCTGTTTATTCTTGGGATATCCTACAGGATATAAAGGTTATAAACTCATGGACTTGGAGAGTAATGAGATGTTCATATCCAGAAACGTGGTTTTTCATGAAGAGATATTTCCTATGGCAAAGACATCACAATCCGATGAAGCTTTACACTTATTCACAATAAGGGATTCTTTGCCTTCAGGTAATTCTCATCTTCCATCACCACAAATTTCTCCACAAACACAATTTTCTTCTCAAAGAGCTAGGAAATCTCCTGCTTACTTAAATGATTATCATTGTCATTCTATACAGTCTGATATTACTCATCCAATTTCATATTTTCTTTCTTATTCTAATATCTCACCATCTCATTTATCTTACATCAATTGTATCACAAAAATTCCAATCCCTCCATCATATACCGAGGCAAAGAATTCCCAAGAGTGGTGTGATGCTATTGATAAAGAGATAGGAGCAATGGAATCATCAAATACATGGGAAATTGCTACGTTACCAAAGGGTAAGAAAGCAGTTGGCTGTAAATGGGTCTTTACACTCAAATTTCATGCTGATGGATCTCTTGAGAGATACAAAGCTCGACTCGTAGCAAAAGGGTATACACAGAAACATGGTTTGGATTATAATCAGACATTCTCTCCTGTGGCCAAATTAGCAACGGTAAAGCTTCTGTTAAAGGTTTCTGCGGCAAAGAAGTGGGTTTTGACTCAACTTGATAGCTCCAATGCTTTTCTCAATGGGGATTTAAATGAGGAGATATATATGTCACTTCCAGAAGGGTATGCTGCGAGACAGGGGGACTTGTTACCACCAAGAGCAGTTTGTAAATTGAAAAAGTCAATTTATGGCCTTAAACAAGCCTCTCGACAGTGGTTCATCAAGTTTTCTGATTCTTTGCTGCAACTGGGGTTCACAAAAGCTTCTGGAGATCACACCTTATTTGTTAAAAGTTTTGGCAAAGATCATATAGCTGTGTTAGTATATGTCGATGACATTATTATTGCTTCTACTAGGGATTCTGCAGCAACAGATTTGACAGAGGAGCTTAAACAGAAATTTAAATTGAGAGAACTTGGTCCTTTGAAGTATTTCTTGGGGTTAGAAGTCGCTCGAACTGCAGCAGGCATTTCTCTCTGCCAAAGAAAGTATGCATTAGAGCTTCTCACTACAACAGGTATGCTAGGATGTAAACCCTCCTCTGTTCCTATGACACCTAACCTGAAATTATCAAAGGATGATGGTGATTTGCTGGCTGATGGTGAAATGTACAGAAGTTTAGTGGGCAAATTGATGTATCTCACAATCACTAGACCGGATATTACTTATGCAGTGCATAAGCTTTGTCAATATTCCTCTGCTCCACGGACCACACATCTTAATGCAATTTATAAAGTTCTGCAGTATATAAAAGGTACAGTTGGTCAAGGATTATTCTACTCAGCTGAAGATGATCTAAGTTTGAAAGGATTTGCAGATGCTGACTGGGCCTCTTGTCAAGATAGTAGAAAATCAACTACTGGATTTGCTATGTTCCTTGGATCTTCTCTCATCTCCTGGAAATCCAAGAAGCAACCAACGGTGTCTCGGTCTTCAGCAGAGGCTGAATATAGAGCCTTAGCCCTTGCTTCATGTGAGATGATGTGGTTATGTGCTTTGTTATCAGATTTGAAAGTTCTGCCCTCCACAGTCCCTGTCCTCTACTCGGATAGTACGGCTGCAATATCCATTGCTACAAATCCTGTTTTCCATGAGCGAACCAAACATATAGAGGTTGATTGCCACACGGTACGAGAGAAGTTGGATAACGGATTACTTAAAACGCTTCATGTTCGTACCGAGGATCAAGTGGCCGACATACTCACTAAACCTTTGTTCCCTGCTTCCTTTGAACATCTTAAATCCAAGATGAGCCTTCAAAACATTTTCAGCTCATCTTGAGGGGGACTATTAGAGATTACACACCGGTTTAGTATGGTTTAATGTCTAATGTTATAATTGGTTAAGTTAGACCACGTGTATATGATTGTATATAACAACTTCTCTGTGTACAAATTCATTTTTAATAAATTGAATGAAAAGCTTAACAAACTTTCTCACTCTCTCTCGAACTCTCTAATAGACTATAAATTCTTTTATCACACTGGTTCAAAAAGACCTATTTTAGTTATAAAAAAGCAAAAAAAAAAATATCAGTTTTTGTTGATTTTAATTTCATTATCGGATATTTGTTTACGGCAATGTTTTATCATTAGCAATCTCTTCGATTTATTCTTGGACACTGAATTCTATTTAGTACTGTAATCTAGTTACATAGAGGTCCTACTTATTAATGACTCACAAAGGCAACCCATTAATTTAGCTAGACCATAGTGGTGTAGTCCATTGCAATTTTATTTTATATTTTGGCAGCATAATCCATATATAGCAATTAATTCAAAATTAGTTAATAGCATGAGATGATTAATTCGAAATTTTATCTATACATTAAAAAGTTATTTTATTGCATGATAAAATATATAATAATTTTGCATATTCTTAAGCCTAAAGTTTTTTGTAGTTTACATTTGTTTAATATATTTCACCTAAAAATGTATTATATATAAGAGAATTTGTGAATTTTTTTTTATTAAATATGAACGATTTGAAATAAAAAAAATATTTTAAGAAAATCAAATCTCAATTTTACTTGGTTATCACGAAATATAGTTGATTAAATATTTTACGATTTTAATTAAATAAAGTTTAATTTTAAAGATTTTTTTTGTTTTGTTTTCAATGCATTTTATCATAGTAATTTTCTAATTAAAATTAACAATTTTTTTTTGTAGCAATACGTAAGTAAAAATACCCCCAATGTTTCCTCTTTCAATATACTAGACAAAGACTCGCGTAAAATACGTAGGAATAAGAAATAAATATAAAATTCTGTTGATAATATTTGAATTATATAAGATTACCAAACCGTTTTACATATAATTGACGTTGAATTCTAAGTGGTAATCCACTCACTTCTTTTATATTTTGTCAGGTAAGTTTTTATTTAAACCGGATTTGAACCTTACACATTATATTTTGCAATACAATTTAATTATTTATTCCATCATAATAAATAAGATTTTAATTTTATGCACTCTATCCTGATGGATAAAAGCTAAAAATTGATATCAAAAATAATATGTGCATCATATCAAATATATATCTTAGTTAATATTAAAAATAACTAACAAATAATTCATTAGTAAAAATGAAAAATCCATTAAAAATTTTGAAAACCAAAATTGTTTTAAATAACTTTTTTTTATATGTTTTAATCTCATAAGCAATAATTTTACCTCATATCAAATTAGTTTTATAATGAGTTAAAATATATAAAATAAAACATAAATAAAGATATACTATCATTCTCATCAAGTTATCACAAATTCATTCTTATAAGCTGATTAGTTTTTCAAGTTTTTAGTATTATCACTTATAAATAAAAATATACTATATGTGTTAAAATTTATAAAATAAAAAATATGTAAAACTATTCTAATATTCTCATAAAATAATCCAAAATTCATTCATATAAACTCATTAAGTTTTTCAAGTTTTTTGTGTATTTTCACTTAGAAATAAAAAACAATACATTACAACGATAATGCAATTTTTATCTAATTAAATTAATTTTAAATAATTTATATAGTTATTTTGAACTCAAATATTCATTGTTTATTGGTAATTATCCATGCTAAATGAATTAAAAATTTTGATACGTGTCAAGATCTATTGACCAATGACACAGATAAATTAACATATGTATATTTGTCTTTGTTAGTTTTTCTTTTTGGTTAAGGAAAAAAAAGTTTAAAAAAAATTCAGATATATACATGTAAATTAGTATATGTTAATATGTTTTTTTTAATTAGTTTTCATATTTTGTAAAAACATTATGTCAACATCTGATTAATCGATTTGAGTACTTGACACGTGTCGCGATCATGTTAATGACTAAATTTGAAAAATCAAAGTTTTATATAATAAGATAGAAGATTTAACAATTTTGATTTTAAGAAATAATTTTTGTAAAATAAAAAACATATATGTTCGTGTTTTGATTTAACCTATATATCCTTTAATTGTTTAGTTTAAAAATAATAGTTTAGAAAACAATTTGTTAGTGATTTTAATTTTGATTTCTAGTTTAATTTTAAAATTGAAGAAAAATTAGCGTGCATTAATGCATTAAATAATATATATTTATATAAAATATTGAATATGTTTGGCAATTGGATTAGACTAATCGGGATAGATATTATTAAGAAATAAGATTGTTTGGCAATAAATAAATTAAAAAAAAAAGAAAGAAAGAAAGATAGTTGAGAAAAATGTGGGTTTGCAACATAAGCAACAACTACTCTTTTCTTAATATATAGAGGATTATAGAATTATTTGTTAGGATTAAATTACATATGCTTTATTATTCATTATAAAATTAAACATTCTCCCGTGAATTCACAAAGAGATAATAGATGACACAAGTTCGTGTTAAGCAAAAGTCAACAAACCATCAAAATAAATCAAAGACTTTATTATATAAAGGATGCTAAAGAAAAAAATTAAAGAAAAAAAATCCATAAGCAGAATGAAGAAAACCCCATGTTCTGATACAGTTCCGTCGATCATTGTGTCTCTAACCATGAGAATGGGTTGGAAGATTACACATTTTAGGTTGACAAAAAACAAATGTTTACGACTTAATTAATAATAGTACCATCGATCAACGACTTAATAGTATTTTCGTAATATTGTTTTTCGTAACAAAGCTTACAAACAATAGTTTGGGATATAAAAGATTCAAGTAAACCTAAATATGTGTGCTACTCTAGTATCAAACTTTTTTTATTTTGGGTTAGTATATAATCCTCCCTAATATAATTTATTTTCAAATCTTTTTACAACAACACCAAACAATAATTAAATAATTTGTATACGTGTAAAACATTTTTTGCGGGGTACAAAGTGGTGTTAGGATATGACGGTGTATAAGGTAGTGTACAGTATATATATATATATATATATTAAATTTAATGTTAAGATTTCTATCACTTTTTTTTTTTTGAGTTTACAAGCTTAAATTAAATACAAAACTAATACCACAGGAACGAGACAGACATAGACAAAAATTACAAAAGAAATGAAATACGAGAAAATTAAAGTTTAAGGAGAGAAGCCGAATGCAAAGCCAGCACAAAGAAATATAGGAGGTAGTTCCTCATGGTCCTCTCAATGGCGCGCTGCAGATCGTGAATCGAGGAGGAGACAGATGCAAAGATTCTCGATTTGTGTTCCTTCCAGATGTGATAAACTGCAACTTGGAAAAGGAGCCTAAGTAGCGTTGGAATCCTTTGACGTTGTTGGATGCGAAGCCGTTTAATCTAGGCCACAGTTGCTAGGAGTACTGCTAGTGGGTTCAGAGCTAGAGACAAATGCTTCCCAAATGCTGGCGAAAAAAGGGCATTGAAAGAACAAATATTTCATGGCTCTCAACGCCAACCGAACATAACACACAAGATATTCATCCCCCAATCTCTAAGTCTATCTCTTGTAAACAAGTAAGCAAAGCAAGCCATAAGATGAATGAGAAGCGTGGGACATGTTCTTTAAACCACACAACATCAACCCCTGTTACAACTGGAGAATGAATACGTACCTACTCCCAAGTTTCCTTTGCAGAGAAAAACGGAGCGTAAGTATCTGTAGACTTTTGCCACAAAAACAAGTCATGGCCATTTTCTTTGTCAGGCGGTGTTGTGCTGATGAGTGAGATCCATAGAGCTTAGTTGTTATCCAATCTGGCCGCTGGTAGTGCCCAGTTACCTTCATAAACCACATTCATGACTCTTGCCTCAGGTCTGATGTGTAATTGCCTTGGCCCCACATCTCCAATAAACTTTATAAGCTGGCCAAACTTTGTCCAGCAATCATACCAAAAAGATGCAGTTTTCCCATCACCCACTTCACTTTTCATCAGTTCAATCACTGTTGGTTTATATTGCAACCAACTATTCATCGTTCTTGAGTTTTTATTAGAGACCTCACAAAGCTAGTAGTCTTTCCTCAATAACACATTCCCTTTTAACCAAGGAACCCATAGTGAACCTGAGTTTGAGAAAAATTCCAAATCTGCTTTAGTCTAAACACAATCTCAAAGTCCTCTAAGAGTTTCATGCCAATACCACCCTCAGACTTAGGTTTGCATACATCCTTCCATGATACACGTGCACCTGGAGTAGAAGCGGCCTTATTGTTCCACAAGAAAGCAGAGCATAAGGAATCTACCTTGGCATAAAAATGCTTAGGAAGTACAAAAACACTGCTCCATAAATTGACCATCTCATAGATGACACAAGAGAGTTTGACCTTACCAGCAAATGATAGAGATTTTACAGTCCAAGAGTGTAATTTGCTTGTTATACGCTATAAAAAAGGCTGCATGATGGCAAATGAGATTCTAGTTGGATTGAGGGGCAGCCCAAGGTATCTGGTGGGAAAAGTTCCCAAGGTTATACCATCATAAGCACTCAAATCTGCAGCTTCAGGTGTATCTGCCGAAAAAGATTTCAGACTTGGAGAGTTTCATGTCCAGACCTGATAACACTTTAAAACTGCGTATAACCTCGGTTATGCCTGATAGAGATGTTCTTGATCCATTGGAGTATCAACAAGTCACCAGCAAATAACAAATGCGTAACCCTTGATGTCAAACATTTAGGATCAAGCTCAATTTTTCCATCATCTGTTGCCTTCTCCAACAGCTTAGATAAGACCTCCATAATCATAATGAAGAGATATAGAGACAGAGGGTCTCCCTGGCGTAAACCTTTCTTTCTTTTAAAAAAATCAGCAAGTTCTCCATTAAGAAACTGAGAAGCTAGGAGAGGAGATGCAATCCTTAATCCAAGTACAGAATAAGGGAGGGAATTCTAGGGCTGCCAGCAACTTCAAAACCTAATCCCAACACACTGTATCAAAAGCTTTTGGATATATACCTTCAATAATGAACTTGCAGCACAACTTGCCCGATTGTAGTAACGAATTAGCTCAGAAGCCAGCAAAACTTTTTCACCTAATAACCAACCCTTAAGAAATTCAGCTTGATTAGGAGAAATGCAATTCTAAAGAAGTGGTTTTAGGCGGTTGGCAATAAGCTTTGATATGACTTTATAGACCAAACAACTAATTGGCCTATAATCACCCAGTGTGCAAGCTTCTGGAAATTTAGGAACCAAGGCTAGCTTAATAGTGTTAAAGTCCTTCAGTAGTATGCCGCTTCTAAAGAACCTTTGCACTGTCTTTACTACGTCCGGCCCAACTGTGCTCCATGATGCTCTGAAAAATTCCACTGAATACTCATCTGGTCCAGGACACTTGTTTAGTGGTAGAGCAAAACTGTTGTAATAATTTCCTCCTCATAGACAGATTTAACAAGTCCAGCTTATCTATATCTGAACATCTTAATGGTATAAGGTCAGCAAGAGATGAAACTATACAGGGAGCAGAAAACATATTTGTGCTTCTAAGAATTATTTCATAATAGGCCGCCGCATGCGTCTTAATTTTAGATAAATTCGATATACGCCACCCACTTTGATCCTGAAGAAAGTGGATATGATTTCTGTTTAATCTTTGGACAAGAGACTTGTGAAAGAAAGCAGTATTCTTGTCCCCTAGGTGCATCCATTTCACTCTTGATCTTTGGCGATAAAACTTTTCCTCAGCCAAACTTAAGAATTTCCATTGAGCCCAGACTCGGTGTTCTTCCTGAGCAAGTTCAGGAGACGGAGTGGTGAGTAGCCGCCTATGCAAAGCAGACAAAACTGATTCCTTCTCTTTTACTCTTTATGAGATTCCACTGAAAGATGAACGGTTTAGTTTGCGTATAGTCGGTTTAAGTAACTTGATCTAGCCAACTTAAACTAATTTGATCCCGGAATCGTATCACTTTGCTAAGACTGACCCACTGACACCGCATATTCCGGATGATCAATGACATGGTGGAAAAACTGAAACGGTTTACAGACCAACCATCGGAGCGAAGGAACACAAAACCAAATTAGGGTGTGGTCTGATTGTTTTGGGTCCATGAATTCAGCATATGCCTCAAGAAACTATGTAGTCCAATGTTGATTTACCAATGCGTGGTCTATCTTTTTAGATATAATGTGCCCATCACTATAGTTCCACCAAGAGAAACGTATTTGTGCTTCCTGAATAGTCAGATTCATATCCTCCATACCCGAAGTGTCTATCTCTTGAGAAAGATGGTCTGAATGCTGAGAAACTCGCAAAATTTGGTTAAAATATCCCAAAACTGCCCAAGGATGAGAAGAGACCGGAGAATAATCGGACATATTGAATCTTAAATCTTTGATCCCATCGAAGATTTAGGATTCAATATGTCCGATTTTTCTAAATCGATCTAGCTACTCTAGTATGCAATCTTAATGCTAAGCTATATCCTATGGGATGTGCTTAAGGTTATAACCAAATCAGTAGATGCGGTTAGACGAATAAAAGCCCTTATCAGCACAAGAGTGGGTTAAAACTTCAGACTTGCATATTAGAGAGTATTAGATATGGTCGAGTTTGTTGTTTGATAGAGTATCTTAAAGCTAATTTAATTGTGGCCAAAGTTAAATTATGATCTCAGGAATACATCCTGAGAGTAAGATTATATTCTAGAAATAGATTTGTCATTCACTCTTCGTCTAACACACACTCTAACGCAAGCTAATCACTTGGTTAATCATTGGATGGTGTGACAACCTCCAATCGATATGTATCTCACACATAGGAGTAATCGATGATGGGATGCGTTTAATGCGTGAAATTCGCCACGAGAGTGGGTCTGACACAGTGACTAGTTCCACGAGAGTGGCCTAGCCTAACTTCGAATATCCCTAGATTGACAACATAAAATAAAAAAGTAGAACATAAATCATATATTCTAGAATCTCTAATAAATAGACTACCATCCTATTTTCTGTAAATATTTATTTAAGTATTTTATTTATGTCATTTTATTTACGTTTATTTATTTATGGTATTTATATTTCGGCAATTTATTTTATGCACTTTAATTTCTGCAATTTAGTTTATGTAATTTAATTTTCGTACTTTAATTTATGCAATTTTATTTTATGCACTTTATTTTACGCAATTTAAACTATGCAATTTAATTACGCAATTTATTTTATACACTTTATTTAATGTTATTTAATTTATGTAATTTAATTTAAGTAATTTAATTATGCAATTTAAATTATGTTATTTAAATTATGTTTATTTTATTTTATGCTACATCATATAGTTTAGGACTCGACACCATCCTGTTTTATTATTCTGCCTAGATTAGATTTGTATTTGCATTTTATATGTGTTATTCTATTCTCTCTGTGGATCGATCCCATACGTACTACAATTGCATGACCGTGCACTTGCGGTATAATCGGATTAAACTCTCGAGACTACTCTTTAGTAGCGCTCGGGTGAAAACTGCGAAAGAAATAACAGAAGGTAAAAACTTTATCCAATTTCCTGATGACCAAGTTTTTGGCACCGTTGCCGGAAAACATACGCAATAGCCATAGAGTTTTGATGTGAATCTGAGACTGGGCATTTACGTCTTATTAATTAGTTAATTTTTTTTTCAAATTTCAAGTGTATGAACACGAGAAGGAGTAGCCAAAATCCGCCTCCTAATTCTGTTAGTGATATTCTTGAAGAGAGAGAAAAAGGAGAGAACGAATGGAGCAGCAAAGAAACGAACTACTCGCTGATAACGTTAAGGGCGTTGAACGTGTCAACAACGTCGGTCAAGATAACGGTGTTCCACGTCGGGCGGCTGGACACCAACACCGAGCTGCTCCGACGATCGGTATTATTGATGAGGCTACCTCTGCGGCTCAAACATCCGGTATTCTTCCCCCGTCGGTGGAGAATAACAATTTTCAGATCAAGTCAAGCTTGATCAACATGGTGCAAGGGGACAAGTTCCATAGACTGCTTATGGAGAATCCACTTGATCACTTAGATCAATTTAACAAGCTGTGCAGGACTGTAAAGATTAGCGGAGTTTTAGAGGACACTCTGAAGTTAAGTTTATTCCCAGTTTCCTTTGGAGATAAAGCAAAGCAGTGGGAAAAGAGTCTACCAGCTGGGTCGATTCTTACATGGGAATAATGCAAGAAGATGTTCCTCGCAAAATTTTTCTCAAGCTCCCGAACCGTCCGTTTGAGAAACGAGATATCGAGCTTCGTGTAGAAAGGATCCGAAGGCTTCGGAGAAATGTGGGAGAGATTCAAGAGTTACACCATGCAGTACCCGCACCATGGCTTTAGTGAGGAGTAGCTACTAAGCACTCTTTACTAAGGAGTCCTGCCCAAATACCATATGCTTCTCGACACTAAAAGCAATGGTAACTTTTTGGGACAGGACGTTGAACACAGAATCAGATTGGTGGAAAATTTGGCTCACAGTGATGCCAATTTCGGAAGAGATTATGACCATAGAGATCGAATGTAGCTGAAGGAGAAGAGAGAACGCGTTCGGACATCAAGGCGTTGAACGATAAGCTTGACAAGGTGCTACAAGTCTCAAAACGACAAGTTCATTTTGTCGATGAGTTAGATGCCACAAGGGGATATGCTGAGGAAGATGCAAGAGAGGAGAACGAGTGCGAGGTTAACTTTGTTGGTGGATAGCGACAAGGTGGTTTCAATTCCAACTACCGAAACCATCCTAATCTCTTATACTGGAGCAACAATGTGGAGATCTCACAAGACCAAGTGTATCCGTTGATGAGAGCACCATCCTCTTCACATCAACAAGGACGATTCAGACTAAGCAATCAGTTTAATAGACCATCTTAGGCACCACAACAATACCAAAGCCAAAGGGTCAAAAATTTTAACCAAAGGAAGAGAAGTACGAAAGAATGCTTCAACGCATTCTCGAGGGACAAGCTAAAGCTTCAGTGGACATCTCTGAAGGCTTCAAGAATGTTCACAGATGGTGCAACGAGCTGAATAGCAAGTTCGACGGGCTTGCTTCGTTCATAAACGTGTTGGAGACACAAACCGCTCAAATAGTCTCTTCGGCTCAAAGGCCCCAAGGAATGCTTCCCAGAAAGCTTGAGATGAACCCTATAGAGTTTGTCACGTTATCACGATAAGAAATAACAAGATGATGGAAGAAAATAGTTCCAGCCGAGCTAAAACGGCGAGCATCGACCAACACCATCAACCAAGCATGGTCGATGGGCTGAGAACCAAACAGAAGCATCGACCAGGAGTGCTCGATGCTGGACTTGAATGGAGGCCCATCGGACAACCACATCGGCCCCACTCTGTCGATGCTAAGCGTACAGATCCCATCAGATAAGGCGTGGTCAATGCTCGTACTAGCAATGAAGGACATCGACGTTGCGTCTGCCCGCATTAATCAGGAGGGACCACCAAACACCAGCATCGACAAATCCAGGTCGATGTGATCCCTGACATACCAGATCCCTGACATACCAGAAACCATCTCTCCCGCGGTTGAACGAAGCTACAACACTATTCACAGAAGCAATGTGACCAGCCATGACGTTGAAGGGAACTGTGATCCTCCGATGAGCCAAAAAAAGAAACGGTTCATAGACCCCATGAACAAGAGGAGATTCCAAGCAATAATCAAGTCTTTCCCGGAGAACACAAAGATGCATGGAAACAATACCCTTTGAAAAATTTCTTCAAGAGAACTGATGAGACGATTCAAGACATCGAAAAACTATTCCGAGGAACTCGTCTCAGGGAAATCTAAGTTAGAACATCCACACAAACCAACAAGGGCATACGACACGACTTGGTTCTTTCGACGAATAAACAAGGAAAAGGTGCATCTGTTCAAAAATCTTGTTAAATCACTTCTGGTGGACATCACCTTTGGGCAAGCTCTCCTTAAGTACAAACTCGATCTTTACTTCATAGACACAAAGGAGACAATGGAGGACATATGTGAGCTTTACATGGAGACACGACTTAACAGACCGGTCAAAAAAATCCGCAAAAGAGACGATTCCAGGATTTACAAGGTACATTGCTCTATACTTGGTCATGAATTTAGTCACGTTCTCTGTGATTCTGGTGCTAGTATCAACGTGATGTCTGTGGAGAGAGCAAAAACGTTGGGAATTAGCGACTTAAAAAGATCGAACATTTGTACCGGGCTTGCAAATGACGAGGTTATGCAATCATATGGCGTTGGTAAAGATGTTATGGTGCGAATTGGGAGTGTCAAGTCCCCACCTATTTCCATGTGATTGACATGAGGGAAGATGATCACTTGGTTGAATCGAAGAGTCTTATTCACATATATGAACCGGGATGTGTTCAACAAAGCAACAAAGGCTTATGACACTCGACGATCTCACCCGAAAAAGGTACCTTTCGGTGAGTACACAATCAAATACAAATACACTCCTGCTGGGGAGCGATCATATCACTTGCCGACGCAGTGGACACAAATTCATCCAACATGAATGAGAGATCTCCACCACCACCCCCCACCAACCAAACATTCCGTAACGCCTTCGAGCTCACGACGTTAAAAAATATTTCATCCTTGTAAATACATTTTTCAATTTTTCAGTGTTAATTTTTCAGTTTTTCAATTTTTTGGTATTTTTCGTCTCTTTTTGTTTTGCTGTTTTTTTGTTTTTTGTGTTTTTAATTTTCAGATGTATTTCATCATAAAAAAAAAATCAAGGACTTAAAATGTGGGAGTTACTAACCCACACACCCGATAAGAGAATTACGGTAAAATTCTTTTGCTTTTTATCCCTTTTACAGTTTTCATCACAACGCGGGTGTTGTTATTTAAGTGCGGGAGGGAGTCTTGCGATCTATGGAGGTAATTCTTTCTCCTTGACATTTTTTTATGGAAGTTTTACCGTAAGTTTTTTCGCATTTTGAGAGATTGTTACACTATTTTCTTTGTTCATAGGTTCAATAACATGTGAAAAAGTTTTTAATGAGGTAGTAATAGAATTTGTGAATTCTGTTATTTGTATTATTGCTTGGATGCTTTGTTGGATAGTGTTTGATCTTCACTAGGAAATTTGGAAAATCCATGAGTGGATCGACAAACCCCGGAAAGACCATTCTTCCGGAGACTTAGACGAATCGGAGTTGACTTCTCACCTCATTGAATTTAATTTCTCACGATTTGGGGCTTGAGATACATTGGACGTGATACCTCTATGAAATCATGCAAGGCTCGTCTAAGTAAGTACGATTTGCCTCTTCTTTCCCTTTGATAAGAAAAGAAAAAGAAAAGTAAGAGAAGAGAAAAGAAAGAAAAAGGATATAAAAGCGAACCGGGCATTGGAAGCAACCACTTTCAATGTTCGTGTCTCAAAAAACTTGTCCTAGAAAAGAGCTTAAGAGAAAAGGCGATAGATAAAAAAAGATGATACCTTAGAAAAGTAGGGAGAAATCGATCGACTTTGAAGTAAGAAAAGGAAGAGGAAAAGTTTTGTAATAAGACGGTCTTGAGCTTACAAATATCCAAAAGAATAAGTGTTCATATCCTTTGATCGATATTCCCAAGTTGAGAACCCATGCTTATAATAAAAAGAAGAGTCAACAATGAGGAGTCTAGGATCGAAGGAGGAGCTGTTCGAACTAAGGTGAGTTGTTATGCTTATGGTGAAGTACATGAGTAAAGTAGAGATCATTCCACTTCCACAACGTCGAAAAACATTAAGCACAATAATGTCACAATGTACAATTTCATTCTCCTTATCTTTATTGTTTTTAGCATTTCTTTACCATGCTTAGCTTTTGTTTGCTGGAGGACAAGCAAATGATAAGTGTGGGGGAGTTGATAACATCATATTTTACCTATGTTCTTGCATGCATTTAGCTTAGTTTTATATGTTCTAACAAGCATTTAGGATAGTTTTAGTGCATTTCCATTTGTTTATGTGTTTATAGGTACTTGGAGGAAATCATACACTTTTAGAGTGTTTTGGAGCCTTAAGAAGTCATAGGAACTTTGGAGTTGCTTGCTCGGGCCAAGAACATCATGAAAAGACATCTCAAGAACCTCACAAAGGAATCAGTGATCTTAGCATCGACCAGGAGAGATCGATGCTCACTCAGAGCAGGGCATCGACAGACAGCATCGACCCAGGGCGGTCGATGCACTTCCACGAGCTCGAGCTTGAAACTGACGATGAAGGCCATTGAACGAAAGCATCGACCGTGAGTGGTCGATGCTCTCCCTGAGCCTCAACATTGACCAAGAGCATCGACCCAAGCTAGTCGATGCTGACTCGCCGTGCAGAAATAAAAACTTCCGTTTTTACGAAATGCAAGATATGGAAGCTTTGGTTGTGCGAGTTAATGTCTTCCAGAAGGTTCTAAGGACGCCTTAGACTCCTCCAAGCCTCCTAAACTCTATATAAACTCATGTATTCTCACTAGAAACAAGCTTAGACTCTCTAGCTACCTTTTGTCTCATCTTTAATAAAAAGTTCTTCTTTTTAGGTTTCTTTATTTCTTATACTTTTTGTTTATGTTTATGCTTTGATTCATTTTCTGTTCTTAATCTAGTTTAGTTTATTGTTTATTGTTTTATTTTCATATTCCTTGTCTCTTCCGTCACCCTCGGAGAGACAAAAGATTAGATACTTTAGACCACTAGGGTGGTGGTCGATGATAGGATCGAAGATTTAGGATTCAATATGTCTGATTGTTCTTAATCGATCTAGTTACTCTAATATGCAATCTTAATGCTAAGCTATGTCATATGGGATGTGCTTACGGTTATAACCAAATCAGTAGATGCAGTTATACGAATAGAAGTCCTTAGCACCACGAGAGTGGGTTAAAACTTCAGCCTTGCAGATTAGAGAGTATTAGTTATGGTCGAGTTTGTTGTTTGATGAGTATCTTAAAGCTAATCTAATTGAGGCCAAAGTTAGATTATGATCTCAGGAACACATCACCATGAGAGTGTGATTATATTATAGAAATAGATTTGTCATTCACTATTCGTCTTAGACACACTCTAACGCAAGCTAATCATTTGGTTAATCGCTGGATGGTGTGACAGCCTCCAATCGATGTGTCTCTCACACATAGGAGTAATCGATGATAGGATGCGTTTAATGAGTTAAAGTCGCCACGAGAATGGCTCTGACATAGTGACTAGTTCCACGAAAGTGGCCTAACCTAACTTTGAATTAAATTGCAGTTTAAAGAAAGTTTAAATACTAAACAAAATTATCTCACTGTTAAATCACAGGGGTTGTAACAAACGAGGTCACTGGAGATCTAGCCGCCGTCGCTTTAGAGATCCCGGCGAACTTGGACAAACCAGGCACAGATTTGGGGCGTTTCTTCTTCGCCATGGAGAAATTTCCAACAGCTGGCGTGAGGCTAGCGTCAGTGGAGGAAGAAAGAAGCGAGAGAAAAGTTTTTACGAGAGAGAAAAACACGGTGTACAGAATATATGACGGTATACACGTGTAGAAGGCAGTTTATAACACGGTGTACACATGTAAAGTAACATTGATTTATTTACAACGGAGGTGTACAATACTTGCATCAATTTGTACACTATGAAATGTATACCATACACGCATTTATCTTTATGGTCCAAAACAAACAACCTAACTCGAAACTCTTTTGATATATGGTTCCAATTCCTACAAGGAATGTTGTGAAAAAGTTTGTCAAATTAACCAATACTAGGATATATCTCGTGCTATAGCACAGACAAATTGTAATTATAAAAAAATATCCAAAAATTATAAAATTAGGATATTAGAAAATTGTAATTCTTTCAAAACTTTACGAAAATTATAATATCATTTTTTATAATATCGAATCTTTGTAATATCCGCGTAAACATTTTGTACTCGACGATATTGGATATTTTTTGCTGGAAATTTTTTATATAAAATCAGGATATTTTCTTTGATTTAAAATCAGGAAAATATTAACCCAGGATATTCTAAGATTGATTTCGTAAAATATATTTTCTATTGAAAGATAATATGTCTATTAGTGATATTGGATATTGCGATATATTGTTTCCAACAGAAATTTTTCGGATATTTTTTATTTGAATTTTAATTATATCTTGTTCTGTTTTAAATACCAAATTTTACAATTTAAATAGATTTGAAAATTAAATTACAATGTTACAATGTTATGTTAAATTGTGTATCATATTAAACTAAGTCAGATATAGATTAACATTTTTAAATCTACTAAAAAACTATTAATATATTCGATATTATAAAGAGAAACTAATTGAACATTGTAATATAACATTGTAAATCGAATTAATAGATTTAATATAGAAGATAACCTTAACATATGTTAATATTTATTTGGAAAACAAAATTAAATCGGTTTAAGTTCTTCTTTAAAATCTTCCAAAAAAAATCGCAATCTACATCAAATCTCTTATTTTTGGAAAATCAAATCAACATTTATTTAAATTTAATTAGTGTGTTTAATTAAATCAACAAAATGTTCACAAAATCTTTTTTTAACTTCTTTTCAAAAAACAATTAATTAATTAATTAAAATAAAAATTATAATCTACAAAACAATAAATATGTTAACTATTATTAATTAAATTATAATTTCAAAATAAGATTAATAAAAAAAATCTTTAATTTACATACTAAAAGTTATTTCATCAAAAGTATATTATCATATTTTACTAAAAAATAAAAGTAATATACATATATTAAACTAAAATGTTTACTTAAATAACATTATAATTTAATAAATTATTTAATGTTTACAAATTTGATTGTTTAAAAAAAAATTAAGACCATTTGCTAATTTCTTATTAAGATTATAATTATAAATTTAGTTAACACCTAAAAACAGAATTAAATCGGTTTAAATTATTTCTTCAAATTTTCCAAAAAAATTGCAATCTATATAAAATCTTTTATTTTTAGAAAAATAAATCAACATTTAATTTTAATTTAATTAGTGTGTTTAATTAAATAAACAAAATCTTCACAAAATCTATTTTTAACTGCTTTTCAAGAAAAATAAAAATAATTAATTAATTAAAACGAAAATTATAATTAATGACTAAAATACTATTAATGAGAAATTAAAATTTGTTTTTTGAAATAATGACAATGTGATATAAATATTAATACTATTTAATGTTTATAAGTGAATTTTTTAAATAATATATAGGAGATTTTCTAATGTAAAAACTCCTTAAATATTGCGTATAGTGCCTCGAGAATGGTACATTTGTCAATGCTTATAATGTGAAAAACTCTCAAAATATTGCGTACACCGCCTAAACAATGGTACATAGTCTAACAGACCTATACCCCAGGCTACTAGGGCTTTCAATTATTATTTTTGTTGCCGCAAATCGCCTACATATACACGGTTGAAACTCAAAAAGGCAAGATACACAACTAGGTTTTACAAAAAAATTCTACTACCTGCAATTCGCGTACATACACATAAGAAATTCTAAGGGACAAGGTACTTCAAAATTTGGTGGACTTTGGGTGTGAAAATTATGAGAATTCTGAAATGAATCGAGATATATACTTGAAATTGAGATCTTGAAAACGATTTCCCCAGAATTGGATCGGGTCCAAACTTTTTTAGGAGGATTAAAGCCAGATTACCTTTCCTACAGCCATGAGTAGTAGACGATACTCCACTTTTACTCGCCTGAAATCTCTCTGACCAAGATGAAATAACTTTGCAATGCAAATCCTTCAAGAAAACTCGCTGATAGCGATATGGAGAGAAACTTTCAATCATAAAAGTGAATGAAAGTTATAGGAAAAACAAGCAAAATTATGAACGTGAATTTTTAAGTTCTTCGCTCTCCTTCTCTCGTTTCAGCTTTCAAGCCAAATATCAACTTTTCATTTATAATTTAATTATAAACTCATATTTCTATTTATTAATATAAAAAGTAAAGGAAACTATTTTTCAAAACTATATATGCATAACTATATAATGGCGACCATGCTAGGAAAATGGTGACACTTAATTGCACAAGGTTACGTACACGACAAACAGTGTACGTGAGAAAGTCAGTAGCGCGAGTGGAGAAGGGCGCAATATAACTGCAAGTAGTGAAGGGCACAACAACGTTACATACACGACAAACAGTGTACAAAAGATCAATGTGAAAGGCACAACAATAAGATTTGCAAAAATCCTATATCATAACATAAATAAAAATGGGCATGTTTACGAGATCGTGTACGTTTATAGTCATGTATTAGTGTAGGTTCATAAGGTTATTTTGTTTATTGTATGTTGCATTTTATTATACATCCATAACGTTCTATTGTTTAATATACTTATGGTTTTAATGTATGTCCATAACGTTACGTTGTTTCGTAAGCCAACTAGAAAATAAAAATAATTTTTATTTCATTGGATTCGTTACTCAAGAAAGTTAAAGAACAACAATAGAAAATTTATCTTTTAAAATAAAGAAACCATCACGAGCGCATCGATTTTTTTTATCATGGATTGCAACAACATTGAACATTATTAGAAGAAACAATAAAACAAGCTCCATTTCTGAATCCTCTTGCTCGACAAGCAGGTTGACATTCATGACTTCCAAACTTGGGTCGAACACATTGAGAAATGCAGTTCTCTGGGTCTTCTGCACGTATACAATCCACACATGAATATTATATATATGATTATATACATAACATATATCAATGTTTAATTTTTTTTTTTCTAAGTTCTTAAAAATACGTATATATATTACACACATGAATGTACGTACATGGCTGCTCCTCCTGGATCCGATAGCTCTCGTTCCAGTCTCGTTCTCACGGAGCCTTTCCCCGGTTCCCGCTCGCCGCGGTGGTTCTCGTCTAACCGGAGGAAGATCTTATCTTCATCTCACCGCCGGAGTTGCTTGCATGGCGTTCCCCAGCTTCAACAACCGGCACAAACCTTTCATCTCCATAATCTCTCTCTTCGTGCTTCGCCTTAGAGGAAAACTCTCAGATCTAGGCTCGCTCTCTCACGGCGGAAGTCTCTCCACGCCAGATCTGAAGAACTCCACCGGTGGTTATCACCGGATATCATCGCTGGCTTGTCCGGCAACCGTTTCAGTATTTACCGGGGTCGGATTAGCTAATCCGGTCACCGAGAACTTACCTTGCTTTCAACAGTTAATATTCACCGAGTTTGGGTAACGACCAACTATCTCGGGCTTCGGTCACGAGAAAACTCCGGCCACGGGGATGCTCCGGCTCCACCGTAGGACCAATCACTCTTCCTTCTCTCCGCTGGATCTATCAGCCATCAAACGGCTAATCACATCCGCGCCGAAGGAGCTTCCGATGGTTTCTAATACCGATCTAAGCTGTTTATTTACAAGGCTTATCCTCGTCGAGATCTACCCAGACAACTGCTTCGTCGATCGACGTCGCGGCCGAGGACTCCGCGCCGTCGCCGTCATCAAGCTTAGTCAAGGACAAACTCTTCTTTGTTTAGGCTTTGGGCCAGCACAATTAAAATTTGTAATTGGGCCGGTGTCGTCCAGTTCATCTTTTCTTTGTAATTCTGGATAGCTTTCTATCGAGCCTACGAGCCCACTATCTTCTTCTCAGTTTATGAGCTATGTTGTAGTTTCATGGGCCTTGTAACTTTAATTTTATTAAATTAGAGTGTTTGACAAAAAAAAAAAAAAGAATGTACGTACATAGCTAATGACTATTACCAATTCCAATATTGTTTTATTAAGAAAATGTTGTTCAACTATTGGTATTAAAATGATAAAAAAAAAGAATTGAAAAATAAGAAAAAGAATATATTTTTGTAAGAAAAATACTTGCGAAGGCCATAAAGTCATTCTTCGGCAACAAAATTGCCAATATTACTACAAGAAAAAAAAGTAATGGAAGTTTTTGTGATACTCATATTTTGTTTTTTTTTTGTATTATTGCTATTTTTTTTGTATTATTGCTATTGAAGAAATAGATATGTTTTATAATGTCCTACTTCTTCACAAGAAGCTCTAATTATATGAGTACTCTTTGTCTATTAACGTCTCAAATTTATCTGCTGAAATTTTCTTTTTCTTTTTTACTGGAAATGGGTTTTTCACATTTGCTAATAAAATTTTATTCTAGGTAAAAGATATTAACATATTTATGTATATTGTCCTGATGCAAATAATTCAACATCATATTTATTTGGCATGAACTCATGAAATATAATATTAGTCAACGTTATTTGGCTAGATAAAGGATGTGAGCATACCACAAATAATTATTTTTAGTATATTTGACTAAATTAGTTATAAATCAAAAGAATATATATTTCTAGTCAAACATTTAGACTTCCATTTTTGACTATTCAAGGAACAAAAAAAAAAAGAAATAAACAATAAGATGTAACATAAAATTATGGAGGAATGAAAATAGAAAACATGTAGAGAATGAACCACGTACACCATTATGATAAATTGTAACCAAATGATGACGGTACTTTAAAAAACAAAATAATCAATAAATCAAAATTTGATGAAAATTTACTAAAATTAGTTTTAATTTGATTTGAAAAAAAATTATTAATTTCCTGTAAATTTTGTAATTATTAAAAATACCTAAAATAAAGTTGTAGTAGTATTTTTTTTTTAACTAATTTTTTCAAAAAATTTCTTTTGCAAAACATCTCTTAATTTATTTTACTATCAATATAATTTTTAAATACATTTTTTGAGCAATATTTGGTAAAGATACGAAAAATTATTATATATTCTCAAATTATATTATTAATAATAATATTATTATTATTATTATTATATATTTAAAAAAATAAAACTAATATTAATTTATGTTCTTCATTGTTCCTCGTTAATTTAACAGACAACCATTTTTGTTCTATAATCCTTTATTTGATGCAGGATTACTTTTAAACGATAAAAAATTTGAAATAGAATAGTCTTAACCAAATAAAAGTCTTCTGGTAGCTGAGAGAGAGAAACCAGCTTGACGTCGATTTTGGCTCCGCCTGCTTTGGGCGGTGGCGGTAGCCGCCTCCGTCGCCCCGAGCTGCTCCAATTTCTCATCTGCTTCATCCTCCTCATGTCATAGTTCTCTTCGAATAACAAACTCTCCCGGCCACAAACCAAGGAAGAACCGATACAGTTAGTATCACTGCCTCTCCCGGTCAACGACCGAGGAAGAACTGAAGGCGCCATCACAAGGCAGCCGCTTCCGTCGACGCCTCCCCAGATCCACAAGCCGTCAGTCACATCCACCGGTTTCCCGGTATATCTGCTACCCCTTGGAGCCGTCGACACAAACATCACTCCCGATTACTTTCGCTGGAGACATCCACCGTTTCAGACGGCATTACTCGCCGAGCCTCGGCCGGTGATTCTTCTCTCGGGGTACAAACCCGAGGAACTTTTTGGAGCCGTCACAGTGATAACGGTCACCAAGAACCCTACCACCGCTGCAAACATCTAAGAATCAGTGGCTAACAACGACCACAACACCGCTAACTCGACCGGTGCGACTTGGCTCTCTCGCCGCCGATGCGACGTGTCACTGCTGAACGAGTTAAAATGTGTCTCGGCCTTGGCCGAAGGAAACATCCGAAGCCATCGGCTTCAACGGTACCACGCAATGCTACCTCATGAGATACCAGCCGCGCCGCCATCGAGACCTCTTCGGAAAATCTCGAGCTCAGCCACCACCGCTGACGATGATACCTGCATCATAGGGGAAGTCCTAATTTTCTTCAACCTGGACCACAAGTCCAACAAGCTTACCCTGCAACTTTCTGTAAACGGGTAACGGTCCATTACAAAAGAATTCAGCTGGTTTTATTTACTGGGCCTAATGAACCCATTATCCTTTAATGAAATCTTCTAAAGATTGTAGGTTTCTTTTATCTTGTATTTTGGAGTTCTCTCCCTAATTAATCTATTGAGAACAAGATGTTGACCAAAAAAAAAATGGTAAAAATTTGAAGAATAAAGGAACAACACATTCCTCTTCATTCTATTGCTAAAACATAGTTACCAATTTTATTTTATTTTATTTTTTTTGACAACACATAGTTACTGATTTAAGCTTTAGTATTAGATTTGACTAGATAATCTGAGCACACAATAAATAAAAATGATTACAAATTTATTTATGCTTATTTTCTTTTAACAAATTAATTTAATCGTTTAATGTAAACTAATGTATAAATTATGGAAATATGAGAAATCGATTTATCATATAAATTTTGAATATCCTTGTATCCTTTAGATTTGGGCTAATATCATTGATTCTATCATCAACATATGTTTTCCCTTCATAATTAATGAACTCAAATTTGAATTTTCTATTTTGACGAACACCAAAACAAAAATGATGACAATTGAGAAAGTCGAACACGAGATTTTCTCATGAATAAGGCATAGGGAGAGGTCACTATTCGAATTGTGATGATTTGAACATCTCCGAAATAAAAGTCCAAGTTTGAGTAAACCTTAACCGAACCCATCTATTACCAATGACATCGGTGATAAAGCTCATGTTTTTACGGAGTAGGAACATTCATAAATCGCATGGTTAGTCGTTTCTTCTTCATGCTGATAGTATAGCAATCGACGAATTCAAGAATTGAAATAATCTCCATAGATGTTTAGCTTATAGCATCGAATTAAACTTTTGCAATGATCAGAAACTAACTTTATCGTCGTTTTTAGAATAAAACATTTTTTCCCATGCTATCAAATGAAGAATGAGATTACTTCTATTGAATCTTTGCAAGAATTTTACTATTGCACTAGTTAAATTTGGCATTAACGTTGACATGAGTTTAAAGCATGACATCACTTGGTCAATCTTTACGGCTGAACAAATTCCCATTGTTTGAAAATACATTTAGATTATGTTTGTTTATCATTCAACGTCGAATTTTGATGTTAATGATCATTCAAAAATATATGTTTTTATATATATTTGTGCAGAAAATTTAAAAAATTAGATGGAACGATTACATCTAAAGTAAGTAGCTCACTTGACCAAAAAAAAAAAGTAAGTAGCTCGAAATCATTATATCAAATTATCAAGTATTAACTTTTATAGCTAACAAGAAACGCGCGTATGCAAACACCAACCGCAGCGCTAACACTAGCACAACCGTTAAACACAAATTCCTCAATGCAAAATGCAGTTAAAACCAATAACCCTAGGCATTCGGGTACCCGTTCGGGTTTGGGTCGGATCCATACAGTTTTCGGGTAGAAGGATTGAGGACCCATCCGGATATTTGTAAAACCGGGTCAGATTCGGTTCAGTTATTTAAGGGTTCGGGACGTGTAGATACTTAAAATTGAGAATCGGTAAATATCCGAAAATTTCGGTTCCTGGTTCAGGGTTCGGGTATTTTTATCCAAATGTACCCAAATGTACCCAAATCTACCCGGATTATCCGAAAATACCTAAAATACCCGGAAAAAAAAACTAAAACATTGGTTACTTATTACCAAAATCTACCCGAATTATCCGCAAATAACCAAAATATCCGAAACAAAAACTAAAACATTGGTTACTTTTTTCTCTAATCAACCCGAAAATACCCAAATTACCCAATATATCTAATATATTTTTAAATATATACATATATTTCGGGTATCCACGGGTATCGGATTCGAGTTCGGGTTTTCAAATACTTAAAACCATTACTAGTTTGGGTATTTCTATATTGGCGGTTCGGTTTTGGTTCAGGTTTTTTCAGGTGGGTTCGGTTCGAGTATTCGGTTCCAGTTTTTTTTTCACCCCTAAATTTAAACCATAAACCCTACAAACAAATGCAAATGAAAACGCAAATACGACTGCGTCTCACTGGTTACCTCCCGACTCAACACAGAAAAGCAAAAAAACAAAATGTTATAACAAGAATCGTATCACGACCATCACTAATCTAAAACAAATATCTAGTGTTAAGTCGAACAGATCTGATGTATTTAAAACTAATAGCAACAAAAGTAGTGTATATATATAATAAATATATAGTTATACATACACGACAGTCTAAGCAAATTTGAAAAGAATAAAACATTTTCTCTTGGGGAAGCCATAAAGAATAGAGAGTAAACACTTACATTGTTAAACATGAAGTAGTAAACACTTTCTTCTCAAGCCATTACTGCTCTCTTTCCTTTGCTGCTTTTGGTATTATCTTTCTTCTTTCGGGAAACGCCCGTGATTGGATGACCCAAAGGACCTGACCATGTCTGGACTTGTGTTGGTGGTTCGTCTTTGGAAAAATTGAAAGAAGAGGAAGTGAAGGATGGGACCATGTCTCGTGGGACAAATGTCGGGTCTATATGCTGTGAGGCACCCAATGGTACACCCATTGCTCCACCATCTTGGTGTGGCGGAGGAAACTTCTCGCTCTTGCTCTTTGCATTTGCGTGTGTGATTAATCTCCTTCTCTGTTTTTTAGAGTAAAAACCATAATAATGTTAAAGATGCTGAGCATCACCTATGATGCATGTATGCAAAAATCAGTCAACTTCGCTGTAAGCAGAGATTTGAACATTAGTGAAGATTTCACTGTCCTAGAAGAATGGGAATAAATGGGATAAAACCATTATTCAGCTCACTTCCTAACATATATATCAGCCTATATACGCGAGTATATATGGCAAAACCAATCTACAACAACAATAATCACCTACAAGCAACCTGATTCGAGTCACAGGAATCAATGTAGAAAAGAAGAGACTTAATTGAAAAAGAAAGGACATACATCGACATTTGACTGAAGTTCTGCATTAGCTTCTGGAGCTGGAAGCGCTCGATTTGAACGATCTCTGTGCCGATTCTTCCTTGCACCATCCCCTTGGGCTTTACTAGCGGCTCTTTGTCTGCACAGGAGAAAAGTGATAGTCGATGCATGCTGACAAATACATATAAAATAGCTACAAGTAATGGTGGACGCAACAATAATATCTGAATTTCCAAAATAAATGTGTTTCACTCCACTCTATCTGGATGGTAATAACTTCTATCTAGTCAAAGTTAGAGCCTCAATCAGTATATGGTATGGTCAGAAAAACTCTTCATTGAGAAAATTGGGCGGCACAATTAAATACGGAGTGGGACATGTGATTTTTCTTTTATGGTTTATTCCTGCCAGGAAAAGGTGTGCATACTATCTAGCTTTTCAGTATGTGATTCACGATTTGAGTGGAGTACACCAAAATATACAAAACATTTCAACCATTTGCATCTCCAGCAATTCAAGGGTCATGTTAAGATTCATATATGCTGAACATGAATAATTATATATGCTGAACATGAATTGCAAATGTATTTCTAGTGTCATGAGAAACAGAGATTACCAATAGATAGTCAGCAATGATTAAAACACTATAGGGGAAATGCTACTAACCTTCGAGTTTCTTCATCTCGTCGCTTTGCATCCATTTCTTTGCTAGGGGGATACTTTGGTAGATCAGCAGGTTCACAGGCATATGGTTCACTTGTAAAGAACTGGAAAAGAAAAAGTGCAAAGTAAACTGATTCAAAACCTGCCCAAAATCATCAGACCACTTCATGTAAAGCAGCAGAAAATTCAAAGCTAAGAACATACTTCACTTTTTAAAGCAGCAGTAGCAGTTTGGCGGTCTTCTGGTTCAATTGAAAGAAGGGCGTCAATGAGCGGAAGAGATGATGGTGGGAAATCTTTAAATGTGTCTCTTATGCTTCTTTTGTATGGTTCACGGGGTTTGTATATGGCTCCATGTGTGAATTTTCCTTTTTTCCAGTAATCTTCTGAAGGTGAACCACAGAGCTTGTAAATCTTATGCAGCTGCTCCACCTATATCACGATGATTATTAGCATACGGAGCCAATAAGTATCTATTCAGCATGCCGAACTCTTCCACTAATATCTAGTTTTTGTAAAGCAATAAATCGGAAAAAAGCAAATAGATATTTGACCAAGAAAGTTAAAGGTGAAAACAGTGACAAGCTTGTATGCCCAATATTATAAAAGAACCCCAGATTATTAAAAAGTGGTTCTCATGTTTTTGCTTTTAAGTTAGAAAATAATCCATTAAAGGAAAATCTTGTTCCGGAAAGTAACTCATAATCTAAAGTGCAATGCAGGGTAAGAAAGTTGGAAACTGCCACTGTGGCATCGTGACCAAGTGCCAGTTTTTAACAAAACTACTCAAGGGGCCACCCTAGTTAAATACAAAGAACAGTATTAAGTTTGAATCTAAAATGTTCATTTAACATTAGTGTGTGTGCGTGCACATTTTAAATATTTTAAAGAAAGAGAAAGAGGGAAATAGAGAACATAACTAATACAAATATCGAAGAAAATAATAAGATGAGGATTTGAGCAGATACCTCTGTCCGACCAGGCATAATAGGTCTTCCTGCCAATAGCTCGGCTAAAATACAGCCAGCACTCCAAAGATCAATACCTACACCATAATCAGTAGCCCCAAGAAGAAGCTCTGGAGCCCGATACCATAGTGTTACCACTCGACTTGTCATTGGCCGCTTGTGATTAGGATCAAAAATTGTTGCCAGTCCAAAATCAGCAATTTTAAGGACCCCACCATCATCGATAAGAAGATTTGATCCTTTGATGTCACGATGAAGCACACCACGACTATGACAATGCTCCATACCAGATAGCAATTGACGCATTAAACATTTAACCTGAAGATGGAAGAGTAATCTGATCTTAGCATAAGACCAAAACGCCTTACATAATTTAGAATGCGAGATACTGTACGCCTAACCTCTGGTTCTGAGAACTTAACAACAGGACTTGAAGCAAGACCAGCCAAATCATGATCCATGTATGGAAATACAAGGTATAGGCTACAAGACATCCTTGACGTAACCAAACCTTCCAACTTCACAACATTAGGATGATCGAGTCTCCGCAACACAAGAATTTCTCTTGCCATAAACTTCACGCTTTCTGGTTCCAAGTTATCAAACCGAACCTTTTTTAACGCTACGATTTTACCAGTCAACATATCCTTTGCTTTGTACACATTACTGTATGTTCCTTGTCCAATCTACAACATAAAAAAAAAAGTATCCACATGAGAAGTTTAAAAAAACACCGAAACAAATAACACAAAAAAGTTGTCTCTAATCAATCACCTTATCGATTTTCTCGAAAGTATCAGCTTTTCTTGGAACCCAACCATTTAAAGCTTCACCACAAGCATCTGAAAGCCAAGAAGGCCAACCAGCGGCAACCTGTTCACCACGCCAATGCTTTGACGGATTACTCAACCTTGGATTAGGCTTCCACCTTCTCCGATCTCCTTTCGATTTCCTATCTCTATCACCATTTTCCTCCTTAGGAATCTCCTCATTCTTCTTCTCTACTTCCACAATAGCTCCATTACTCTTAGTAATTTGCACACTACTCTCTCCTACTACTCCACTAGCTTTAGAGCTCTTAGCTTGTTTAGGTTCAGATGTTGTCGCCTCTCGGCCAAATACACAACCCATAACTTAATCAATCTAAGCTTCATTTCTCACCATATTCATCCAAAAACCTACAAGAAACCATCAAAACTATATAAGATACTACGAAGAAAGCTCAAAAACCATAAAATGAAGTCGATCTGAGATTACTTGGTTCGAATCGAGGTAAACAAAACCCTAATCAATGATTCCGAACTCCATTGAAGCTCAAATTTGCGCCGGAAATAGGTAGAAGTTGAAATCAGAAAACCTAGTTTCCAGAATCTGATTGAGAGCTTTGGAGCTCGAAGCTGTGCTAAGAGAGAGAGGACGAGCGAAGAGGAGAAGTAGGCGAGCGTTTTTATTTTTGCTCTTACCGTTTTTTTTTTTTGGGTTTGGTTGATACAGTCAATTTAATTTGCTTTTTTTTTTCCTTATATAAATGAAGATGACCAAGAAAGAGGAAGACAGATCTCTTCAGCGTCAAACTCAAACCCAGATAATTTAATTTACCTTTAATTAATAATAAAACTAAAATTTATCTAGTACCATAACAAGGATTGATGCTTCTTTTAATATTCGATATTAGAAATTTTTTGTTTATATATTATAAATTAAAAAGATAAATGTTAAATATAAAAAAATAAGTTTATCAATAAAAATATGTATTCAATTAAGTTTAATATTTTATATTAGTTATATCAAAATTATGTATATTTTAGTTGATGTTAAATAAAATTTTAAAATTTGAAAAATACTTTTTTATTAAGAAATTCTGTTGTTTTTACCCATTGGAAATTACAATAATACTCTTTAATAGAACAATTAATTTTGGTTTTGAATAATTTATTCCAATTAATTATTATATAATTTTTAAAACTTTTAGTTAGATTCTAAAAGTTATTTCCATAATGTTATTAAGAAGATAATCTTTTTCAAAACAATCAAATATATAAACATTAATAATTTATTAAATTATAATATTATTTAAGTAAAAAATTTAGTTTAATATATGTATATCAATTTTATTTTTTAGTAAAATATGATAATATACTTTTGATGAAATGATTTTTAGTATGTAAATTAAAAATAGTTTTTTATTTTTCTTATTTTTGAAATTATAATTTAGTTAATAATATTTAACATATTTACTTCTTTCTAGATTGTAATTTTTGTTTTAATTAAAAAAAAATTTCAAGAAATTAAAAATAGATTTTGTGAAGATTTTGTTGATTTAATTAAACAAACTAAATAAATTAAATTAAATATTTATTTAATTTTCCAAAAATAAGAGATTTGATGTACATTGTGATTTTGTTTAGAAGATTTTAAGAAAGTATTTAAACCGATCTAGATATCTATTTTTTTAAGGGAATATCAAAATCGTATAATAATTAATGACTAAAATACTCTTAATAAGAAATTTTAAGTTGTTCTTAGATATAATGGTAATATGATGTAATTATTAATATTTTGTAAGGTTTATTTATAAATGTACTCCCCAAATAATATATAGGGGATATATAAAAAATGGTGTGGAATTTTTTTTTTAAAATAATACCCTTTTCTAATTTTTTTTTGATAAAAAAAAAAAAAAAAAAAAAAAAAAACTACGCTCTCACACATTGTTATAATTTGTACTCAACCTCAAAATATTTTTAGAATGGTCAATTTTCTCACTATTGTCAAGTTTACTATATATTCTATTTTTTTATATAAATTAGGACTCAGATTTTCTGCGTAGGAAGAAAAAATTTTAAAAAAATTTAGATTATAAGAATTTTAGAAAAAAAATCAAACTCAGAATGATGTAATTATGAAATAGTTTGAAAGTATAGGCTAACAATAAAATTAAAATTATGGAAGAAAAGAGAAAAATAAAAAAAAGTAACAAAACGTAATTTTTAAACATATACAACTGTTAGTAAAAAACATAAAAATTTAAAAAAATTATAGCAAAGGGATGCGATTATAAATAGAAAAGTATCAAACGAAAACTCATAATGAATAGAAACAACTTTGCAAAAAAAAAAAATTAAACGATTATAAATATATTTTTTTACAAAGAGTTATGATAATAAGCTGCAGCCTTCCGAAACTTTTATTGAGATTTATATTATTAGTAGAATAACATTATAGTGAACAGACGCAATCATAAGTGAAAAAATATCGAACAAAGAGTTATAATAAGTAGACACAATTTTCTAATGTTTTAAGAAATTATAAATATATATATATATATAATATTCAACCCTGAAGATATATCTACTAAAAATTATAATAAATAGACACAACTTTCTAAAAATAGAACTATTTATTAACTAAAAATTTTGAAAATATATTTTATGAAAAGTTACAATGAATAGACGACGCAACCGTAGAATGCGTATTTAAAGTTAATTAAAAATTTATACATTATTATAATCATTCCAAAAATCTTTAGTTAAATCAAGATTTAAAAAAAAAATTAAACTTGAAATGATGTATGTTAAGAAATATTTTATAAAGTATATAATATCGTTTGGATTTATCATAAAATAAAAATTTCATGTCAAATAACAAAAATTTGGTAGTTATCTAAGAGAGGGAAAATATTTAAATAAACACAACTGTTTGTAAAATACACAACTATTAGAACGGAGAGTTGTGATGAAGAAACACGAACAAAACATGGTGAAATTACATAATTATAAATGAATAGATGCAACTTTACAAAAAGACACAACAATAAGAAATATTTTTAAAAATTATTAAAAATAAAAAATAAATTTTACGAAAGGTTACGATAAAAAAAAGCAACTGCAGAAAATATTTTTTCAGATTCTTATTATTATTTAGATTAAATGATATTTTACTCTTAATAGAAAAATTGTAGAATATGTAAAAATAAGAAATTTCAGTTTTTTCTTCTCTTTTTTCTTTTTTCTTTTTATGTTTTCTCATTCTGTTGCCAATTTTATTTTCATCATTTCATTTTTTCATGCCAACAAAGTCTGCTGTAGTTTGTAAGGTTTTTCAGACTCATAGCAGAATTTGCATGTCTTGTTGACAAGCCTTTTTGACCATTTGATAGATCTTTTGACCACTTTTTTGACAATTTTTCTGGTAAACCTTTTAGATCTTCTAGCAAACTTTACATTCTTGTAAATTTTTGTTTTAGTAAACTTTTTCACATTTCTTATAAATAATTTTCTATCTTACAAATGATAATCTTATTATGTTGTTTTCAAACAGTAGAAATTTAATAAGGATTGACATTTCATCGTTTATTCAAGTAAAAGAAGAGGATCTTTACAGTTGAAGAACTAATTAAATCTGAGGATCTTTTCTGTATTGTTTGTGAGTATTACAAACCAGATGGCACAATTGAGATATGATTATATATGTTGCCAAAACATATACTCCCTCTATTTCATATTATAGGATGACCTTAAAACAAAACAAAACAAAAATTGAAATACATGTTTTAGAGAAATTTGGTTTCACTTTAAATGATTTAGACATACGCATGCTTTCGTTATTTGTTATACCATTTTTTCACATTCTTTTATTTACATCTCAATAACTCAAAGAAGACTTTGAATATGTTATGATAATGTCTTTTAGTCATGAACTAATATGAGTTTAAATGAAGACGTGTTGTTGGATTTATCCTATGTACAACTGCAGTTCTTAGTTATGTAGTTTGGTATGTTATTTAGTATAGTTGGGTTTTCTTTACGGTTCTTTTGATGATCGGTCTTATTTGGCTTTTCATTATTTGAAAAGAAGAAAGAAAATAGGAAGAACAAAAAAAAGAAAAGAACAGAATACAAGAAGACATGGCAAACCCTCATTGCCAAAACGGCAATTGTTCAGACTTATTGACAAGAATGTGAGGAATAGGCTAAGAGCATCAACACTACTCTTGATTCTCGGTTCCAAGGTTGCTTCGCTAATTGGTTGTCATTACGAGGCTCACTATGATCTGTTTGATCGTTGGTTTGTCTTTTGATTGTAATGCAGCTTAATTTTTCTTCTTTCGACCTCATTCCAAATGAATAGGAATACACTTTTTTTCAATATATGGTTTTGTTCCAATCGGGTTTTCCATTATTGAGTTTTAATGAGGCTTCTATTCATTTACAAAACGGAAATGAGTTCTATTTTGCATTTAGTTTTATGTTGCATTTATTATAAAAACGATGAAATAAAATACTCATTTCATACTAGTTAGTGAAAGAGGTCAAACTCTTTTTGGCTTACGGTTTAGGAAACAAATGTCTTTACTATACTCCAATTTCTATACAAAATTTAATAAAACTATGTACACTCCTTTTTTTAAAAATCTTATCTCTATTTTTTGTTAAACTATCTCCATTATTGTTAGGGAAATATTGGCTTTATTTATTTTCTTAGGACATATAAAATCAGGTTTTGCATTCAGTTGAGATTTACCAAAAACCTTCATCAATACGAATGTGTCGAACGTAAATTGTCAATGACTTATATACTCTTGAGGGCAGTAGATGATTGACTTAGTCGGAAGTTTATATAGTATATCCTTCTGTCCATTATTAGATATACTAGAATATTTGTCCAAATTGTAAGTGTAGGCTTTACTTGTATAGAAAAGATGCACGATATTGCTGGAACAAGCCAAAAGCTATTCTAGTGAAAACAAATTATCAGCGAATGAAAGTAGATGACGTAGACTCTAAAACCAACAGATTTAATTTGGTGACGTGGAGGGTATAACTGATCGAATTCAGTTATGTAAAGAAGATATCATCGAAGATTTGGAGAGATTGAGGATCGTGATTGATGGCCTAGAAGATCCTAATTAAATCCTACGAATATAAAAGGAGTGTTAAAGGAGCTTGCTAGAGCCGAATAAGGAAGAAAAAATGGGGTTAGCTTTCTCGTTCAAAAGAGTTGTGTTATTCTGTTTCGGTAACAAGAAAGAGTGTGTTTTTTAGATATGTTCTTGTTAGGTTAGAAATTGTTTGGTCACAAGCTAGTGTTCTTAGCTAGGCTGTGTGTAATCCAATTAAAATTGTATTCATCTTAAGTGATTTGTAATAAAAATGAATTCATCCGGTTTTTCACAAATATATTTTCGTTTATCAATATATTTTGGTCATAGAGTCAGTTGTGAAAGAGAGATACAGCGGATAATAAGTTTTGAGGCTTAAATATGTTGAATACTCGACATTTGTGAAGTTGTTATAAACATGAGGATTACTTCCGCCGACTAAAACTCGACCGTCCAATAACAAAACCGCTGCGAAATGATACATTTTAGGACGCGATGATATAGACATAATAGACAAGCGACGATCAAACGAGTGATATTGTGTTTTATGACAAACCCATTAATCCATGTAATTAGGGTTCTCTAGCAAGATAGATTACTATATTAAGTGTGTAGTGAACATCAACGTCTCTATCTTTGGGAGTTGCTTCTTGTAATAACTCTTTTCTTAACTTTGTATGAGATAAATCAAAGAACTATTTTAGTCTTGGTGACAGTCTAAATCTTTTCCTCCTGTACTTTCTTGCACAATAAGTTTGATGAGTTATTTCATTACCTTATTTTCATTCTCATTTTCTATCTAATAAAGCTCTTAATGAGCTTGAATCCTTTTGTTTGGATTTTACTTACATGGTGAAGTTCCTATGAACATGAGGATTACTTCCGCTAACTAAAACTCGACCGTTCAATAACAAAACCGTTGCGTGATGATATAGACATAATAGAGAAGCGACGATCAAATGGGTGGTATTGTGTCTTACGAGAAACCCATTAATCCATGTAATTAGGGTTCTCTAGCAAGATAGATTACTATATAAAGTGTGTAGTGAACATCAACGTCTTTATCTTTGGGAGTTGCTTCTTGTAATAACTCTCTTTTTATCTTTGTATGAGATAAATCAAAGAACTATTTTAGTCTTGGTGACAATTTAAATCTTTTCCTCCTTTACTTTCTTGCACAATAAAGCTCTTGATGAGCTATTTCATTACCTTATTTTCATTCTCATTTTCTATCTAATAAAACTCTTAATGATCTTGAATCCTTTTGTTTGGATTTTACTTACATGGTGAAGTTGTTATGAACATGAGGATTACTTCCGCCGACTAAAACTCGACCGTCCAATAACAAAACCATTGCGAAATGATACATTTTAGGATGCGATGATATGGACATAATAGAGAAGCGACCATCAAACGGGTGATATATCACAAGTTGGGTATTTAGTGTCATAAGATATATGTTGTGACGATGATTGTTTTCTTTGAGTTGATCATAGTGCTGCCTTTTTCTTGATTTAATGGTGAGTTTTAGGTTGAAGGTTGGTGGTGTTCGCCACTTTAGTTATCTTAAACTCTCTTACTCATTTCATTACACAAACATATTTAAATGTCTTAAGCTTAACCTATTCTGTAATGTATTTACAAGACCCATTTATACATATGGGTTTGAATTAGTTTCTGGTCCAATCGCCTTTTTGACTTAATTGTGACTCAAACACACAAAACTATTTCTTCGTTAACATTTCTTCGCCTTCGTCACGAACATGTCGTCTTCATCTTCTTCTTCTATTGCTTCTGAATCTCTTTGTTCTTCATCATCTCCTCACCTTTCTCTTCCAATTTCAAGATTAATCAAAGATTAGATTCCAATTATTTTGTTGAAAAGTATGGTTGGAGCACGTCCAATTATATATTGTCATAAACTCATAATACTCTTTTACATTAAATTATTATTTTTATTAAATTAATGATTCATTTTCATTAAATATCGTTCCGCGCTTTGTGAACTTCGCTTGCAATATTTCTAAATCAGAGAATTCTCCATTCTATTAGCTGTCAAACCATTGAATAGGAAAACTAGTGATACAGGGACGTTGGTTAAGGATCCAACTGGTTCGATGGTGATGGAGCTGGTTTTGAAGGCAGAGAACTCGTACAAGCTCTAGGAACTTCTATGGACTGAGATGGGGTGAAGGTAGAACGTGAGACGCCACACAAGTGATGGAGAACTTGTGATAAGTCTGAATAAGCCTAACTCTTCTTGGAATCGCACACAAGAACAGAAATGCTAAAGAAACTCTGAAACTGTTTATTACTTGCAAAATTGATCTGTCTTACAAATGAGGCTCGCAACCTTTATAAACTAAATGTCGAATTCTAATTAAGGAAATAAATAAAAGACATAATAAAATGGAATGATTTTAGTGATATAGCCGTAGGAATTAAGGCTCTTTCTTTGGGGCGCATTTGTGAGGTCTCCATTTAAGGTAAGTCTTGGTTATTCTTGATTTGTAGCTGTTGGGAGTGGATTTGGGAAGCCAAAATCGAATCCTTGGCTGTTTGGGTGCTGAACACACTCCCTTCCCTGTTTAGTAATCTGGAAAATATAGAAGAAGAAAGATCAAATAGAAAAGATTAGAGCTAATAAGAAGTCCTTCTCTTATTGATTTAGAAAATTACTCAAAACTAAATCTCTCTTATTTCTCATACCTTGACACAAACTTATCAATGGTATTTATAGGGAAAGGTACAACTCACCAAATCCCTATTGCATTAGGAGGTAAAATATCTAATCTTATCTAATATTGATTCTAAGCTTATCTTATCAAACCATCTAAACTTATCCTTTAGTATAGACTTCCTTGTTTGACAAGTTACTTCAAAGCTTAGATCCCAACATTCTCCCTCTTAAGCTTTGAAGATTACCTTTAAAAGATCTTGAACTCCAATCAAGTCTCTCATCTCTCCAAGCTTAATCCTCGCCAATGCCTTGGTTAAGATATCGGCTTTTTGCTCACTCCCGGGTATGTGTTCAACGTCTATCAGCTCATTCTTAATGCACTCGCGGATGAAATGGTAGCGTTTGTGAATGTGCTTACTCTTACCGTGAAAGACGGGATTCTTTGTCAATTCCAACGCCGACTTGTTGTCGATGTAGATAGTGACCTTCTCGGCTTTCTTTCCGGTAATTTCGCTCAGCAGGTCTTGAAGCCATATGGCTTGCTTTGCAGCCTCCGTTGCCGCCATGAACTCGGCTTCACAAGAGGAGAGAGCAACCGTGCTCTGTTTTTGCGAACACCAAGTAATTGGCGACGTCCCGAAGTAGAATATGTGACCCGTGGTGCTTCTACCATCGTCTTGGTCAATGTTATGGCTACTATCGCTGAAGCCAATGACTTTCTTCTCTCCTTGGCGCTTGAACTTCAAACCGTATGAAGTGGTTCCTTGAAGATAACGCAATGTATGCTTCATTACAACTCCATGAGATTTTCGAGGACTTTGCATATATCTACTAGCAACTCCAACAGCAAACGCCAAGTCCGGACGAGTGTGTAGTAGATATCTTAAGCACCCAATGCTTCTTCTATAAGTTGTAGCGTCTATCTCCGGTTCTTCTAGCGCCTTAGAAACTTTTAATCCAAACTCCATTGGAATTTGAGATGGATTACAGGTTCCTAAACCAGCTTCACTTAGAATTCTTCGAGCATAGCCTTCTTGTTTCATTGTTATTCCGTCTTCACCTTGATGCACTTCAATTCCGAGGTAATAGGTGAGCTTGCCGAGGTCCGTCATCTCGAATTTTGATGACATTCCAGCTTTGAATTCACCAATAACATTGAATGTATTACCTGTCACAAACAAGTCATCAACATAGACGGCTACGATGAGAAGTGTATCCCCTTCTTCCTTGCGGTACACGGAATTCTCTTTTGAACACTTCTTGAAGCCCATTCCTTTTAAGATCTGATCCAGTTTTGTGTTCCAAGCTCGAGGAGCTTGTCTTAAGCCGTACAAAGCCTTTGAGAGCTTGTAGACTTTATGCTCTTCTCTTTTCTTCTCAAATCCTTCAGGTTGAGAGACGAACACGTCTTCTTTTAGCTCTCCGTGCAAGAAAGCTGTCTTTACATCTAAATGATGAATTTCCCATCCATGAGAAGCCGCCAAAGCTGTTAGCAATCGTATGGTTTCTATACGAGCAACTGGTGCAAAAGCTTCATCGAAGTCTATGCCGGATTCTTGTACATATCCTTTAGCCACAAGTCGCGCCTTATGTTTGTTGATAGTACCATCCGCATTTTTCTTGAGCTTGAACACCCATTTGAGTCCAATAATCTTTGTCTCATTCGGTTTGTGAATTAGAGTCCACGTCTTGTTTTTGCTAATCGAATCAATCTCCTCTTTACAAGCTTTCTTCCATTCTAGTGACCCTTTTGCTTCATCAAAACAACTTGGTTCATCGTTGATTGCAAGTAGGAGACGTTCACATTCCAATGAGGCTAAGAGTACGTAATCACTGAGATATTGTGGCTGTCGTACTTGTCGTGTGGACTTTCTCACGGGATGTTCTTGTTGTTGTCCAAGTTCAACGTTTTCAGCTTGAGTTGGTGAGCTTTGATCATCTTCATCTTCGTCATCTGGATCGTCGTGTGTGTTGTTTTCTGTTTCGTAATGATCTTCTTCTTCTTGATCATTATTCACGACCACTGGTCCTTCTCCAACATCGATAATGTCTCCCCATCTCATGTGAAACATTCCCAGATTCCTTCTTGAATCATCTTGAGTTTCTCTCCAATTCCAACTCAATTTCTCATCAAACACCACATCTTGGCTAACAACTATTCTCCTTGTTGATGGATTGTACAACCTATATGCTTTTGACCCCGGCTCAATTCCAAGATGCACTAGTGGTTGTGATCGATCGTCAAGTTTCTTGAGATTAGTTGTTTCAATTTTAGCGTGTGCTACACACCCAAAAACTCTAAAGTGCTGCAAGCTCGGCTTCTTCTCTTTTAAGCACTCGTAAGGAGTCAAATTCTCTAAAGCTCTTGTAGGTACTCTATTTATTAAGTAGGTCGAATGACGAACAGCTTCTCCCCATAAATAGTTAGGTACCTAGTTTTAAGAATGCTTCTTGTCATCTCCATCAAGGTTCTATTTCTTCTTTCAACTACTCCGTTTTGTTGTGGTGTGTAAGGAGCCGTGAGATGTCTCTTGATTCCGCTTTCATCACAAAAATCTTGAAATTCTTTAGAGGTGAATTCTCCTCCTCTATCAGTCCTAAAAGTCATGATTAGTCTTCCATACTCCTTCTCAATCATGCTTTTGAATTTCTTGAATTTTTCGAAAGCTTCACTCTTCTCTTTTGTCAAGATTGTCCACATATATCTTGAAAAGTCATCAATTATAACAAACACATATTTGTTTTGAGCAATCGTTGATGGTGATATAGGACCACATAGATCACCATGTAGAAGCTCTAGTGGTTTAGAGGCCCGAAAAGTGGATTTCTTTGAGAACACGTGACGAGCTTGCTTCCCGACTAAGCAAGATTCACACAGTTTCTTCTCTTCTCCGATTTCAGGTAACCCTTGAACCATCTCTTGTTTAGACATAAGCTTAAGACGATTAAAGCTTACATGTCCTAATCTAGCATACCATCTCCATGTGTCATCTTCAATCCTCGACAGAAAACATACCGGTTCACCTATTTGAAGCTTTATCTTATAGAGACGATTAGGAGATCTTGTTACTTTCACCATCAGCCTTCCATCTGGATCATGAACTGTGAGGAAATCTTGCTTCATCCTTACGTCACATCCTGCTTCCGTGGCTTGTCCCAAACTTAAGATATTGCTTTTAAGACTCGGTATATAATACACATCGGTGACTAGTTTTTGTTCCCTTGTCTTGCTTTCAAAGAGAATTGATCCTTTCCCACTAATTTCAACGCACGAGCCATCACCGAACTTCACTTTTCCCTCGATGCTTTCGTTGAGTTCACAAAAATATGATCTTACACTGGTCATATGATTGCTAGCTCCATTGTCGAGATACCAAATACCTTCTTCTTTCTTCTCGCTTTCGAAATTCTTTGGTATAAGATTTCCTTCATTTAGAAACACAATCTCATGAAAATAAAGGGGTAAATCTGCTTCTTCCGTCTCCACTTTATTTACTTCTTGGTTCGTTTGTTTCTTCTCTGGACAATTAGAGGCAAAATGTCCACGTTTTTCACACTTGAAACAAATAATCTTCGAGTAGTCCTTCTTCTCTTTCGAATAATTTTGCTCCGCTTGTGTGTTGTCTTGGTAGTTTGACCTACCTCTTCCTCTTCCTCCTCTGTTTCCTCTGTTTCCTCTGCCGCGGCCTCTACCTCTCCCTCCTCTGAAGTCAGTATTTATGAAGAGGAGCTTGTCTTGTGTGTCTCCATGGTTCTCTTCATGGATTCGTTCCTCATATGCCTTGAGTCTTCCAATTATATCCTCGAAGCTTGTTGTTTTCAAATCAAGAACTTGTTCAAGAGAAGCAACGATCTGGATATACTTGTTCCTTGGTAGACAATTAAGGAATTTCTTCACAAGTTTGGCCTCTTCAATTGTTTCGCCAAGAGAGGCAGATTTCGTAGCAATTTCCGATAGCTTTCCCGCAAAGCTATCTATCGTGTCCGTGTCTCGCATCTTCATTCTTTCAAACTCAGCTTGGAGAGTTTGAAGTCTTGCTTCCTTGACACGATCAGCACCAAGATTTCGCGCCTTGATTGCATCCCAAATTAATTTCGGAGATTCTTGTTCACCAACTTGCAAGACAAGAGACTCCGAGATTGATTGAAACAACAATCCGATTGCAACATCATTCTTGTGAGAATCGGTTGATCCTGGATCTATT